>OX465585.1:59252981-59725750 GCA_950022655.1 Alentia gelatinosa
TAGATCGGTGAGGGCCAGTGTAAAAAGGCTATTATGAGAACACAAAAAATCTACACAGTGTTTTTCGGCCAATGGAAACGGGGCCTTACAAGTCTGTCGTTGTTGCCACCGACTGCACGTCGGTATTAACTTATCAGTGAGGGTAGTAGGTTACAATCAAAATCATTTGAATTGTAGGTGTGTATCGATTATAAGGTTCAATGGAGTTGGCAATCATCCCCGCTGAAATTTAGAGGGGACCCCCACCTACCACAATAGGCCACGACATGCTTCCCGATCGCTACGATTGGAAATGGCGAAATCGTAACCTATCGGGAGGTCCCCGAATCGTAGACCTATGTTGTGATCCAATCGGTGAATCATACGCGCTGACCACGATATCTTCCCGATAGGCTACGATACCCAACGACAGGCTACGAAATTTCCAACATGTTGGAAATTATCGGGACCTCTACGATTTGCGTTTTCATCGCAGCCTATCGTGAGCTGTCGTAAACGGAATCGCAGAAACCTGTTCCACCTACCACGATTTTGCCAGACCTCACGCTAGAATCGGAATGGTGTCGGGAAGGCCGTCGTAAGGCCAATTGGGACCAGAATCGTGGTAGGTGGGGGCAGGCTTTAAAGGGGTTCTGTCAGATAGGAAAGAAGTCCTTTGGTGGTGTCAGCATTGCATAAACTAAGTAGAAGGAGTAGTTTCACATGCAGTCGGTTCATATGCGGTCGTTTCCATTTACCGATCTTTCGTCGGTAGTGCTAAAACGTCTGTCAGTGGTCCCCAACACTAAAAAACTAAATATATGGCAACTATGTGTACTCACGATGCTTCTTATGACTTTTATCCTACCCCTAATAAAAAACTCCATAGGCTTAACATTTGCCGACTGTATCTGGGCTAGTATGCAGAAAAATGAAATTTATCGCTCTAGTGGGATACATTTGTGGAATGACGTCATCTGAAAAATGACCAATGAGCGAGCATGACAAGAGCGATATCGAGAGTATCAACAGGCACACATTATGGAGGGTCACGCAATTTTCACTGGATCTCGGTGAGTTTAATGTTATTTCTTAATATTCTGAATTAATATAGACGGGATAGGATCAATTCTAAACCAAACTCGAGTTAGTCAAGTCTTGCTTATCGCACTCCGGCAAAGTCTGCACTCTGCTTTGCCTCGCGTAGTAATATGTGACCTTGCCGTCATACAATAAACAACAACTCGACTAACTCTCGTTTGGTTTCTCCTAATTACTGAATTTGTCTATCTCAATGTATGTATTATTGTAATTGGAAAATCCTTACTTTGAAGACCTACCACTGGTAGAAATGTTTATGGAAATCAAAAAAATCTTCCCTGTCCCTAGATCAGCAGTGATCTCCTCATTCATTCTGGTCACTGAGGGGGAAGAACACCAGTGAGTGACACACCTGTTTTTCATTCTTTTTAAACTCTGGAGGAGTCTAGGCCAACGTTCGAGATTTACCACTGCCTGGACATCAAATAAACCTGATAAGTTTTTCCTGCTGTCATCTCTACACCTGGGGTCTGCTTCATAACCTATCTCAACCCGAGACTGAGGCATCATAAAAATACATATAGCATTTATAACATTTATACGAAGTTATTTGAGAAGTACAGACTCAAATACTTTATCTTCAGATACCAAACTTAATCGTAAACACTAGTCACATATCTCGGACGTTCCAAGATGGCCGACACGTCTGGAAGTTTGCATGTCAACCTGAGTCAACAACTTCATTTTATTCAGAAACATTGTGTGGATTGATTATGAATCAACTAATTATCTTCAAAACATTTGGGAAAGATATATGGCAGCAGGAGTTGGAGATAATTAGAGTTGTTAAATAGAATTCGTAATAGATGACTGGCTTCTAATCCATGACGGTTTTAATGTGTAGTAATCAAAGTAGTCTTTAACTAATGATAATCGATTACAATTATTTCTGCTCAACTTTGATCACCAATTAAAGTTTAACTGTTTTCTATTCAAGGTTAATCTGGCAGAGTTTTGTAGAGTCTGGGAGAGTTTGGCGTTTCTGCGGAAATGAATCCACTAAAGTAATATCCGTTTGGTTAACCCATTCAGGACGAGTCATGCCTTTAGGCATTCCCCAGTGTAGGGCGAATGATTCTTGAATTCAGCTCCACCTGACGATTACAAATGCGTCACAAACTACTAGAATCGTCTAGTGTTAACGCTAAATTAAAAACGGATGACAACCTATGATCGTCCTATAATGAAATATTGCCCCACATCACGATTATGGCGACGGTTTTGTGCCGACGACTTTTCTAAATATGCTTTGGACTCATTTGGATGATTATTAATCGTCTAGTATAAACGCCTGAAAGAAATCTTGGGCCGACGATTAATGGTGGTGATTCTTTGTGAGGATTTAGCGTCATCAAGCACCACTTGGTGGTGATTCATGCTAAACTATCTACAGTCGTCAGGTGTAAGCGCCAGGGTGGACCCCTTAGGTCTAATTTGAGGCCAACTTGGTCAATCATACTTGATAAAGCCTCATCATATATATATGTACTTGTTTTTATCCTATGTAACAGCTGGAAACTTATGTTATGGTGGGTATGCCCATTGGAAGAACTGTACTGCACCGAAATGATCAAGAAATTTTTTTTTTAAATTAAATTTTAAAAAGCCCAATAAAATAGGATCGATGAAGTAAGTATAAAAGGAAGATTATCACTGATATTGACCGATCTCATGAATTAGACGGCCAGAATGAGATCAATCAGTGCATATTTCTCCCATAGGTTTTATTCAGAAGATCTAGATCTTATAGCATGCTGTTTTGGTATTTTCCTCTAATTAAGATTACGATAGAGGTAATAGTGCAACTACTGAGATATAGGTGATATTTTGGGGCATTTATTACAGAACCGACGTTTCGACTATTACATAATCTTTATCAAGATTAATCTGTGCAAGTTAGGTCTACTTAGGTCCGTGCTGAGTCGTTTAAGTTGTTTCGAATTGTTTAAGAGGTAGATTTTCCTAGTTGAAATTTGATGTAGAATAATGGATGAACATATGTGATAAGAATCTAACAGTTCTTTGATTGATAGTTAATTGGCGTTTATCAAGAACCGACGTTTCGTCCATTGCATGGACTTCATCAAGGTTTTAAGATTTTAATAGATAGGTCGAATTGTTTTTATGGTAGGTGATCACTTCTGTTTAACCATTTTCTAAAGTTTTATATCGGTGTGAACATAGCACGTGCATGATGGATTACAAGAGAGTATATAGTCTATGGACACCAGTGTTAAAAAACGTCCCCGTGAATCACAATAAAACCGTAGCCATCCCTACGGTAGCCGCCTCGTAAAAGATGGAGATTTACGGCAGGCCGGCCCCTTTAGATCCCCTCAGAGCACATTAAGAGAATTGTATCACTACGCAGACACCAGATGTGATATGCGCCGTAAATCCCAGCCGCCCAGCATGCGTAACAAGGCTGATCCCGTGTTGTTATGAGTGACTCGGGGAAATAAAACAGATCCCCGGAGCTGCTCAGGTCACTGAGCGCACGGAACAGGGTATGGCTGATAGATGCTCCTTATCGGCGTTTACACGAGACGATTGTGGCCGCCGATTCTGGCATTTTGCACCGCCTGACGACTTACAGCAATAATTATATAGAACTGCATCGAGAATCGTATAAAGAGACAATACTCCACGAGTTTGGCTGGGCCGCAATCTTCCTTGAGGCGAAGCCGAGTGACGATTATGGCCCAGTCAAACGAGTGAAGTATTGTCTATTTTACGATTCAAGTGCGGTTCTGGATTTATCTTACCCCTTTCTATGACATTAAATATCATCACAACTTCAGAATAATCAGAATATACTTAGCAAATTCACTACGCCACGGCCATGATGTAGTATTGTCACTTTACCAGGGTTATCGTTGAGTATCTTTTTCTAATGTTATTCCTATGGCTAAACTTGTACCAGGGGTGAGATAAAAAGTTAGAAGTCGTCTACCGTAAATACTGTGCTACCCGGCGTTTACGCTAGATGATTCTTGGGGCTGTTGAATAAAGTTCGTTTGTTTCTGGTTCTAGTGCTAGACGATCCGATAACTCCAACAATAATCTACATCCTTGACGCTTTCTTTTCCCATTCAGTGTTGTATGACAACACAGAAGATATTTTTTAAATGGGTTTTTAGCTTTTTTCCGGCTGTAAGTCGTCAGGCGGTGCAAAATACAAGAATCGGTGGCCAGAATCGTCCAGTGTAAACAGCGGGATAATGGCTCGGGACCAGAATGCATAGAGCGTTTCTTATCACCCTCATGTTTCACTTCTCCCGCCAGGGGAACACTGGTGTGCTGCGCAGCCGCAGAAGGAGGGTGGAGAAAGCCATTTTAGTCAGCCAATGGAAACAGGCCAATAGTCGTCAGGTGGTGTCTAATTGTATAATCTGATGTAACCAGAAGATCTGCAGTCGCCATGCGCTTGGCGTTTACACTAGACAATTTCTAGCTTTTTAATATGTAAACGCCAGGAAACAAGGCGTTTACACTTGACAATTCTAGCTTTTTACAGCTGAAAGTCGTCAAGCGGTGCAAAATGCCAGAATCTGCGGCCATAATCGTCCAGTGTAAACGGCGGGATAATGGCCAGGGACCAGAATGCATAGAGCGTTTCTTATCACCCTCATGTTTCACTCCTCCCGCCAGGGGAACGCTGGCGTGCCGCGCAGTCGCAGAAGGAGGGTGGAGAAAGCCGTCGGGCACTTCACCGGTAGGTGTTATTGATCTGGTACATGATGTCATCGTATCTGTCATTTGTCGCAATGCACTTAGCGTAGGAATAATGATCAATGGAACGGAAATCCACCATACTCCTATACATTTTTGTGGGTGTATGTGGATGCTGGTAGATTCCCTGAACAAACCAACTAGATCGGTATAGGCTATTATGTTCAAAATACTATTTCCTAAATTAGAAAGATATAGGACCAGCACCCTGTACCGAGGAGGAACCCTGTGAAACCTCGAAACCTGAAACCCGTAACATTGATAATAACACAAACACGGAAATGCCAATAATACATTTATTATCTACTATTATTTATTATCCTACCCCTAATCAAAAAAACTCCATAGGCTTAACATTGGGTCACTGTATTTGGTCTGGAGTTCAGAAAAATAAAAAATATCGCTGTAGTGGGATACACTTGAAAAATGATGTTATTTGTTAATGTAGAAGTAATTTAGACGGGCGGGATAGGATAAATTCTAAACCAAACTCGAGTTAGGCGTGTTATTGTTCATCGCACTCCGGCAAGATAATACGCGATCTTGAGGTCGTGCGATAAACAATAACACGACTAACTCTTGTTTGGTTTCTCCATATTATTATGATACATGTACAATGTGAGAATCATAATTAAAAAGTATGTTGAGACATAGTATATGAGATGTACTATTAGATAAAACACTGTAATACAGAGTAAGATAAAAGTCAATGAGAAGATATGATGATCATCATTTAGAAGCCATCATTAAGATTAACCACCATTAAAAAGGGTGTGGTGGGTGGAGAAAAAAGATTCTGTAAGATCTGGTAAGTCTGTACAGTGTGGACGCGTAGAAGCGTTTGAAGATAGCGGTTGTAAGGTCAAGTAGAAGTAAGGTATGACAATGGTAAATGTGTAGTTAGAATAGAGGCATTCCGAGTATAATTATTATCAATTTACAATTAATTTACAATTATAGCACTTTCAAAAGGACAATTAAGAAGGAAGCTATATCCAAGCTGTATAATGATTAAACAGTCTATGTTCCTGGGGATACTGTTTTGTACCCTCTCCAGCTGTGATACTGAACTTGAATGATACTTGAATTACATGTACATAAAAGCACTTGTGAACTATCTGTTTGTGTAGATTACGAAATGCCTCCCGAGCACACATTGTTTACAGCTACAAACTTTGGTAACCCGTAAACGACACAAGGAAGATGAAAATGGTGACAACATCAGAGAAAGTACTTTTTTCTTTATCTGTGGATTGAAACTCCACCAACCTTATAAGGACAAGAGGCTAGAGTACGTGGTGGGGAAGGAGCTCTGCGCTAGGCCCCGTTCAAACACACTAGAGTACAAGCAGAGTCTTGATACAAAGCTTTATTAATAGTTAATTTCGCCAGAACACGGGCTTCATTGTAACACGGGCTTATATGTGATACAGTGACTGAGGCATGTGTTGTGACAGAGGTGGGGTGGGGTGGAGGGGTAAGGGGAGGGGTAGGATACAGTGACTGAGGTCTGTGTTGTGACAGAGGTGTGGTGGATGGGGAGGGGTAAGGGGAGGGGTAGGATACAGTGACTGAGGTCTGTGTTGTGATAGAGGTGTGGTGGAGGGGGAGGGGTAAGGGGAGGGGTAGGATACAGTGACTGAGGTCTGTGTTGTGATAGAGGTGTGGTGGAGGGGGAGGGGTAAGGGGATGGGTAGGATACAGTGACTGAGGTCTGTGTTGTGATAGAGGTGTGGTGGAGGGGGAGGGGTAAGGGGATGGGTAGGATACAGTGACTGAGGTCTGTGTTGTGATAGAGGTGGGGTGGAGGGGGAGGTGTAATGGGAGGGGTAGGATACAGTGACTGAGGTCTGTGTTGTGACAGAGGTGGGGTGGAGGGGGAGGGGTAAGGGGAGGGGTAGGATACAGTGACTGAGGTCTGTGTTGTGACAGAGGTGTGGTGGAGGGGGAGGGGTAAGGGGAGGGGTAGGATACAGTGACTGAGGTCTGTGTTGTGACAGAGGTGGGGTGGAGGGGGAGGGGTAAGGGGAGGGGTAGGATACAGTGACTGAGGTCTGTGTTGTGACAGAGGTGGGGTGGAGGGGGAGGGGTAAGGGGAGGGGTAGGATACAGTGACTGAGGTCTGTGTTGTGATAGAGGTGGGGTGGAGGGGGAGGGGTAAGGGGAGGGGTAGGATACAGTGACTGAGGTCTGTGTTGTGATAGAGGTGTGGTGGAGGGGGAGGGGTAAGGGGAGGGGTAGGATACAGTGACTGAGGTCTGTGTTGTGACAGAGGTGGGGTGGAGGGGGAGGGGTAAGGGGAGGGGTAGGATACAGTGACTGAGGTCTGTGTTGTGATAGAGGTGGGGTGGAGGGGGAGGGGTAAGGGGAGGGGTAGGATACAGTGACTGAGGTCTGTGTTGTGATAGAGGTGTGGTGGAGGGGGAGGGGTAAGGGGAGGGGTAGGATACAGTGACTGAGGTCTGTGTTGTGACAGAGGTGGGGTGGAGGGGGAGGGGTAAGGGGAGGGGTAGGATACAGTGACTGAGGTCTGTTTTGTGATAGAGGTGGGGTGGAGGGGGAGGGGTAAGGGGAGGGGTAGAATACAGTGACTGAGGTCTGTGTTGTGATAGAGGTGTGGTGGAGGGGGAGGGGTAAGGGGAGGGGTAGGACACAGTGACTGAGGTCTGTGTTGTGATAGAGGTGGGGTGGAGGGGGAGGGGTAAGGGAGGGGTAGGATACAGTGACTGAGGTCTGTGTTGTGACAGAGGTGGAGTGGAGGGGGAGGGGTAAGGGGAGGGGTAGGATACAGTGACTGAGGTCTGTGTTGTGACAGAGGTGGGGTGGAGGGGGAGGGGTAAGGGGAGGGGTAGGATACAGTGACTGAGGTCTGTGTTGTGATAGAGGTGTGGTGGAGGGGGAGGGGTAAGGGGAGGGGTAGGATACAGTGACTGAGGTCTGTGTTGTGATAGAGGTGGGGTGGAGGGGGAGGGGTAAGGGGATGGGTAGGATACAGTGACTGAGGTCTGTGTTGTGATAGAGGTGGGGTGGAGGGGGAGGGGTAAGGGGAGGGGTAGGATACAGTGACTGAGGTCTGTGTTGTGACAGAGGTGGGGTGGAGGGGGAGGGGTAAGGGGAGGGGTAGGATACAGTGACTGAGGTATGTGTTGTGATAGAGGTGGAGTGGAGCGGGAGGGGTAAGGGGAGGGGTAGGATACAGTGACTGAGGTCTGTGTTGTGATAGAGGTGTGGTGGAGGGGGAGGGGTAAGGGGAGGGGTAGGATACAGTGACTGAGGTCTGTGTTGTGACAGAGGTGGGGTGGAGGGGGAGGGGTAAGGGGAGGGGTAGGATACAGTGACTGAGGTCTGTGTTGTGACAGAGGTGGGGTGGAGGGGGAGGGGTAAGGGGAGGGGTAGGATACAGTGACTGAGGTCTGTGTTGTGATAGAGGTGTGGTGGAGGGGGAGGGGTAAGGGGAGGGGTAGGATACAGTGACTGAGGTCTGTGTTGTGACAGAGGTGGAGTAGAGCGGGAGGGGTAAGGGGAGGGGTAGGATACAGTGACTGAGGTCTGTGTTGTGACAGAGGTGGGGTGGAGGGGGAGGGGTAAGGGGAGGGGTAGGATACAGTGACTGAGGTCTGTGTTGTGATAGAGGTGTGGTGGAGGGGGAGGGGTAAGGGGAGGGGTAGGATACAGTGACTGAGGTCTGTGTTGTGATAGAGGTGTGGTGGAGGGGGAGGGGTAAGGGGAGGGGTAGGATACAGTGACTGAGGTCTGTGTTGTGACAGAGGTGGGGTGGAGGGGGAGGGGTAAGGGGAGGGGTAGGATACAGTGACTGAGGTCTGTGTTGTGACAGAGGTGGGGTGGAGGGGGAGGGGTAAGGGGAGGGGTAGGAACCAGTGACTGAGGTCTATGTTGTGACAGAGGTGGGGTGGAGGGGTAAGGGGAGGGGTAGGATACAGTGACAGAGGTCTGTGTTGTGACAGAGGTGTGGGGGAGGGGTAATGGGAGGGGTAGGATACAGTGACTGAGGTCTGTGTTGTGACAGAGGTGGGGTGGAGGGGGAGGGGTAAGGGGATGGGTAGGAAACAGTGACTGAGGTCTGTGTTGTGACAGAGGTGGGGTGGAGGGGGAGGGGTAGGATACAGGGACTGAGGTCTATGTTGTGATAGAGGTGGAGTGGAGGGGGAGGGGTAGGGGGAGGGGTAGGACACAGTGACTGAGGTCTGTGTTGTGACAGAGGTGGGGTGGAGGAGGAGGGGTAAGGAGAGGGGTAGGATACAGGGACTGAGGTCTGTGTTGTGACAGAGGTGGGGTGGAGGGGGAGGGGTAGGACACAGTGACTGAGGTCTGTGTTGTGACAGAGGTGGAGTGGAGGGGGAGGGGTAAGGGGAGGGGTAGGATACAGTGACTGAAGCCTGTGTTGTGACACAGGTGGGGTGGAGGGGGAGGGGTAAGGGGAGGGGTAGGATACAGTGACTGAGGTCTGTGTTGTGACACAGGTGGAGTGGAGGGGGAGGGGTAAGGGGAGGGGTAGGATACAGTGACTGAGGTCTGTGTTGTGACAGAGGTGGAGTGGAGGGGGAGGGGTAAGGGGAGGGGTAGGATACAGTGACTGAGGTCTGTGTTGTGACACAGGTGGAGTGGAGGGGGAGGGGTAAGGGGAGGGGTAGGATACAGTGACTGAGGTCTGTGTTGTGACAGAGGTGGAGTGGAGGGGGAGGGGTAAGGGGAGGGGTAGGATACAGTGACTGTAGCCTGTGTTGTGACACAGGTGGAATGGAGGGGGAGGGGTAAGGGGAGGGTTAGGATACAGTGACTGAGGTCTGTGTTGTGACAGAGGTGGAGTAGAGGGGGAGGGGTAAGGGGAGGGGTAGGACACAGGGACCGAAGCCTGTATTTTGACACAGGTGGGCTGGATCGTGAGGAGTAATGGGAGCGGAAGGACACAGGCACTGAGGCCACTCCTACCTTGTCTGTGGTATGGGGAGGGGAGCCATTCCGTCATCCTCAAACACCTTTCACTATCTGGGTTGTTTCCTATTGACTCCGAGGGGAAGCACATTGGCAGCAGTTCACACTACAGACGGGATTGGAGCGGCTCCGGGGACTTCACAGACGTGTTCGCCTGCTGTCTTTGCTGGCCCGGCTTTCTCGCCGCCACACCCTCATACTGCCCGCCTCTCCCCCTCCATACTGCCTGCTGTATGCTGTCAAATATAAAAGGATTTTTTGTCAGCGGAGTTGTGGTGGGGAGTGCACTGGCCTGTTTCCAGCTGCCGACTTTTTGCCTGACGCTACTCACAGAGTAAGCACCGGTTTATAGCATGGAAGAGTGCGAGGCAATGTATATGGACGTGAAGAGCAGGGAGCGTTTGATAACCCTGGCCAACCGCCCCACCTTTTTTTTTTAAAGATCTTTATTGCATTCAATGTTAGACATTGTTCTTCCATACAATGGTGATCATGCTACTCTGGCATAACATAATGTGCAAATCGACAAGGTAAAGGTTACATCTTCTCATTACACATAATGGGTTACATAACGGTTATGTATAGTATGTATATATATATATTATATATATATATATATCAGGTGTGAGTATCCAAGGATAAACAGATGAAGTATGAAAGTTGATGTTATCGGCGGTCAAACCCTCTCATAAGATCTCACACTCTCTAAGTGGTATTCTCTATTCCAGTCCAAATAAAGCCATTAGGGCGCCAAGTACACAGTATTCTCGCTAGGTGGCATTAAACCAAAATCGTCGTTTTTCGGCTTGGCATTGTAGTGCTGGCACCACCGTCCCCATATTTGCATATTAGATTGGTTGTTTCCTAAAGATTCACCTATCATCATCTCGGCAGGTGGGAACAGACCTCATGTGAGGAGGACATCAGGGACTGGCCTCTTGTCCTCCGTGCCTTCATTGTGGTGTTGTCTGGCACAGACACTGAGGAAACAAGATTCATAGTTACTCGCTTTGGGTGTCAAAGAAAGTCCTGCAGGCTTCTTCGCTTCTTTTGGGAGGGCATTGGCAATCTGTAAGGCCTGGCATCCACCTAATACGATAGAAATTTAGACCTATGGCACCGATACAAAAACCAAATATCGGTGACATATCGGGAAGGTGCAAAATCGTAGACATATGTCTAGACATGCCAATCCACCACGCATTGTATGGGGTTCTTATCGGTGTCAAATCGTAGAAACGTGGTCAACTGCCCCGATATTAGGAGACCTTCCGACACGATTTTGAATTTTTATCGGGAGGTGCATCGTAGACCATATCGGAGCCATATCATAGTAGGTGGACGCGGGGCCTTATTTTATAGTAAATCAAACAGGGACTAAGATAAACATATCGCCGAATGTTTCATTTTCGCAAGGTAGGACTTGGCCGATTTGGTTAAAGTTTGTCTGAAGCATTTTTTTAATTCAGTTAACAAACCTTAACGACTATAGATATTCGTCTACAATAAGTGACAACCTTCCATATTTATGTCACAGGCAAACAACAATACGACGCCAGAGGACAAAAACAGTAATTTAATTTTGCTACATTTCCTCACATTCTCTTGAATTTGTTTCTGAATCGTTATCTTATTAAATCTCATTAACTTATTTAGATTATCATTCATCAAACTCGAGATCAAGGTGTCATTGCAAAATTTTTTTACCTTGGTATGCATTAAAGGGCATATCGAACGGTTCACATCGAAAATTAAAATGTTATCTCATTAGAAATTGAATTTGGAGACCTCGACGTATTATATATCTAATTTAAAAGGTGATGCTCGATTTTCAACCAGAGATTAATGTTTTAGGCCCGGCGTCCACCTACTACGATATGGTACCGATATGCCCTATGATGCACCTCCCGATGCAAATCAAAATCGCGTCGGAAGGTCACCTAATATCGGGGCAGTTGACCACGTTTCTGGGATTAGACACCGATAAAAACCCATTGGGATGCATGGTGGATTGGCATGTCTAGACATATGTCTACGATTTTGCACCTTCCCGATATGGCACCGATTTTGACATTTTGTATCGGTGCCATATCGGGAGGTCTACGATTCTATCGTAGTAGGTGGACGCCGGGCCTAAAAGTCAGTGCCGTTTTCGTCGGCTTGTGGAAAATGGCTTTTAAGTTACACTTGCCAACGGTAAATGCGCCAATAAAATATGTGGAAAATAAAAGTCAGTCAGTGGTGCTTCCCGATAAAATATCGGTAACGATTATCAGTGACACTCCAAGGCGTTGAGGCGTTTACACCGGATGACTCTGAATCGCTGACTGAAACCTTAAAGGGCCCTTTCTTCCAAATGCAGATGGAATGTTTTGCAAATTCCAAGCTCCCTTCACTGATGATTTCAAATCGAGGCCTCAGAAGTGGGTCAGTGGCGCCATGTTGCGCAATATGGGGTTGAGAAGTTATTGATCGGGTGTGCATTTTTTTGGAATTTTTTTTCATGAATGCATCATAATCCATCGGCCATGCGAGGTTCTAAATCTGTGGTCAAAATCGGTGTAAACTGGGTCTAAAGCCGGAGACACGCCAAGCGAGTATTGCAGCGATTTCCGTAATTGCCAACACAAAATGGCGTATATGAGAGCTGTTTTTTCATATTTCACCTGATTATTGCTTCTGAGACTCTAAACTATCGGAGGGAGATAAAACTATCAAATAATACCTCACATACATGCCATTTTGTGTTGGCGATTCCAGAAATCGCTGCCTTTCTCGCTTGGTGTGTCTCCGGCTTTACTATATACCTACTGCCGTAAGTGACGTAATTACTACACGCTGCTCCCGATGATGTACTGCACATCTGTTCAGTATATTAGGGTTCATTTCACGGTCGTAACGGATATGATTACGAGGTCGATATTTAAAAATGGCCGACGGTGTCTACGCTTCGACATCGGTAACGTTTATGTTAGAGTACATAAAGAAGACTTATTGAAATACTGTGAAATCAAAAATACACGAATGAATTACAGACAGTAATAAAAACCTGAATAAACATGGTAAGGACCTTAAAAACAGGAGAGAACAACTGCTATGTTTTTTTCCCGATGGTTTCGCGCCGGTTTCCCCCCGGTTTCCAAGCGACAACAAGTGTTGCTATGCAGGTTGCTATGTGCGTTGCTATGCGATAACGTCACATCCGCATTCCACTGACGAAGCGAAAGCTAGGGTTCATGTCGACCTTTCTGTACCCAAATGGGACTGAAAATGGCTCTTACAACTTGATAAAGGTAACTATATGAATGTTTTGGAGGCATATAGTAGAGATAAAACGTTGTGCCTGTAAACCTACAAATTTCGATCCTCACTCTGGCCTTTGGCATGTTTACAACTCGGTGTAAACACCTCGTTGTAAACATGCCAAGGCCAGAGTTCGGATCGAAATTTGTACGTTTACAGGAACATCGTTTTATTACTTTACGCTGAGGACACACCAAGCTAGTCAAGGCGGCGATCTTTGAAATCGCCAATACAAAAGAGCATAAATGTGAGATATTTTTTCGTAGTAATATCTCCCATCGATAATTTAGCATCTTGGAAGCAATAATCAGGTGAAATATTGAATAATAACTCACATACTTGACATTTTGTGTTGGCGATTCTGGAATTTGCTGCATTTCTCGCTTGGTGTGTCTCCAGCTTGAGGGTCGTTGCTTCACATCAACTCTGGATTTCTTTCTGTATACATGCAACACACAAGCAAGGTTTATTTTGTGCATCGCCACAAGCCACTAATTCAACACCATTTTCATAATTAAACGTGTTTACTCTGATCATTATTTAAGGTTTGTCTGGACCATTATTAAAAGGAAATCATTGAAATCCATATGCATTGTCTTTCTTAATGACAGAAGGAAACTAAAGTGTGCGCTGTGGCAAAAGATTATGTTACACCAAAAAGTAGGTTGTCAAGTCCAAAGAAAACTGTGGTTATTGGGATGCACTGTGCAATTACAGCAACCATTGCAAAAAGATACAAAAAAACTGAAAGACAAAGCTTAATCGACAATGCGAAAACACAGAAGGGATCACAGAGGCAAACCCGTGGAGACGTGATAAGAATCAAAGAAACCTCGCCAAAATGAAAATCCACTGAAGCCCATACTCTGGCTTTAAGAAATTCATTTTGATGGGTAAATATGGACATTAACGCAAATAAAAAGCCCTGTAGACTTAACAGTAAATACATGATCTTAAATTCCGATTCAAAATGGAGGTGCAAGTAGAATTAGGCCCAAAGAGGATACCTGTTTAAAAAGTATGTTGGCTTATTATTTTGATGGCTTTAGCCTTTTTCTAATGCCTTCCACTCATACTGGTTCCCTAATTCTGTGTTGAAAGATCTTTGGCAAGGAACATTAAGTGGAATTCACATGATGCGATTCATGTAACCATTCCTTCCCCTCATACACCATTCTTCATTCATCATCTTGAGTGAATTAGTTTAAAATTTATTTGATCTTATATTGGAATGTAACTATGTGCACTATATGTTACTCGTGATCCTCGTCCAAAGGTATAAAGTGATCCATATTTACCATATTCCTTTCAACTTACAGAAAAGGTTCGACACCCCTGAGGTCATTTAGGTGACAAGCTAACATGGGGCAAAGACCACCAATAAACCAAAATCGTCGTTTTTCGGCTTGGCATTCTAGTGCTGGCACTACCGTCCCCTTATTTGCATATCAAGTGGGAAATACACTGTACGATTTCGTTCGAGATCTTTGGCAAGGAACATTAAGTGGAATTCACATGATGCGATTCATGTAACCATTCCTTCCCCTCATACACCATTCTTCATTCATCATCTTGTGTGAATTATTAAAAAATTTATTTGACCTTATATTGGAATGTAACTATGTGCACTATATGTTACTCGTGATCCCAGACGCAGTCGCGGTGGAAGGTCTTACTATTGTAAGAACCGTTTCTTTACCAATAAAGAAAACTCCCTTGTACGTCATAAAATATGTTTGAATGAAAAAAAAAAGCAGGGTGTTTGTCTGAGACAAATTTCGCTGAGGTTCTTCAGGTCCAGTACACATCTACCGATTCAGGGTTGAACGATTAGTTCCCAAATCGTATAGTTGTTGGTGAACTTGTTCCAGACAAATTGTGTAACCCGTGTCAGCCACCCGAACGGGGAATATTTCCAATGTTCCATTGCGGCCAACTGTATTTATTAACAGGTTGATAAACTTTTGGCCATCAATTTAGGAACGTCGACCTACAACTCACTGGGAGGGGGTTCACTAATTGTTTGTTGGAAAGTATTTTTCTATCAAGGCTGGTGTTATTATTGAACTGGAGCGTGTAAGGCCTGGCGTCCAACTACTACGATATAGCTCCGATATGGTCTACGATGCACCTTCCGATACAAAATCAAAATTGCGTCGGAAGGGCACCTAATATCGGGGCAGTTGACCACGTTTCTGCGATTAGGCACCGAAAAAAAAACCTTCTGATGCATGGTGGATTGGCATGTCTAGACATATGTCTACGATTTTGCACTTTTCCGATATGTCTCCGATATTTACTTTTTGTATCCGTGCCATATTTGGGGGGTAACTCAGCCACAGTAGGTCTAAATTTCTATAGTAGTAGGTGGACACCAGGCCTATAGCAGAATCATTTTCCTAGTCAGGACATTCCGTTTAATTAATTAAGCTTTTTTATCAGAATTTATTCATCCTGTGATATAATACTTCCATGGATGAACTCACGACCATGGCTGGTGACCACAATATGCCTTCTTCAGGTGATGATACGTAAAATAACTTTGACAAAAGTTATGAAATTTATGTCATATTTATTTTGGCAATTCTAATTTACAAGGACAACCGTCAATCAGTGTCTGAGTTCTCTTTCGTTTCTGAAAGCATATTTCAAGAATGGGTCCCTGGGGGGACACAGTTTCGGTGAAGAAGCACTAATGAAATGATAACAATGATCCCGAGAGGAGGAGACTTCAAGGTCTTGCTTGATTCCAGAGCTGTACGCAAATTTGGACATTGATTTGTATCATCGTAGAAAGCGAGATCCAGGACATGGTTCAAACCTCAGGAGGGATTTAGGAGGTAAAATATACCCCTCAGATACTTTCCTTTTATGTTTTATTCTAGCTCTGGTGACACAGGTTCTCTACAAAGTGGTATTCCCGACTTGGATAATGATCAGGTACGACAAGTGGTCTGATGAGGAGTTGAGTTGCTTTACAGTGCTGTTATGATTACCTTGGACTGGCCTCAGTCCCTATATCCTACCCCTCCCCGCCTACCGCCACCGCCACCGCCACCGCTCCACCCACCGCCTGCCTTAGCCCTCCCCCCGCCCTTCGGTGGACCCCACTGATAAGATCTAACACTCTCTAAGTGGTATTCTGTACTCTCACTACGTTCTATGAGAGAATAATTCTTAACGAACTAGGCTTAGAGCCTTTAGAATCAACTGGCCTGCCTCCCGTATTAAAGACGTACATTAATGCAACCCAAAGATTCCTATAATCCCAATGATGCCACCTAGCGGGAATACTGTGTGTCAGTGGATTCTCAAGTCTCTTAGCCTAGTTTGTTAAGAATTCTTCTCCCATAGAGCGTAGTGAGAACCTTGCACAGAATACCACTTAGAGAGCGTGAGATCTTATGAGAGGGGTGCACCCGAGTGATACATTGATTCATGAGCCAGTCAGAGAAGGACACATACTATAATGAATTGCATCCCGATTTTCTTTAATCATTTAAAGAATGTTCATAATCAAAGACTTGAGCAAACCTCTGTATCTCTATATAGTGAGCAAGAGTGGCCCCGCTGAAGCCTCAGATACCCGTGCTCAAAACATCATTTCCAAAGATAGACACTCAGTACTTTGACTAGATAGGATCGAGATTAAATGTGTCATTCTCCAATGTTTCAAATGTCTATTTGTTTTACAATTAACAATTGTCATCGAAATTTCGAGACCAACTTATTCAGAGACGATTGTGTTACAAAAAAAAGCTTAAAACTATCTTATCTGAGATCAACGACTATCTCGCTGATGTGTCCTGTGTGGGTTCACTCTCCCAGCAGAGATCTTGTGCTTAACTTCCTGCGGCCGCTTGTATCTCTACCCCAACCTACTTGTTTGGGCTTAAATCTGGCCCCTACACCAGTTTTTTTTAAATATCCTAAATTCTGAGGGCTTTTGGTGGTATTTTGTATTCTACTTGTGATAGAGAAGAACATATTTATATGGTAAATAAAATACCAAATGTTTAATTGGAAAGCATCTCATGTGTTGCGGGGTTTTGTTCTGTCAACAATGCCCATATGCTCCTTTGAAAGGGCAATCGAATCAACTGTGGATTCCCATTATAAAATGGTTGGGGCAGAGATTAGTAAGCACTAGCGCCGCAAAAGATCTGGGAGGAGAGTGGTATTAGTTCGAGAATGGAGCTGGTTCCCCTGTCAGACACTAGGTGGCAGCACTACGGTTTTCTCTGGGTTCAACTCACTGGACCAGGGACTGTGAAAAATAGCTCTCTTCAGTTCAATGCTAAAATCATTCTTACCTAAAATTCTGTACAAACCGAAATTCACAGCTACAGTAAATCTTTGCCACCATATGCCACGACTGGAGTTTGGCAGAGTGACTTCATGTGGCGAAGCCGAATGAACTCTGGAGCGAAAACTCCGGGAGTGGAATGCTGTGGCCACGATTAAAACGAATCAGGTTTGGATTTTATCCTTCACCGATTTTGGAACATTACGTGATAACAATTCAGTATGCCACTAGCGGCATATAATACTCCGTATGCCAGTCAGCGTGGCATAAGGAAACTCAATGTTATGCCTATGGGATTTTATATTAGGGGTAGGATAATATCATGAAACATCACGAAATTTCATATGATTGTTTCACCTTTCTCCTCTCGTAGGCCTATTTCTATATTTCATTATATTACATAACTATATATACTTACTATCATGAAACATCACAAAATTTCATATGATTGTTTATATGGCATGAGTTGTCTTCACAGCATGATATCACGAAGCGGAGCTGACTGATATCTGTAGCAGAAGACAACGAATGGCATATAACCACTTATATGAAATTGAGTGATGTTTAGATTTCATCCTACCCTGTTACATGTTTTTAACTTCATATGTCACCAGTGGCATATAAATATGTTATGCCATAACCGTGGCATAGAGTTACACCATGTTAAGTATATGGAGATTTATATGAAGGCAAGGATAAAGAGCAATTCTGTGGGATGTATCACAAGTGGTCACATTTCCCAGTATATAACATCACGCTGCTTTGTCGGAGAGGATCAACCTTGAAGTCATTCCTTTGATATTGAAATGTGACTGAGTCAACAGATGGGGACATTTTGTTCTATTTCACTCATTTCCGTTATTAAACACCTTGTGACTCACTGACCTAGTACAGTAGAACCTCACCTTGTGGGACCCCACGTAAGCAGACACCCCACATTAATGGACATGCTGCTCAGAATGTTTCCATTTATTAGATGTTTAGTTTAACCCCATTTAAGCAGACAGTCTGCATTAGCTGTACCTTTGGCCTGGAACGGAGGATGTCTGTTTATACAGGGTTATACTGTATTACACACTTTCAGGATACCCTGAACTAAGTAGATGTCAATTCGATGATAAAAAAATGATGAATATGCAAAGATGCCAAGACAAAAGGGTGTATTTTGCTGAACTTTATTTTTGCCTCTGATCCCTGTTGGAATATGTTGTGCAGACAATACTGGGTTTAAAGTGCCTACGTTAGCTGGTCGATGTATTTCACTGTCAAATTGATGAAGAAGAGAAATGTGCAGGCCAACAAACTTTTTGATACGTCACGACATTTCCTATATGGCTGTGCTTCATGAAGATTGTTTTATTCATCTAACACAATAAACAAGCATCATTCACATTCTATGTTCATATTCCATTTAATTGCCTTTATGATAGGCTCTCCATATTTCGAATAATTCGAGTGATATTCAATACAGAGTCAACCAAGGTTTTCATTGAAAATAAGGCCTTCTTTCTCAGTTGTTGCTCTCAAGAGCTCTGTAACATATTCTGACTGCTCTTGAGTGAAAAATTCCTTCCACCCTCCAACAGCTCCTTTCCTGATAAAGCCACTTGAGCCTGGTGTGCTGTTCATGTATTGACCCCTATCTTTCATATTGCCAAAGAATGTAAAGTCAGCAATTACTGACACCTGGTCATCAGTAAGGGTTTTCCCACAGAACTTAGCAATGCTCTGAATGCTCTGTGAGGGGTTAACCTTCATGTTTTCATACTTGAGGATCAGTACATTGGGGTCATCACGTAAGCTCCAACACTTCAGGCTGTGCTTGACCCAACTTCCATAAAGCATTTTATCCCGTCTGAACAGGTCAAAGAAGTCATCCCAGCTCCCTTCAAATTCAAATAGATTCTTGTAGAAGTGGAAATGGGAGACCATGACATCTTTCAGGTTGCGCATCACAACTACAGTTTTGCATTGAACTTCTTTCCTGTTGGCCTCAAAGAACTGTGGTGGAAAGTGAGTTTTGATCACCCTTGGAGGAGCAATGTCCACAATGTGGTCGAGATCAGATTTCACTGGCACTTTATAGGGAGAAGTGTATTCGATGAAACGTGACCTGATATCTAGGTCAGATTGCTTGGCTGCATCCACATCAGCATTGTTACAGACAAGCCATGTCATTTCCTGGCACCAGGTTGTGCCTGCAATTGAACAGCACAACAAAATAAATCTCTGTGATTTAAAAACATTAGTATAAATTTTATGTGTGACAGGATGTGTCTCAAAGTATTGAATTTATATCGAACTGACAAGAATATACAAGATAACTGAATACGATTGCCATTAGGTGACAACATATTCATGAAAATCAGAATGCAATAGGTGATATACAGCCTAGATGGGAAGTGGAGCATAAGAAGAGCAGGGGTTCTCCTGTATTCAATGAAGGTGCAGCTACACATATTTCTGAGTGGGAAGTGGAGTGTTTGCCATAGGATTGATAAAAACATTTAATGTTTCATATCATTTTCTAAGATGTATTGATCAGCTCATATGAGAAAACTCCGGCTGGTTCACGACTCCGAATGCATGAATCAGTCAAAAGCTAAAACAAAGTCCAACGCTCAGAATATACAACTGTGCATGCGCGGAAATATGTTGATTATCTTCGCTCTCATTATCTTAGTCTCTATGAGTTGTGGTAAGCTCTAGTAAATGTAACCTCAGATTTGGCGAGTGTGTTGGAGATTCGTCACATTCTCCAAGCGGGGTATAGGTCTATTATGAACCCTTGAGCAAAGGAAATATCTGCATGGAGAGTAAAGAAGACTTGGTCAAGCGTATTTGACTTGACTGGATTAATATTGTGATGTATTCACCATGGCAGGTGAGAGTGACTGAATATAGTCGTCATGACTTTGTTTTTACTGATTACACCTTGGTGCTTATTTAAAACATTTTGATGAATATTGCCCTTGAATAATTTTGCCCTAAACTTAGGAGACATGTGTATAGGTGCAGATATGTACAAAATGATCAAGGTACAAGTGGCTTACCTGACCGTGGATAGGTGGAGACAAGAACATCAGTAGCATCAAAACTGAATGATTTAACTTTGTCTAATGCAGACTTGTCCACTTGGTTCATGAGCAGCATGTCTTCATACATGAACAGATCATGCTGCTTAATCCAGGTATCTCCCACATTTACAGAATCCTGGCGTTTACCGTCACCTTCCATCTTAACCGCGAAGAGAACCTGCCTAGAGTTTATAAAATAGGAGCTGCTAACATAGATAAACCAGGTGTAAACTGGTGTATCTGTACACAGTAGGTTCTACATCAGTGCTCAAACTTTTTGCAGATCCTCATGTGATAGTATGCTAGACTTGCTCAAGTCTTTGATTATGAATGTCAATAAAAAGATAAGGATAAAAGGAACTCACAATATGTGGTACAGGCGAAGTGGAAGGGGGAGGGGAAAGGGAAGGGAGGGGGAGTGTATATTTGAATACTTCTTGTAATACTTTAACCAATTGATATGCCAGATGGATAAGGGAACTAAGGTGACACCCTAGTTAATCCAGCTCTTCCCACTAACACTATTTTCCAGTCTTCATAGATAGTTTGTTTAAAATTGATTGTTTCAATAATCCTTTATCTGCCCATGAGAGGTGCATGCAGTCATTTGGTATTCTAAGACTGCTGTTCGGAGAAAGGAAGGCACCTAGAATCTACTCAAAATAGGAACTATAGCTATAGAGGGCATTTATTTTGCTTTGAACCTGGCGACTATATATCTATTAAGACTGCTGACACAGTATGCAGCTATAGCAAGGTTTACACTGGTCTCTGTATCAGCTATTTTCGACTTCCACTGTATTTGGGATTTAAACACATTTGGTGTATTTACACAAGGAAAATCAGAATTAACATGAACAAAATGTTAAAATGTAGTTAACATACAGTGAACATTTAAGCAACATAGACAGGAGGGGGGAGGCCTATCCAATTAAACTATATTCAATAACCTTAAGATACTCAGTATGTGCCCCCAAGTCTGTGACTAAAATCATGTTACATTTACCTTATTTTGCCTGACATCTCCTTTGTGATTGTCATGAACTACCCCCATCTACTAGCCTACAAACCTTGTTACCACTGGACCGATAAATACTACATACGTACAAGCCATCTGACCTACCTCAGGCATCTACCTACCTACCTACTTCCAGCATGATATATCTCTTACCTTATTGACTAATCTATCTCTCTACCGTTATCTTAGTAGCTGCTGCCATGCAATAAGTTAACATGGTTATAGAATAACCATCAAGTATGTCCATTCCTTTCATACTACTCTGGGGCCAGCAGGCACATTCAGTAATTTATACTAGGTATTAATGTAATGTTTTTCCATGTATTATGACATAAAATCAGACATCAAAACAAGTTCACAGTGTGCAAAATATGTTCACAATATGTTCACACTACATTCCCATCTGTGTCAATCATCAACTACAATGTTTGACCAAAAAACTAACCCAATAGAATACACTGCATATATATGTGCATGTCTACATGTTCTTTATATCAAAGCCAAAAATGAATTTAAAATTCACACCTTTGGTTAATAGAACAGGGTTAATTTAGTGGTCTCGTCTGGTATATGAATAGTTATCAGTGTGAGGCTTGTCTTTATCAAGTTTTAATGACAATGTGGATGTTTACATGTATGGACTAGCACAATCACCCTATTGTGGTGATAATCGGTATGTTTGTTTCACATTGAGATTACAGAAAGATAAGGGAATGCTATATACTACTTGGACATGAACAATCTTATCAGATCTAACCTGTCATAGGTGATAGGGGAACACTAGAATAACTTTGCCCTTGGTCTCCAATTCATATCTTTGTCACATGTCACCATTTTTTATAGCAACAATATGACAGTATATGTGGTTCTAATCCCTCCTGTCAAAATGCATATTCAGAGATGAAAAGACAAACTATTTTACAAGTTAAATAGGTAAGCAGTAGTTGGAGAAAAACAAGGTTTATTAGTAAGTAGTAGGGCCCACGCAGCGCAGGTATGAGTTCATACAAAATTGAGATCATTACCCCTTTCCCTGGGCAAATTGAATTTGGAAGACCTTGTTGAAATGAATGTTAATAAGGTAATATTAATATGATATAAGATAAAGAATAATTAACAGTTGGAATATGATGTCAATTATTATAAGTATATGTAGTTATATGAAATATTTATATGCCACTGGTGACATATGAAGTTAAAAACATCTAACAGGGTAGGATAAAATCTAAACATCACTCAATTTCATATAATTATTTATATGCCATTCGTTGTCTTCCGCCACAGATATCACTCAGCTACGCTTCGTGATATCATGCTGTGAAGACAACTCATGCCATATAAACAATCATATGAGATTTTGTGATGTTTCATGATAGTAAGTATATATAGTTATGTAATATAATGAAATATAGAAATAGGCCTACGAGAGGAGAAAGGTGAGGGTGGGTGGGTAAAATAAATGTATGTGTGTACGGAGTGGAGTATTGGAGAAGAGTGAGGGGTGGCTGAGGGTAGAGTGGTTGCACTTGAGTGCCTAGTGCATGTGAGGTACGCTAGAGGGGGGTAGGTGCGCGTGGTGCAGTGTAAAGGGGAGACACCAGGGGAAGCAATGTATAGCAGTCCAAGTCGGTTGTGGAAGCCCTGAGGCATAAGTCTGACTCTCTGATGGAGAGGGAAGGTACGATCGGGTCTCCCGAAAAGAGAGTCTGGTGGCGGGTAGTTGTTAACTCAGGTTGACAGGCGAACTTCCAGACGTGCCGGCCATCTTGGGACGTCCGAGATATGTGACTAGTGTTAACGATTAAGTTTGGTATCTGAAGATAAAGTATTTGAGTCTGTACTTCTCAAATAACTGCATATAAATGTTATAAATGTTATATGTATTTCTATGATGCCTCATCAAAAGTTTCTATGTGAAGTGTAAAAGTTATGAGTAATAATAAACTGACTCATGTGTATGCTGTAGTTAGAAATGGCGCCATAGTTGTTTCTGTCTCAAATATAACCGAAAAGAATTTGCAGATTCTACAGTAGGGGTGTGGAGCAGGTTGTTATAATCTAGGCTACTATCCTTTTATGGCAAGCCAAACAAAAAATACAAAAACGAAATTTATGGCGTCACAGACAAGATGGCAGCTCTTACAACACAATATTAAGTAAAAGCATAGTCATGGCACCTACACGTAGAAACTTATTATCGGTGTTGCCGAGAAATCGTTCAGTATCTGCGTAAATCGTTGACTAAACTATCATACGCTAAACTGAGTAAATCGCAAAGTATCTGCTTATTGGCATCATTACTATGTTATTTCATTATCATATACCTTAAATTGAGACTGGAAATAACATACACCCTGTGAATTATATGTAATCATTTATTACACATGTTTAGATCAGTATATAAATGAAATAAAAGGTTGAGCACCGCTGTTTCCATTCGTGCTTATTTTGACATTGATTTCCCTGACGTCCTTAGGTATACCTTCGCATTTTGGTTCATTTATCTTATTTCCAATTCATACGATATTATGAGCGTAAGCACTCAAGTACAGAAACTTAAGTAGGTACCATAGGCAGATTTAAGTCAGTACGTCAGGTTTATTTATTTTGTGTATTCAACATTTTATCAGATAATTAAATAGGGACCATTGAACAAATTCCAGATTTGATTAAGTGTAAATTTTAGATATAACTCAAATTGAACCATCTTTGATAGTTGGAAAGGTACGGGGAAACGAGGATTAACCAGTCCTTCAAATACCATTATATCAAGAGATGTCATGAGTTTGAGTCTGAGTTTATTTATGTCACACATTTTGTTAGCTCCGTAATTTCACTTGTCGAAGACGAGTAAGGTTACGGAGCCAACAAAATGAGTGACATAAATAAACTCAAACTCAAACGAGTGGCGTCTAGATCTTATCCTACCCCGTTTCTACATTTTTCCAGTATTAGAATGTAGTGACATAAACAACACTTTATGTCACACCCGTGACATAAACAAATCCCATGTTAAGCCTATGGCGTTTTTTTATTATCAGGGGTAGGATAAAGAATCTCAAAGAATAAATGGTATTTGTGAAAATACAACATTTGTGATAGTTAACATACAATGTTCTTCCTGGTGTGATGATCATATAGCTGTAGGTACCTGATATAGCAGCACCAACTGTATTCGGATTCCTGGGGTTTAAAAAGTGGGGAGGGAAGCAGCCATTCGATAGCATTATATTTGATCTTTCAGTTTCCATAAGGTTTACCATTTCATGGATACGGATGTAAGAGAAATTTCACAACATATGTAACTTGATTTGCTCTTTAACGCTGTTAAGTTTCTTCTCTTTTTTTTAATGTTTATATAAAAACCATTACATAGGTACCTTGTTTACAAGCATATGTCAACAAAATTACACATTTTCATAAGGCCAACTTGATTATCTATGTAACATCACATCGTTGTACGGAATCAGTCTCTAGATTATATAGCATTCTCCCAATGATTGATCACAGTATGTTATAACAATTTCCTCTGGAAAAATAAACGTGAAATACTTACAAATACAAAATATACGTCCTGAGTGCAGGCTTCAAACAATGTTTTCTGACCCATGCACAAGACTTTGTAGTCCTCTTTTAGTGTAGGAATATAAATCTACTTTTAGTGTACACCTGTGCACAAACCTTTGATATATTTACGCACTGCTGCTCCTTATACCGTATATAAAATATAATAAGTACAGCACCCTGCGCCGTACACTGTTTTATATCTCACACCAGTATTTTTCTCAATATGCTTAACATTAGAAACTCATAATCCATGGCTGTGAAAGATTTGTACCCAATACTCAATGCCTATTTGGTAAATTATTTTATCAATCAATAATGTTCCTGATCATGTATCTGGGGTGAGATGAAATCAGAAACTCACTTGATGAAAATAACTTGGTCCACACTCTACCAGGGACCTGTTTCACTAGTTCTGTGACAAAAGTATTAGACAGACATGAAAAGCAGCACCAACAGTGCAAGCAAGAACGGACAAAACGAAGTCACGTTTCATAATGCATATCACATCTATTGTCGCATGTTGTGTCACAATGTCGATGTTGCAAACAGTGACACTACAGTGCCACTTGTGCCGGCGCTACTTGTGTTGTCACGAAACTAGTCAAACCCAATCTGTCTGTATGGTGTCACAGACGCCATCTAGACATGTCACGAAACTAGTGAAACAGGTCCCTGGTGTTGGCCCCTACATAATTCATGAAGCTTCGTTTCGTGAATTACTCCGTGGTCAAACTCGGTGAGTACGGACAAAGTTATTTTGATCTCATTAGTTTCCTCCTAAATATGCCACACATTGAGAAGAGGGCAGAGTGTGGCAGTTCACTTTGACATAGTTTCTATGACAATTTACAGTAATTTATTATCAATTTCGAGTACAAGAAATAATTAAAGAATATTATTATATACCTGATGTCCGGCGGTAAAACCAAACAAAAAGCGAATGTAAAAATTGGCTATTTTAGGTTATTTGATAATCCAAAAACAGGTAATACTGTGTCTGCATGTACGATAGACACTTGGTAAAACTGACGCTCAGATGAACCTCTACCTTCGGCATTGGTTCATCTGCTCGACAATTTCACTGCATATTTATCTCGTACAGCCACAGTAACCCTGGTTCCGTATAGCACACCATGGTTGAACATTATACTATGGTTGCATCCCATGCTAGATGATGTTATTTACGGAAACTTGGCCTCACAGCCTGATTCTGCAAATAACATAAACCCTCGTTTCGTCTTGTCTGGGGTACGGCCATGGTAATATTGTTCTTTATGATTCTGTGATACAGTCATGTTGTTGTGGCAAGAAGATGCCCAATACTGACTAGTTTTTTTTCAATTAGTGGATGTAACCTCCGTGTAGTTGACATGTAGTGATGTACGAGCGAATGCGAGTATATATTGCGATGAGTCAACTATACGAGGAGGATACATTCACTCGCGTCAGAAACTGTGTCAGAAATATTGTATCTCTATATAACCATACGATTTACAAACATGAAGAATTTCAAGTGAATCACAAATTCCAAGAAATAGAAATAGGCCTACAACATAAGGCCCGTTTCTATTGGCCGACAAAAACTGAATATCATCTACTATGGGCTCTAGGCCAATTTGATTATGCCAACTATCATATATTTACCCGTTTTAAAATTAGGGGAAGGGGAAAAGTCGTCAGATGGTGCAAAATTTGCAATGCGGGGATAAAACAACGTCGACCTGAGATTGTTCTCCCCATTTACTCCTGACGATTAGGCCTATGTGCCCTAAAAGTAGCCAATAGTCGGCCGGTGGTGAAAATAAAAATCATAATCGTAGCCAGAATCGTCAGGTAGAAATGCCACAATAGGGAGACAAAGTGAACCTGCTGAAACCATAGATACCAGTTTACAAAACACCACTTCAGGATATATGCGCTCAGTACTTTGACTATGAAGGTTCGAGATTATGTGTCATTCTCCAATCTTTTAGATCCATATTTTTGATAAACTTAATAACTGTCATCGTAGCTTCGAAACAGAGTTATTCAGAGACGATAGTAGTAAACTTCAAAAGTAGCAAACGAGACCAAAAGCAAAAGTCTAGCCTCAAACCCCCATAGGTTTAGCACTAAGCCTCATTCTTCCTGGCCACCAGAAATGGTGTTTTGTAAACGGGTATCTGTGGTTTCAGCGGGTTCACTTTGGCTCCCTATACGCCATCAGAATTTAGTTCAGTGGTTCTCACTGTTACAGGTGTATGTATTATGACCCATTTTAGTTATTGATTCATTGGTTAACTAAAAATCAATATGTTGGTCAATTACCAATAGGTAACACTGTGCTGTCGAAATAAAACAAAATGGCAGACGATTGGTTCACGCTTAGATTGGCAGCCAACCCCTGTCTATGCTGAGTCTAGGGGTTGACCGGGTTAAATCACACACGGTATCACCCTGTGTGCGCCTCAGACCCTGTAGTCTTCTTCTATGTAGGCTCTAATGAAAGCTATATTTATGTTAATTATATTCACGACAGGGAATAAGAACATTCTAATTGGGTTCGAGGGTACAAAATTATATACTCTCCAAGCAGTACAGATAATCCGACCAGAGCTACCATAGTGTGGCTCTGGCGGCCAGGGGGCCGTTGAATAATATTATATAATCCATGAGGTTGGACGATAAGACATATCGAGCGATGAACATTACACTGGACCACCTTTCTCACTCAGGGTAGCATTAAACTAGTCGTTGGCATCGGTATTGTCGTTCAGTACATTTTCTATATAAATGCCGATACGCGTCGAGCGATGCAGTGGTATTTCTGAGAAAAGCAGGCCGAGTGGTGCAGTCCCTGTTTGTCAGTTCGAATTGGAAAATGTTTCTCACAAAGGATTTGATCATTAACAAATGATGAAATTTGGTGCACATGTATCACATACACATAGAATTCTCTCTCCAAAATATACTATAATTTGAATGATATTTAGTGCATGAAAAACGAGTTTGACATGGGCTACGGCACCTCCAGAGGTGTCATCCAGGGCGACAAATGGACGTCAAAATGGACGACATTTTCAGAATGAACGATTTTTTATACCACACTAGCTACGACATTTAAATTTCTCGTATCGTCCAAAGCTCGTTCACCTAGCACACATGTTTTTGTGCTACATTTTGGCACCAACAAGACTTGTACGATTCAAATCGTGGAATTATCATTCAACGGCCCCAGTGAAGTTCACGCTTTGCTTTTACGCTGGTTCATGGTTTCTACAAGAGATGGCGTATGTGTGAACCGATATCCTCGCTGGCGACGCAAGCAGTCTGCACCTTCACTGGTAGCAATACAAACTATATGTGTGTGTTGCCAATGATGGCTTTATATAGGATGGATACAAATTATCAACATCAAAAATTAACACTGGTTTCTGTTCGTAATTAAGTATCAAGTATAACTCAGAACCGTTTGGCTTGGCTGATAAATCTAGAGATCACATTGGGCGAAATTAACAGAATAAGGCAATAGAAAGGAGGGTAGACAAATTGCACTTTTAGGCCTTTCTTAGATCGTTGATAACAAATATATATGATTAGTGTACTGAAGCCAATTTAGAATAGCTCAACGGATCCAACTCTTATGCAGGATTTCCACCTGACAACTAAAGAGCTGATTCCACCAACAGGATGGATCTGTCGTGATATATATTGGCATATCTTTTTATATCTTACAATGTCGCGATGTGTCTTACCTCCGTTGTCGCAAACGTAGACCTGTGTGCGATGCCGGGTGTATATTTAATGCTCCACCACTGTGACACCTCAAGACACATCCCAACATATAGGCACACGATTATTCAAACCTAGCCCGACTTAGCAAGACACCCAAATCGTGGCTAATCTTGCTAGATCTTGTGTGTTGGTGGAATCACCACTTAAATGTCCACCGATTGTGTGGTCACTGTAAAATCTCTTGTCGGGTGGTGGTACTTGAAAATGTATCTTTACATATAGTTCTCAACCTCCAAAGCACACATACTGTTTCCACCAGTTTTTTTAATCTGACTGGCGGTGTTAAATGCCATAATTAATCGGTGGTTATATTCGGTTTATCGGTGAGGGTGCATTATGTACATAATCTCACCGCTGGAATAAATGTCCATATGCTTAACATTGGGAAATCGTTCTCCATGCCCCTACAAGTATTGCAGTCCGTTCTCCATGGTTTATATTGTGTGTGTTGTCCATTCTTATAGTGTGTACAGGGGTGAGACAAATACAGAAAGCAACTCGTTTTGGTCAAAGAAGTCATTCTCCAACTCATTTGAATGCTACGTGATATTCACTCGCCTGTCGCCTCCTTCATATCACACCGCATCAAACTCGTGGAGAAAGACGACTTTGCCCAAAACTTATTGGTTTCTTCTGTATTGTTTCTACTGTCTATCAAATTACATACAGATTTTATGTGAGGAAATTGATCGGTACTGGCCTTGTTACATAATCTAGAACAAATTAATCTGTGACCATTGTTAGCAAGTCTCGTTTACAATAACTGATAGGCGTCGAGATAGCTAAAAGAAATCTATTGGTGGCTCTTGGCTGTAGATTGGTGCCAAATACAGTAAAACCCCGTTTCTGGGACACTTCGCTTAAGGGTAGACCCCGCTTAAGGAGGCAGTTGTTTTTTAACAAAAATCTTTATTTAGTTCATTTTAACCCCGCTTAAGAGGACACCTCGCTTAAGGGGTCAGTTTTTCAGAACAGAAATCTTTATTTAGTTCATTTTAACCCCACTTAAGGGGACACTTGCTCGAAACGGAGAGTGTTCCCTTAAGCGGGGTTTTACTGTAGTCGGCCAATAAAAAACAAGGTTATAAGGTCTGCATCTTTATCGTATTAGGTGGACGCCGACCCTGAGACGGGTATCTTTGTAACGTGGATTCATTCACAGGTGTGTCGATATCATGACGTGGTTGTCTATCCCAGATAATTTGTGGTTTCCGTTTTCTTGACTTTTCTTATCATCGCTTGGCTGTAATTCGAAAAAGAAGATTTCAGCTTTAGTTCATTATCAGTGGCATCACCTAGCTGGTGTTTGAAATAGATTTAATCAAAATAGAAAACAATGATATTTATGGGAAGAAATCGAAATGTCCCAGTCTTTTGGTAATGTGTATTTCATCCAAGCTCCGAGGCACTCTAGAACGTCATATTCATTGTCAGTCTTTTGAACTCTGTTATCACCAAATTCTAGCTCCAAATTTGACAAATAATTATCTCACCCTTGGTATTTGTTTCTAACAATATACCAAACGAAGTAAAATGTTAAGCTATGCAACAGTGGTTTGGTAGTATGTATTGATGACATCACAAATGAACAAGCCAATCAGCGGCCAAGCCATGGTGAAGAAGAGGGAGTAGGAAGGGGGGTGAGTAAAGGGTATGCGTATAGTGAGGGAGTTGGTGTTAGGGTAGATTGACTTCCACCTCTGTCTCCACTCTGTTCCAACTAACAGATTGGTGTGGTTCAGTCCAGGCTTTGTCCATGGATTCTCACTCTCGGGCCAAGCAAATTTGTTCTGTGTGGGTTCTGAGAGCCGAGTACATAGGCCACTAAAAAAAACTTGTTTCTCATCACCAAGCCATGGAAAATATGACGAGGGCGCTTTTTTTTCATTTTTTTTTTTTGGCTATATCAAAGATGGCAGATATAAAGTAAAACCCCGCATAAGCGGCCACCCTCCGAACCGGAAATTACCCTCTCCAAACATAGGTGTAGATCAGAGGAAAGATCTTCAGGCAGAGTAACAAATACAGGTAGTGGGTCAAGGTGCTGCAGATTTAAGTCAACCAGAGCTAACGTAGTGTAGCTATGGTGACCAGTGTAGTGTTGGGGTAGAGTATATAAGTAGTGAATGAATAAACCGCCAGAGGGGGTGGTCGTATTGATGTAGAATAGGGACAAATCTATGCAATGGTGTGATCATAATACCAGTATTCATTCATCCTCTATTTTTCATCGCCTCTTCATGTTTTTGTCAGCTTAATTCATTCAGGGATGCCAAGCATAGACCGGATTATTCCTTGAGGCATTTCTCAGCCTCGACCAGATAATGGTCTGCAGCATCAATTACGGCATTTATGAAATTATCAAGAAATTATGAATCAGTAAACATGAAACTTGCAGAGAATATACTTATGATATAATGTTTAACATGAATAGGCAATGAGAAAAATGAAAATAAGGATGAAGTATCATATCATATAATCAAATAATCGAATATGGGTTCGGACGAAAATGTTCACATCCCCTGACGTTATACCTGTCCTTAGTACACGTCCCGACCGATAGGGCTGTGCCACAGACCCCCGCCTGTAAAGGGTTAAGGATATTGCTAAGGGTGATGATTACTCCATGTGGATCGGGTATATGTTTCCCTTCCAGATGTTTACCTTGACTCCCTGGATAAGATACTTGCTACAGGAAAGGAAAATTCTTTTGTTCAGTGTGGCATTAACACATGGTGTATTATGGATAAACAATTGTTCAAGGTGGAGAGTGCACTCGTTTATAAACTAAATGTTATTGGCATAAGGAAACAATGAAATTTTCATGTAATTTGTAATTTCATGGTAAAAAAAATAGAGCATTGCTCGTTATTAAAAAAAAGGGTTAAGGACATAATCTAATTGTTCATAACTCTGTATTGTTTCTCATGAAGAACTGTACCCAAATAAAGATTTTTATTCGCTGTGCAGTTGTTACCCCTCCACCTACCCCACCCCTCCTCGCCGGGAGAGAATATGCTGACAAACATCGACCATTTCCGCCTAAAACCTCTACCACCTATACGCCCACTGCTTTAGTATACTTGTTTAAGAATTCTGCGCTTGTCCGTCTACGACGGCTTCTATCTGAATCTTGTCATAGATTGGTAGGTAAAATGGAAAATATGTAGCTACCTGTTCGGTATTGACACCGGTCTCTAAGGCATCTTTACAGGAGGAAGGACAACAGCAGCAGCACTTAGCGACGCATGGGAACACCAATCTTCTGTCCAGTGGTGGCTGGCTACGGCGACAACCTAGTGGTAAAACACACAATTCAGAAAATGGTGTAAAAGTGTAAATTCTTATTTGTGTAATGCAGCAATATAACAGAGAATAAACGCTGAAAATTGATCATAAGCTGTCCTTATATTTCTGTCATTAGTGTTGCATTGACCAAACAAGTTAAGTACAATATAAAACATCTATATGCTTGCTAATTATTTATTTCATTCCTTAGCGAGGTAAAGATATTATGATAAACATTAGATGGCCTCTGATTGGCTGTGAACATGTCACATGGTATGAAACTATCAGCCTTGGAATTGTTACTATTTAATATGGCTGTATATCATGATAGTAATGTAAATGAAGGGAGTCCAGGTCTGGTTCCTGTTTTACGCTTTAATACTGCTATTGAAGTAATGCGGATTGAGGTTACATCAAAATGCATGCTATAGGACACATAACTATTGTACTATAGAGGTGACTATCTTGCCCCCCGACGCCATCCAAAACGCCAGGTAGCGGGACTAATTATCAATGGATTCTATAAAAGATATTTTTGGGGCTTGCCATGTAGGAATTTTAGCCTTGTCTCAATATTATCTATAGATTATAACAACTGATAACAGTGGTTGCTCCCCGACTACAGTGGCGACATCTTTCAATTTCCTGGTGGATGATGGCAGAACTAGCAATCACTCTGTGACCTATATAATAAATCCTCTGTTGGAAGGTAGAGTGACTGCCTAGTCACTATGTTCTTAGGGTCCACCTACCCCTGGGGTTCGTTGCCCCTAGAAATGTGTGAAAAGCGTTCCTCCGGTAATAGATTGTGTCCTGTAGTATTGTATTGTTATTTTCATGTTGTATCGCTACTTTTTACAACATCACATTTTCAGTGACATAGGTGAAAGGTTGATTCAATTTTTGATTGAATATAGATGGTCACATAGTTATGATGCGATCCGCCAAGAATCTGGAGCAACGGTTTTGACCTCAGGTCGCTATTTTGCAATGCGCAAATTGTGGAACAAAGTCCCCCCTGGAGTATTAGCGTGGAGCGAGCTAATCAGTTAGGCTAGGGAAAGTGCATAGCCGTTTCTCGATAGAGAAATTGCAGTGTGAAAGTGTGATTACCCGAAATATAAAAAAGAGACATCAATATCATCAAATAATTATCTTACTTCAACCTGACCACTGTCCAGTGAGTTCATGGAAACTGGCACTTACCTGTGAGGGCACTCACTATGAGCCCAACAATAACTGTCACCAATAGTGACACCACACCATACCACATGTACGAAATTCTATACAGCTGGTGAACCCCCGGCTCCGATAGGCTGTCAGTAAGATAGACAAGGAACAGATGGTATGATTATCCATGAATAAGGTTGGATTGTAAATTTATATCAATTTAAAAGTTTGGGTTTCATACTTTTGGTCTGCGAGTGATTTGCTGTAACCCACTTGGCAATCAGCCAATTTAACCACTTTTAGAACGCCCTTAAAGGAATGGGTCTTTTATTGTCCTCTATATAGAAAATACCTTCTGATCGAAAATACAGATTATTTTTTCTTTTATTCAAGAAAACAGACATGAACTGTCGTCCCGGACGTTATTCCCAGATAAGGTAAAAATACAAAGGACAAGCCGAGAGCAGTAATACGCAATCTTGCCAGAGTGCGATGAACAATAACACGACTAACTCGAGTTTGGTTTATCCTACCCCGCCCACCTAAATTACTTCTACATTAACAGATGACGTCATTTGTCAAGTGTATCCCACTAGAGCGATATATTTCTGAACTCCAGACCGAATACGGTGACCCAATGTTAAGCCTATGGAGTTTTTTATTAGGGGCAGGATAAAAGTAAATAAAGCACAGGTTATCTACTGACAATCCGCAAAAGCGTTACGATAATTATCTCATGACTACTATTTGATTACAAACAATCTTAAAAGCTCAGATCTTCTTTGATAAAAATCTCAATTGCATCATTTTTAGTTCGGCTCTTGAAATCATCCATTTTATCGATTTTTTGTACATCATCCGTGAGGTAATATCTAATACGTATTTTTTATCGAGACAATAACGTTAGTCATGCTTACCTAGTAAGGGCTACTGTGCTTATTGTTGCATTCACTGGAGGGGAACAATTCTCCAAACGAGGCAGCAAAATTGGAGGTTGTCCTGGGATTGTGGTAGCACCAATGTTTATCCAGAAAGTAAAAATAAGACTGACCAGCAGTCCTGCCCCAGCACCCTGTTGATAGAGAATAGAAACTGCAATATGCATATCAATGATACTGCAACTGATGAACATACCCTTTGTTCCTCGCTCAAGGCGTTGTATACACAGTTTAAAGGGGGGCGTCCACCAACCAAGACAAGGCTACAACAATGGCTTCCCAACAAGGTCCACGACTGGCCTACGACTGGAGGCCTTGTCATGGGTGGTGGACCCAGTTCCCGACAAGAGTCTATGACAAGGCCATGACAAGGCCACGATTGGAAGCTTGTCGCGAGCCTTCCAACAAGGCTACAACAATCTCGAACATGTTCGATTTTTCCCACGACTGGACCCTTGTTTTGGAGTGTCATGGTGTGTCACGTGCATGTTGCAGAGGTATACGATAGGAAATGTTGGTGGAGCAGGCAATTCCCGACACACCCGACAATGCTGTCGTATAGCCCCCTTCTTACGACAAGGCAGCGACAAGCGCCGATTGGAACTTTCATGTCAGCTTTGTTGTGGTTGGTGGACGCCCCCCTTAAGGCCCCTGACCTACTGAGCTCCCAAAACAGTCGTCGCATAAGCTTTCCAACAGGCTTTCCACACACTACGAAACAGACTTTTTCAACCCTCCAACACAACTATTATAAAATCTTATGGAGGAGGTAAAAGGGGACTCAATGGTTTTTGAAAAATGCCTTAAGTAATGACATTCTTCTGAGCAATAATTACATTAATAATGATAATAATAACGAGAACAATGATAATAACAAGAACAATAATAATAACAATAATAATAACAATAGTAATAACAATAATAATAACAATAATAATAGCTACAATAATAGCAACAATAACAGCAACAGTAATGATAATAACAACAACAATAATACAACAATAACAATAAGAAGAACAATAAGAAGAACAACAACAATAACAATGATAGTGATTACGGTACTTGTTATTGTATGAAGTCAATGACACTCACCCACGAATTGGCGCATGGGAAGAATATGGCGAGAGTAAAGAGGCCGAAGAGAGGCCCGCCTGCGGTGCCGAGGATGCCGATGGAGATCTGGATGAGTGAGGCGCCGAGGTAGGGAGTGACGTACGACAGCCCCACAGTGAGGAAGCCAAAGAAGAGAGCTGAAACACGAGAGAATGGCAAAAGTCATGTAGTCTGGCAGCAAGAGCCCATTTTAATGGTGAACTTTGCTTTAGCGTCCAGACAATGTTTTTTTGATGATTAATTATCTCCAGAATCTTCTGATTTCAAATCTGCTGGGTGCAATACTGAAATATTTGGGCAACTCAAGTTATGAGCATTTGGATAGAAAAGGTAAGAAAATGATTATTTATTCAATAAATAAATGTGGTTAAAATCATATTGTTTTCATAGCTTAAGAAGCCTATCAATTTTGAGCTACCTGCTGATGTACCTTCTCTTATATTGCAAAGAATTACAATGGTAAAGCCGGGGAGACAGAAAGCGAGAATTGCAGCGATTTCCGGAATCGCCAACACAAAATGGCATGTGTGTGAGATATATTATTTCATAGTGATATCTCCCGCCGTTAATTTAGCATATCAGAAGCAATAATCAGGTGAAATCTGACATGTTTTTTACATTCTAAAGGTTGTTTCCTATGTAGGCAACATTCTCTGAGCTTTTTAGTCAAGATAGGGAAATGCATGTATGTAATTAATGATCCATGGCCATCTAAGCCTTTAATGTCTATCTGAGCCTTTAGCTAATGTCCATGCCTTTAATGTTTAAATGTGTTTTAAAATGACTACCTGAACCTTAAATGTCTATCTCTGTTTTAAATGTATATCTGAGCCTTTATTGTATATGTCTGTGTCTTTGAAGTCTGAGACTTAAATGTCTATCTGTGTCTCTAATGTCTATCTGTGTCAGAGGCAGCACCCACCAACCCCGACAAGGTTACCGATGGACCACGATAGGACCCAGAGAAGAAATATTCCCAATAATTCCCGATGAACTCTGATAGAATTCTTATCGGGAACTCTAATCTGGGCTCCTCAAAATATGCGCCAAGCTTTTGATGTTCCCGACTGGTTCCCGATAACTTCCCAATCTTCATTTGCAAAAACTTCGATTGGATTTGTGTCGGGAATGAATCGGAAACGCTATCGTAATGACAACCCACCAGAAATTCCAATCGGAATGCCTCTATTCCAACCGTAAAAAATATCAAACATGTCGAATCCAGACGTAATGGCTAAGATAAGAATTTCTAATCTGGGTCCAGTCGTGGTTGAATCGGGATCTGCGTCCAACGCTATGATAGGAAAGCGTTCCCGACAAGAATTCTTCAATTCCCAGTCGGAAACTCTATGTGTGTTGGTAATTGTAATTTCCAGACACTGACATATTGTAATCAATTCAAGTTTTCACATTTCTGTGTTTCGTGGTTTTTTATAGATCATACATTACAAATTGAAAAAAAAAACTTCCAACCTACTTTTAAAACATGAAACATGAACTCGCAATGTCTAAGGTCTGGAAATTATGCTGATACACTGTGAAGTGTGACTAATAGAATGCCTATGGATTATTTTTCTTTGGGATTGATGGTAAAAAGAATAATCTAAAATTGAGTTCTGAGGTTTCCACGACAAAGTGACTTGGTGACCCAGTGGTGGCCTACTTTATATATCTGTGTGATGTATCAAACCTTGACCAAGCTGAATGTTGAGCAGCGAACTGCCAATGAGTAGACGTGATATATACGAGATGGCCAAGGTCCACAGCTGTCTCTGGGAAACTCTGTGCTACTCACACAGTCCTCCATACTGAAGTCTAGTGAGAAGGTGTTCACACTAGACGACTGTAAACGTGACGATCATACATCATGTTCCGAAAGATCGTGAGGTGGTGCACCCCGAACACCCCTCTCATAAGATCTCACACTCTCTAAGTCGTAATCTGTACAAGGTTCTCACTGCGCTCTATGGGAGAACAATTATTAACGAACTAGGCTTAGAGCCTTAAGAATCACTGAGATTATAGGGATCTTTGGTTGCATTGATGTACGTCTTTAGCACGGGAGGCAGGCCAGTGGATTCTCAAGGCTCTAAGCCTAGTTCGTTAAGAATACAGAATACGACTTAGAGAGTGTGAGGTCTTATTAGAGGGGTGCCCCAAAATAATCCCTTTCCAAGAATCGCCGATCCATGTGTTGAAGCGTTTAGAGCAAAGGATTTAGAATCGGTGAAACGAGTCCTGGTTATTTGATATCTAGAGGCATTGATCAATTCCCGTTTTCATCTAAGTTGGTGCCACAGACTCACACACACATGGGGTTGTCTTAAGATTAATCCTGCCTTAACTACAGCTGAATGTATGTGCATAAAGAGGATTAAGATATAAAACGAGGCTGTGGACTCAGAACCACGTCTTTGGCCAAATGCCGAGGTGTTTCTCCGCTGAGCTTTTATAAAACTGTGGTGTTTCTCAAATGATTAATTCTTATAGGAGAAACTAAACAAGAGTTAGTCGAATTGTTGTTTATCGCACGACAGCAAGGTTGCGTATTACTGCGCGAGGCAAAGCTGACTGCAGTGAGGAGCAGACCTTGCTGGAGTGCAATAAACAAGACTCGACTAACTCAAGTTTGGTTTAAAATTTATCCTACCCCGTCTATATTACTTCAGAATATTAAGAAATAACATGAAACTCACTGAGACCCAGTGAAAATTGTCTAACACTCCATAATGTGTGCCTGTTGATACTTTCGATATCGCTCTTGTCTCGCTCGCTCATTGGTCATTTTTCACATGACATCATTTCACAAATGTATCCCACTACAGAGCGATACATTTTTTCTGCATACTAGCCCGAATACAGTCCGCCTATGTTAAGCCTATGGAGTCTTTTTCTTAGGGGTAGGATAAAAGCCGGTTTGAAATAGTTGTAGATAAAATTGATTATGAAGTCCTGCCGTATTGGGTAATTAGTACCGATTAATTCAAGCCAGTCTGATTTCGTCGGTGGCTTCAATAGTTGGTCGTGGTGCAATATAACACAATTTGAAGTTGTGAAAAAATTTGAGGCGGTTCGGATATTTGCTGTTTACCTTAACCAATATCTTTAGGGGAACGTGTAATAATCGGTTTGTCGTGCCAGATTCTATAATCGGTGATCAAAATGTGTAGGTGTAAACTGGGCTGCAGCTGTGTTTGTTGATAATGTAAATAGAAGTGGCTTGTATGTGTAGAGGCAGTACCAGATCTAGTAAACATTTATAACAAGTGGACGCGTGGGCTTACAGTTTGCTTCCACTAGCCTCTACCAAAAACTCCTCAATGGATTTTAATACAGTTAGGGGGTCATCCATAAGTTCCCAAAATTCTTACTATATCGGTAATATAAACAGTAGAAATCAAAGTGTGCTCAATGATTTCTCAACCCCAGATTGTATAACCTGGCACCAGCCACCGACTTCTATGGCTACCGACGATATCAAACTGGGTTTAATTAAGTAGTGATGGAATAGATATTTAGAGAAATATTCCGTTTGTGCAGATAAAATGTGTATGTGACCTGTTGTCAGGTGTAAAGGCCCGTTTCCATTGACCGACGAATTGGCCATCACCGATATACAGTCACGCACCACCGACGGGCATTTCACACAGCAGACACAAAACGAAAATAGGCTATTATTTTCGTCCGCCAATGGAAACGGGCCTCAAGGGGCCCCAGGACGTGCAGTGTCACCGATTATTGAAGCCACCAACCGATGTTAAAGCCAATACACACTGTACGATTTCGGAACATGAATGTTCCTTTCTCGGCGACAAAAGAACAATCGTAAGCTCAGGCGAGGCCTAGAAAATGTGTCGGCCAATGTGACACCCCCCTACAGTAATTTGCCTAAGATTTGGAAATCCCCCCCATGGCGATGTACCTTTGTCGCCGACAAATTGCAGTCCAATGTTCCGAAATCGAGACCGATAAATTAAGGAACGTGTTCCTTCCCGTTGTCGCCGACAACAGAGTTTAAGAAATACCCCCCATGGTTCCTATCAATTATGGCCCTTAATTAGTCGCTGGGTGAACAGAAATGCCCATGCCACACACAGACTGAGGCCAGCTCACCGATTTAACTCCCATATACTGAGATTTATTACTTGTTCCTTTATCGGTGGCCCTAAATCGCTCACGATTTACGTAGTCCGTCGTCCAGTGTGGACAGAATTTGCTTACGATTAACTCATGCTAACGGCTGCCATAAACGTTGTGGGAATAGTCGAGGCGATGCACATATTTGCCTGAGACAAGTTAAATAACCCTGACGATTCAGGGAGTTAATCGGTGGAAACGAAATCGTTCAGTGGGTATTGGCTTTTACCGTTCACGATATTGTATCGATGCCTTTTCCGTTGGTAGTTGTAAACGGGGCTTAATTTCCACCTGCCAACTAAAATGCCACCAATTGATATGCAACCTGTACAAAAGTCGGTCGGAGGTTCTGCTTGAGATTTACTAACTCATTTCTCATCGGAAAATTGAATTTTTTTGTGGCCGCCACCGATTATGCTCACCGATAATTTATCAAATAGAACAAATTTGTAAAGGTTGCATATAATCGGTGGTGTTATCGTCGGCAGGTGGAAACGCCTCATTAGAATAGAATGGTCCAACATACCCATGCTCCTCGCAGTCCAGGTTTTGGTCCTTTCTGACACGGTTTTCGTTCTACGGCATGCATGGACGATCGTAGGGAGGATGTCATCGGTGAATACAGCTGCCAGGGCCTGTACTGCAGAAGATACTGTGCTGCCATTGGAAAACACGGCCCGGAACATGAATTACCAGTAGGCATCAAATATAGGGCTACAGTAGAACCCCGCCTAACGGACACCCCGCGTTAACGGACACCATTGCTTGGAACGGTTCCCTATATTAGATGTTTATTTTAACCCCGTGTAAGCGGTTACTTTGGCTCGGAACGGAGAGTGTCCGCTTACGCGAGGTTCTACTGTATTTGGTTGAAACGGTAGTCAATTTAGAAGAATCAAAGTTGACCACCAGAAATTGACGTGAAAATTTGTAAACATCAGTCCTTGAAATCTAAAGGTCGTGAGCTTTCATGAATTGCAAAGGTTCCCTTTTCCCCACGAAATCCCAACAAATCACACATTGACCCTGACAACATATATAGTTTATATATATCACACACCACATCAAGGAGGACTTCCCAGATGTTGGAAGTGTTAACCGCGATGTATATAGATGATAATCGATGGTTTTGTAGACAGGCGGCCGTCAACCAAGAGTGGTTGACGCGTAGTAATAAACGAGCGCTAGCGAGTGTATTACGACGTCAATCTCGAGTGGTTTACAGAATCGCCTGTTCACAAAACCAACGTTTGTTGTATTTATTATCCATCTTTTCGAGTAGATTAAACCCAGTAATTGCCATATTGAAACCGTATAACTTAGGGACTATTTCTTTGCTCTATAGCACAAAGGATCTATTTTTCCCATATTCCATGACTTTGAGGCCGTATACCACAGATCTGAATCCGTACACCACAGTTATGGTATCTGACAGGTTTTATTTAATGCGTCGTGGTTTACTAAGTCCCCATACATTTTTAATGGGGTCTTTGTATTCAATGGATAATATATCAGACTTCTCTATTCTAAACCTTTTTTAAATCGATCTGATCACCAATATGTTGATTCACAAATCATTTTACCATCATTAACAGAACTGGCTGTCAAACCAGAAATAAATTGTTAATAAAAAAACACTCATTCGGTGGAGACAATGACATGGCTTTATACGCGAGGTTATACCAAAGTCTGACATTTTGATGTATGTAACATAATCGTATTTAATGGTGAATATTTACCTGAGAGTGGCTGCAAACACACTCGCCGTGATAAGGCCAGGAAGTCCATGTAACTCGCCCAGAACATGCATCATGAAGAGTGGCACCAGCTGAAAAGAGTAAAACACACGAAGTTAAATAGAGCTGTGATTTCACTTCCTGGAACATTGTCTTTCCAGGCATTCCCAGGCCTACTATGGCATGATGCCTCCAGGCATTCCCCCAACTACAACAGCATGATGCCTGGAACATTCCCAGGCCAACTGCAGCATGATGCCTCCAGGCATTCCCCCAACTACAACAATATGATGCCTGCAGCATACCCGGGCCTACTGCAGCATGATGCCTCCAGGCATTCCTCTAAATACAACAGCATGATGCCTGGAAATTCCCGGGCCTACCAGAGCATGATTCCTCCAGGCATTCCCCGAACTACAACAATATGATGCCTGGAGCATACCCAGGCCTACTGCAGCATGATGCCTCCAGGCATTCCTCTAAATACAACAGCATGATGCCTGGAAATTCCCGGGCCTACCAGAGCATGATTCCTCCAGGCATTCCCCGAACTACAACAATATGATGCCTGGAGCATACCCAGGCCTACTGCAGCATGATACCGCCAGGCATTCCCCCAACTACCACAATATGATGCCTGGAACATTCCCAAGCCTACCAGAGCATGATCCCTCCAGGCATTCCCCCGACAAAAACAGCATGATGCTTGAGTCTAGTAATCTCTATGAATACTACGCGGCATACTCAGCTCACCTCCTCTGGCCTCCTCCCGTGTGCGGTGGGAAAACAGCTGTAGTAGGCATACATCACCAGCCCGACGAGTCCACACAGCACCAGGATCACCTCAGCCCCGCAGATCGCCAGCCAGACGGACCTGGAACACGCAGAACATGAGGCATGAAGATTTTTTTATTTTTTTTGATAAAGTAAAGTTTATTGACAATATAGAATTCATCAGGTACATCGACGATCTTCCATCTATATGTCCTTAAGACTAACACAGAGAAACATGGGAACAACGAAGATACATGAAATAGGAAATAGGAAACATAGCCAGTTGCGGCAAGATGGTCATAAGGCACGTTTCCATTGGCCGATTTCCTGTCACCCATCTACGGTCAGGAACCACCGACAGACTTTTGGCACTGCTAACCCAAAATCGGTCAATGGAAACGACCCAGCTCGTGAAATGACCCATGGCTTTTTTGGCTTAGATTATGCAATGTGCCACCACCCACTCTGAATGAAAGCTTTGTCACTGAGTGAAATATACTACCCATACCGATTTTTCGATACCAACGCACAGTCAGTGGCATCACCGATAGCCTTTCTAGGTAACTCTAAAAATCTATACCCTTTTCTTCGGCCAAGGGAAACAGGCCTTATTTCCACCTGCCAAGTATAGTCACCTTTCCATTGGCCGACAAAAATGGTGTAGATTTTCTGTGTCCTCCTAATAGCCTATTTACATTTTGCGTCAGCAGTGGTAAAGGTCCGTCAGTGGTTCATGACTGTATATCGGTGATGGCCAATGGAAATAGGCTATTACTTTCAATTATTACTTATCTCCAATATTCCATGCTCATTCATCAGTGATGAATATGTATACCATTTGCTCCTAGTTTAGTTGGACAGGGAACCAAAATGATATTTTGCCGTCCGTGAGGCTGGACGATACGACATATCGAACAATAGACGACATACTGGATGACATTTTTCATTCAGGGTAGCATAAAACTTGTCATGGGCATCAGCATTATCGTCCGTACAAAATGTTGTACAATCGTCGTACAATTAACCTATTTCCAAGTGCTTATACATTTTCTATGTAAATGCTAACATGCATGTATATCGAGCATTGCAGTGGAATATCTGAGACCAGCAGGCTGAGTGTTGCAGTATCTGTGTACCAGTGCAAATGGTCAAAGATTTTTCAAAAACGATTCAATCGTTAACAAATGATAAAATTTGGTATACATGTATCACATATGAATAGAAATCTCTGTTGACGACAAATGGAAGACAAAATGAACAACATTTTAAAAATGAACGATCTCTTATGCTACACCACCTACAACCTTTAAGGTTCTCATATCGTCAAAGGCTTGTACGCCTACGACACATTTTTTATGCTACGTTTTGGGACCAACCGGCTGACGTCAGGAATATCGCTACGTATAAGGAATTTAAACTATTCCAAAAAAGGAGGCCATGGACTTTGATCCCTTAATAATGATGGCCTGCCACTGGAGACTGATTCGATTGTGATGGGTTTTTTCCCGCCTACCTGACTTCCTTTCTATGGTCTGCCTAAAAATCGGAAGGTCATTTAAATTATGAACTTTGAGTCCTCTTATTTGTTATGTTTGTTTATACCACTTTATATACTATGTTTGTTGTATGTTATCTAAAAATGAAAACTTACTATTTGATCACATGTTATCCACTGGCGATGCATGAAAACCAGCTCCACATGGAGCTGAGCATTGTAACAGTCAAAATAAAAGATTTTTTTTTTTAAACAAAACTTTTTTTATCGTAGAATTGTTATTCAATGGACCCCAGTCTAGCTGGGCGGACTACTCACAGTTGGGCGTCCTTGAGCTTGCGGATGGACAGGTACCTCTGGATGATGATCTGGTTTCCAGCGATAAGACCGGAAATGTTGATGGCCATGCCGATGGACATGCTCCACCAGGTGTGTTTCACGCGGGGGTCTGGGGAAACACTGAGAGAAATAATTCAGCATGAATAACAGCAAGAAATTTACCTTAACCCTTTAAGGACGGCTGCCTGCGGCCGAGCTACCCCCTTAAGGACGGGTGCTGGTGGCACTTTATACCACTAGGGGACGAGCACTTAGTCGTCAAAACCCATAATTTGAGGGTTTAATCATGTGATACAATACATAATCTTAAATATTTATTGGTTTCTGAATAAAAAATACTATTTATGATGTTAGACCTACATTCTGTGAAAATTTGATTAATATTGCTCCATTATTTCCTTGTTAAAAACGAATTTTTATATTTTTGAGAAATGATGTCTCAAGGCATCATTCGCTCTTGACCGGATGATGCCTTGAGGCATCATTCGCCCTTAAAGGGAAACACTGAGTGAAATAATTCAGCATGAATGATAGCAAGAAATTTACCTTAATTAATTCACTTTATTAGAGCGTGCTTGTACGCGCTATAGACCTATCACCTACAGGTAGAGTGGTCATATATATACTTCCAGCGTGCTGCCAGAAAGTTATCCCTTCACTATCTGTGAGCTATTCACTGTGAAAGTGGGAAAGGAGCAGAGTGCCAGTGTCTCAGGGTCTTAGAAGCATGCTCAGTTGACCCTGACCAAACCCTAGAGACCGAAATACCTCATTGATACACTGGTGCCTGATATGTTTTAGATCTAAGACTTTGCAAAAATGGTAAGTTGTGTGCAAGTGGGTTACAGAAAACTATCCATAGACTGAATGTAACCCAAACCTTTTATTCTTATCCATTTATAATTGCACCTCATTCATCAATGTTGAACATACCATTTGCTCCTAGTTATCTGTCTATTATAACAGTGTACTGCACAGGGTTCAGTATACAATTTATACTGCACAGGGAGCAGCAGTACATAATTATCAAATATACTGCGTGGGTATATGATAAAGTAGTAATAGTGCAGAAGTGTAGTAATGATGATAATGAGAGGTTTACATAATCAGAAAAACAACTATATAAGTGTCCTCTTTGACTTATGATGTACCAGATACACATAAAGCTACCTCATGGCCAGTTCCATCTCATACTTCGCCCTGCTTTAGGATATTTGGAAAAAGCGCACAATCTAAACCCTGGAAAGGTTCTCGAGAAACTAGTACACAGGTCCTTCATTGTGTATCCTGAGGGCAACAATGTACAAAGTCCGGCTGAGAATGGTTATAGATCAGGAAAAAGGACTCTCAATGCACTTTTTGAATTTACAAATAAGTTACATCTGTCGCGTGATCAAGTTGCAGTGGTATGTGTTGTTTTTATTGATCTGAAAAAGGCATTTGATAGTTTTCATCATGGCCACTTCCTGGAGAAGTTGTCCTACCTTGATCTTCCACCAGCATTGCTAAATTGGTTTTTGTCTTATCTGAGTGGTGGTAAACAGAGAATAGTATTTGGGTTAGAGAAATCTGAGAGTTGCACTTATGGGGAACCTCAAGGATCTGTCTTGGGTCCTGTCCAGTTTAATTACTACATTAATGATGTTGTGTATTGTTTGATACTGTAGATTACATATTGCATGCTGATGACTTAGTGATTTTCTCTTCTGATAAAAACCTGGTAATTAATAGCCTTCAGACAGCACCCAGCTCCTGCTGTGAGAGAAACATACAAACTGTTAATTCCAAGAAGACAAAGTATTGCTGGTATGCTCCAAAAAACAAAATTGTCAAAACTAAGAAATGTAATTTATAAAAAAAAACTTGTATATGTGAATGCATACCCCGATTTGGGTTTAAGAATTGACATTTGAAGAACAATGTGGACAAACTCTAAAAATGGTAAATCATAGGTTGTTTTTATTCAGACGCATTTGATTTTGATTTCAGAGTTGCTATTGAGGTTTACAAGCAGGGAATTCTCCCCTTGTACGAATATACTTGCATGATAGTTGATGCACCAATAAAAAGTGGAAGGTAGAAAAGTAGAGATCACAAAATCAAGCATTGAGAATAGCCCTCAATGACTATTCCAATACACTCTCTATTGATCAGCTGCATGATTCTACTGGAGTTAGATTGCTAGAGTATAATAACTAGTACATAGGATGCTGAATTTGATTATAACATTAGTTCGTTTGATAACTCGAATCTGAACATTCTAATGAAATTGCAAAGATGTCAAAACCGAGGCCTCAGACTCTGTCTAAATGCTCCAGCTCGTATACCCACTAAACTGCTACATCATTCCTGTAGTGTAAATCTTCTTGAAGAAAGAAAGAAATCTCACTTGATCTCCCTAGCTCTCAATAGAATCCAAGATAACACCTACATCAAGGACGCGGCTAGGCACATCAGGCTCTTTGATGGGCCAGTATTAGTCGCTGAAGCACCAGTGAAAGCTGCATACGAAAGATCGGTCTTATACAAAGCAGCTAACTCTTGGAATAAAGAAAAACAGGAACTGAGAAACTCACAATCAAAGGCAGTGCTAAGTTATGAACTAAAGACTAGACTGACCCTTCACCGAGTATAGGGCAGTCCTCATGCTATTAGTCCTACTTGTCTATTACTTGTTATTTTTCTTCAGAAATCCATGAATGACACATTTACGGTCGGGACACACTGAGTAAATGAATTATTTTTCTGTTTTCTTTCAATCATATGAACTGGACATGAAATCCATCTTAGTCCCCATGCCATAAGGCTGGCACTGTGATAATCAAACCCTACATGTATTGTCTTTGTATGTCAGATATCAGATATCATATTTATCGTACATAATATTTCTATTTTATATATATATATACCTGTACATATTTATTTTGTAACCATGTGAGTATAGTAACTTGCGTGGTCCACTTTGCAATGGAGCTGTTTTGCCCTCCCAAATCAAATCTATTATTATGTACAGTATCATAATTCATCAATGGTGATTGCATTGGTTTTTCTAATTGACTGATTACGAAGCAGCCTAATTGGGCTGTGCAACTTATTGGTAAAGTTCTCTACCTTGGCCTGATGTAAATTTCTTGATTCTGTTTCATATATGTATTATTAGGAAAATGTCTATATGTTGAGTATGCATTAATACCGCTGCTCTATCTGTAGGAACTTTCATGTGCATGTAGTTCCAGCCCTGGAGCAACGTGGAAATAGGCACATTAGAGCCTACCATTATCCTCCAGAATAAACAATAATCTAAAAGATATATATATATATATATATCCAAAGACGATCTGGCATAGATGATAGACAGATTTTTTTTAATTGTTGCATTACCACCCCCCCCCCCCCTTCTTAACCCCATTCAATTTCAAGCGAGACAGCTTATCCGCCATCCCCTCATACCACCTCATATTGCATAAGTGTGGAAATGTATCACTAGATACTATACAAGATAGACTGTATCACTTATCTATTCACAATCAAAAATATTTGATAGACCTTGTATCGTACGACCGCTAAATGGGCGAACCTCAGAATGTTTCCCTGGTTTAGTTGAGCCAGTTGTTGATATAGGTATTGTTGTTTCTGGGTCGTTGGTTACGGATGGTCGCGCTTTGCTCACAGTCACTAGTTACGTCTGGGTTTAAAGTAATCGCGGTCACTTTATTAGAGCGTGCTTGCACGGCTATATACATCATCTATAGACCAACAGGTTAGAGTGGTCACATACATATACACTTTCAGCGTGCTGCCAGAAAACTATCCCTTCACTATCTGCATGCTATTCACTGTGATAGTGTGAAAGGAGCAGGGTGCCAGTGTCTCAGGGTCTCAGAGGCATGCTCAACTGACCATGACCAATCACTTGAGACCGAAATACCTCATTGACCCACTGGTGCTTGACCTTGATATTTTTGTATCCTAGACTCAGGTGGTTGCAGAAAAACAGGTTGACTGGGTTCCATTAGCTTACAGAAGACTATCCATAGCCTGAATGTAACTCAAACCGTTTAATTGTTATTCATGTATAATTGCACGCTCATTCATCTTTGATGAACATTCCATTTGCTCCTAGTCATTCTGTCCTGTGCTGTCGTCTGACAAACAGCGGATGTGATCAGCCAATCGAAACAGAAGAAGAAGGAGAAGGAGAAGAACAAGAAGAACAAGAAGAAGAACAACAACAACAACAATAAAAGAAGGAGAACAAGAACAAGAACAAGAAGAACAAGAAGAACAAGGAGAAGAACAAGAACAAGAACAAGAAGAACAACGACAACAACAACAACAAAAGAAGAACAAGAAGAACAAAAACAAGAACAAGAAGAACAAGAACAAGAAGGACAAGAAGAAGGACAAGAAGAGCAAGAAGAACAAGAACAAGAAGAACAAGAAGGACAAGAAGAAGGACAAGAAGAACGAGAAGAAGGACAAGAAGAACAAGAACAAGAAGAAGGACAAGAAGGACAAGAAGAACAAGAACAAGAAGAAATACAAGAAGAACAACAAAAGGAGAAGAAGAAGATGAACAACAACAACAACAACAAGAAAAGCAAGAAGAATAAGAAGCTATAGATATTTATCGTTGTGAGCATATATGTGTCAATAATAGTGGTAAAGAATTAAACTTACTTTGAAAAATCGATTCGTCCTCCTTCGACATTCTTCTGCCAGACAGCACTGATACCGCCAGTGTCAATGCTTCCCTTTATAACCAGTACAACGAGCCCAATGAATATAATCGCCATCTGGAAGGTGTCTGTCCATATAACTGCCCTCATGCCTCCCTGGGGAACGCAGGATGAGAAATACAAAGACATATTCATCAGTATGCCCTGACAAGAGTATATATAGTCAATAAACTTCATCTTCTATTTGAATGCTCATATATTACACACAAGATTATGTTACTTTTGTTGATATAACTTTCAACATAGCTTTCCTGCATTGAAAGCCAATATAATACATGTATACTCTACGATTTAATTTAAACGTTTTGTTCTGTCGATAAATTGTCGCGGCTCTGCCCTTTATGTCCTTGTAGATGTACAAACAGCAATTATACTAATATGGTCGAAAATCACGAAATAGCAGCAACTACCCAAAAAATCAAATCTGAGAGGATCATTAATTCCTTTTGCAAATATCATCTCTATATATTAGAGGACTCATGTGCAAAGTTGGGAACGCTAACTAGCATAATTAGCTTTAGCACAGGGCTAATATGAAAATAAAAACGTCACGTTACGACCCCCCCCCCCCCCACCCCCCCCCCCCCATCCCCTACCCCTAAACTGGCTCATATTTATAGGCTTTGTCTACACACCCTCCAGGGAAAGGGCTGACACAGGGGAAATTGATTTGATCCATAGAAAATGTATTTCTATCATTATTTTGCTCTCCCTGGCCTTATACCCACTGGGGGGGGGGGGGGGTCGTAACGTGACGGGGGTCGTAACGTGACGCAGGTCGTAACGTGATGCAAAAATATTTAGAGCCTCATAGCTTTTTTTCTAATAAAGATAATGATTTAATTTTTTTTCCATTCTATAGGTATATATGTACCCAACACAGGAAAATTATTTCTACATTTTTCCTGACCCTATGTGACCCACTGCGGGTCATAACGTGATGGGGTCGTAACGTGACGGGGTCGTAACGTGACGGGGTCGTAACGTGACGAAAAAATACGTTTGGGCTGATCACTTTTTTTCTAGTAAAGATAAAGACTTCATTTTTTCGCCATTTCGTAGGTATATATCGGCCCTTTAATACCACAAAAGAACTCTTACTAATATTTAAGAGAACCGAAGTTATTAATAGTTTAAGGGGTGTCGTAACGTGACTGCCTAAACTACACCAAAATAGCACAATTTGAGTTTGATTTGAAGAAAGCTATGTAGGCCTATCATTTTATGCTGGGAAGATACATATATGAGAGTAATTAAAAACTGTGAAAACTATATGATTTTATCTTCTTTTAATTTTATTTTATGCATGATTTTATACCGGTGTCGTAACGTGACGCCCTCACATTTTTAGCCATAATTTGTCTAAATATTAGAGTTATATGGTATTTATGGTTCTAGACTAAACCTTACAATGCCCTAGATGCATGGGAACCATTTAAACCATTCCCCAAAAAGAACTTTTAGAAATATTCAAAATATAGCCCATTTGCTGCCATTTCGTGATTTTCGACCATATTTATCACGCGCTTAATAGGAACCTGTCATTATCAATGTTATACATTAATGATGACAGAGATCGCTACCGAGGAGATATGGATAGTCGTGATCTGGGAGTTTAGGGGAAGGAGTCTAGCGTGCAAAGTAGTGCGTGAAAAGATCGGTGGTCATGTTCTCTTTGGTGCACCCCTCTCATAAGATCTCACAGTCTCTAAGTGGTATTCTGTACAAGGGTCTCACTACGTTCTATGGGAGAAGAATTCTTAACAAACTAGGCTTAGAGCCTTGAGAATCCACTGGCTCACAGTATTCCCACTAGGTGGCATCAATTGAGATTATAGGAATCTTTGGGTTGCGTTAATGTATGTCTTTAGCACGGGGGGCAGGCCAGTGGATTCTTAAGGCTCTAAGCCTAGTTCAGTAAGAATTCTTCTCCTATAGAGCGTAGTTAGAGTACAGAATACAAGTGTGAGATCTTATAGAGAGTGTGAGATCTTATGAGAGGGGTGCACCCTTGTCATAATTTATATTTGCGATGGTGAATGATAAATACAATATGACGCTGCTTCGAATACTAGTGTGTGTCCCCTCCTTATAGATAACTCTACGCAATATCCTCGCTCACGCTCAGATGTTACTACGTGGAGGATATTATAATTATAGACAGGTTGATGTCGTGTCTATGACCCTGTTCTATTGGGTAATACATACATTCTTGTTTGAATATCAACATAAGAAAAGAGTCTAGATCGTTAAATTGCATTTCATGAAGAAGATTGTGATAATATTCGTACCAGTGTCGTATAAAGTGTGCATATGATCCCAATTCCGAAGACTGTTATCCAGATAGATAAACCTGTGACTGAAGAAAAAAGAAAACAGGTTTACTGAACAATCAAAATCGATGTATGGGCGGTGAGAACATGGGGGTAAAACAAAAATCCTGAGAACTGAAGCACTGACTTCAGAATTAGCAGTGGTTTACCTGAGAAATAGCTTCGGTAGCATGTGAAATAATTTCCACAAGATTCCAGACACCACTGGAAATATCAAGTCTTCGTTCTTGATCATTATGGTTTACAAAGTTCTGATATGTTATACAAGCATTGTATATCAGACTAATCGATTTACAAATGTGATTGAGAAGTTCTGAATATGTACAATTCAGAATGATGACGTGCTTTTGTTCAAGTATTTGATAACATTTTCAGGAATAGTTACTTTAATTACATGACTGAATATAGATGATGAGTGATGAGTGACTAGGAGAATAGATCGCTTTGAAGGATTGGTATTTTCCTTTTATTTGTATAAATTTTTGTCTATCTTTGATTTTCACATAGTACCTGAAGAAGACATTAATAAATCTCTCTTTTAAAGACAGTCACATTTGTTAGCAACTTCAGGGAAATCCAAAAACCCTTTTTATCGTCTAAAATACAGTGAAAAACTGTACTTTAGCATGAAGGGGTCACTTATCTGCCTATCTTGTGTATTTGTATAGTTACAGATTTATTATGAAAACCGTGTATATATATACGTTGCTGTCATGCTCTGAAACACGAGAACTGAAGAACTTGTAATGTCAATGATCTTCTTGTGCATTGAACCCATTCGTAAAATTGAGACAGACCCAGGATAAATAGATGTTTTAAAAAGAAGAATACCCTTTGGGTGTTCGTATATATATATTACACATACCTGCTTTAAATGCGATGGCGGGAGCGTATATTGACACTGCCATGTATATAATCTGCTCAAATAAGAAGAAACGTGTGAAAAGAACTGAAGATTATTCTGCATATGTTTAACATGCAATCAACGAAGATTATTACGTTCCTGACCTTGAAAGTGTCAGTCACCAACCTCTGCTAAAGTATTAGTATTTTCGGCATACCAGCATACTTTCCAAAGTATGGTGGTACGACACAATACTCACATACTTTGAACATGTAATCAACGTAGGCATGGATACTTCCATCCGTACCAGCATATTTTGGATAAGGTTTTATGTTGTCCCATTTCGGTAAATATTTCAATAATTATTGATATTTAGTGAAACACATTTAGCTTATTGAGTTTCCAGTCTGTACCTTGTTTGTTAAGCAAATTTTACCAAGGAAACAAGGTAAATATCTTTGATACAATTTGACATCATAAAATGGCTACTCTCACATCTGCATTAATTTATCATATATCTATGCCGGTAAATTACACAGATACCAACTTCTGCTATGGTATTGGTATTATTGTCTTTTCTCACCCCGGTATTTTTCCCCATAGGCTTAACATTAGGAACTCATACTCCACGGCCGTGAGGTTCGTGTACCCAATACTCAATGGCTGATTGGGTGATTCATTTCATCAATAATTGATGTTATACGAGGTGAGATAAAATCAGAAACCCACTCGTTTGACCACAGAGTGATTCACTCAGCTTTGCTTCGTGAATTACTCTGCAGTCAAACTCGATGGAGTACGGACCAAACTATTTTCATCTCGTGGGTTTCCTTCTCAATACCAGACAGTATGCTGGTATCGAAAGAAATACACATATACTCTGAATACACAATTGACGCTAGCAAGTACAGCAGTGTATCTTTTCGGACTTGGATTTTAAATTTATACACCTCTGTTAATACCTCATGGCCCCTAAAATGTCCTTCTATTCTCTAGCTTTATATCAATACAGGCAAACAATTTCAGCTTCGATTAGGTACTCCATCATAACGAAATTGTATCTTGAAAGTAGGAAGTTTTAATTGAGTAATGTTATATAGAATTCTAGAAAACACATATGACGTTCATCTTCGAGAATCATGGGTCACTTACCATCATAAATATAAATATAATCGATCCAAATATTCGAATGACCTTGTTGAAACGTGTCTCGAGGTACTGTAATCAGATAAAATATATAAACATACATCATTATATACACCAGTACACGAATTATCTCACCCTGGTATTTTGATCCCATAGACTGAACATTGGCAACTCGTTCTCCATGCCCCAATGAGAGTCCGTTCTCCATGGTCTATATCCTGTGTATCGTCCATTAGTGTGTGCAGGGGTGAGATGAATACAGAAAGAAACTCGTTTTGGTCAAATTTGTTTTTCTCCAATTCGTTTGAATGCTACGTGATATTCACTCCGCTATCGCCTCGTTCATATCATTCAAACTCGTGGAGAATGACGACTTTGACCAAAATTTGTTGGTTTCTTCTTTAGTCTTGCACTTACATGCCAGCTGTAGGATTTCGTTCGTGCACACTGTGCGGTACTAATAGTTTGTGCACTCTGTACCACGTGACTTGTTGCAAAATGGCTTTTTTAATGATTTTGGTGCCAAACTATCCCAAACTCCGGGAAGCGCTGCATTCATGCGTCGTAGCGATTCTGGTAATTTCTGATAATTAATGTTTTCAGTGATAAAAACCGCAAAATTAAAGAAAATTGAGAATGCACTTTAAGGGAAATATGTTTTAGAACTAAGCTGTCACTGGAAGATTGGTATGATCGCTAGAAAGACTAAAGCCAGACCCATATTTAGTTTCATAACATTGGTGCCAACCTTGCAGTCCAGTATTAATAACTGGGTCAAGTTGTTCTTTGAATATTTGAAAGTGTGACAACATAAATGAGTTTAGTTAGGAGAAAGTTATCTAGTTGATAGGTCCTCTGTAATGCGATAGTTACATACAGTTACATATTCTGCAAAAATGGCGGTACACGTCGTCACTCGCTGAAAGCTGTGGGGTGCCTCCCACTGACTTAAACTCGTACACTCGTCATAACGTTTTAAAAACAAGAAAATGAAGATTTGTAAATGTGCAAATATGAAAGGCTCTATAGGTATTGATTATTTTGCTAATTTTTTTTAGCAATCTTTTAAGGGGATATTATGTTACACAATAACCGAATTCGGCTATACGGCCGTTCTTCCACTCGGGCTCTAGACCCCTACTCCTCATTCTAATGGCGGGTGTTCAGCCGAATCAGCAGTGGGTACCATTTTTGTATAAGTCTTTGGTGTGACCCAACCGGGGTTTGAACCCACGACCTCCCATGCTCGAGGCGAACATCCCTACCACCTGGCCACCGAGCTTGATAAATCAAAGGGGAAATATTCATTTTTGGGGGTGGGTAGGTGGGTGGGTGGGTGGGTAAAATTGAGAAAAGATGACTTACTCCATAGGCGCTGGTCAATCCCATCTTGTGAAACACCGGTATGTAGATGTGGGCACCTATGGCTCCTGCCAAGAAGTAGCCAATGCCGGCAAGTACAAACATTGTCCCGTTCAACGTCACTTCCGCTGGAACGCCGAGAATATAAACAGCCGACAGGAAAGACGCTACCATGCTCATGGCCACCGGAACTGCCTTGGCGTTCCTCCCAGCCAATAGGAAGTCGACATTGGAGGTGCGTTTCAGCCTCCAGTCGGCAACGGCAAAGTAGACCCCAACAAGGAGGGAAATCAAAATGGATGCTACGAAGACCACGTAGTCTGCCCAGTGGAATGTTAAGTTATTAGAGGAGGCCATGGTGATGAAAATCTGAAAAAGAAAAAAAAAGTGAAAAAGAAATTAAGTAAATAGAAAGTGTGGTGAAAACACACACAAAAAACAGACACAGGCAAGTTTTTGATTCAGGTTGTTGTATTGGTAATCAAGATGACAATGATTAGTTAGAGGTACATAGTATCAACGGGATCACGACGTTTCGTACTATGGATAGTACATGTGTACTTCATCCCGGTGAAAATAAGTATTTTGTAAATATAGGGAACTAAAAGGAACTGCATCAAAATGTGTAGCTCCTGGAAATACGCCATGAGGTTGTGGAGTAATCTCAGGAGGCAAAGGAATGTTAAGTTATCCAAGGAGGTCATGGTAATGAAGAACTGTAAAAGAAAATAGGTGATTGTTAGGTATAAGGAACTCAGAGGAACTGCATCAAAATGTGTAGCTGCTGGTAATACTCCATGAGTTTGGTTGTTGAGTAATCTGATGAGGCAAAGTCTCGTGAGATTAAATAGCAAACAAAAATGAATGGCGCATTTTCAGCCACTATTGATCCTTTTTATTAAAGTTAATCTGTATACTGGAGGATAATGTAGACTCAAGGGTAAGTTCTTATTTTCACATTACTCCAGTCTGAGAATTGTTCAAGAAATGCACAAATTCTGCATTGGTAAGAACCTATTCAGAGCAAACCGATGGCAGGAGATGACATTGGTAAGTTTATGAATTCACGGTTGTTTCACCGGTTGGTAAAAAATAACAAGTTTTTTGAACTCATGATACCATATATGGGTGCCCCCTAGATTACTATGGTTGTGTCACCAAATCAAATTCCCACGAATAACTTGAATAACTAGGGTAGCAGCTCAGAGGCAAAGTGGATAAGTATGTAATTGCCTTTAATAGGCCTTGATGATAGAATGAAGGAGAAGACCAAGGTCTTGAGTGATCTGTAATTCCATCATACATCGCAAGACAAGCTCAACACAGTATATGGACTTATGATTGTACTGAGTAAACGGGAAAGAGGTGTCTCCCATTTTCCACAAAAAGAATGCCTTCCCGCACTCCGTTCAAAATGACAACCCAATCTAAATCTACGAAAATGTATTTGAGGCAAACAGAATGACAAGGAGAACTACAAAACAAGTACTTAAGGTTAAGAGACCTAACACTGTCCTCTTTACAAAGGAAATTTCCTATGGGAAAAACTCCCGGTTAATATTCAAGAGTTAAGGAAAGTTATAGAATCTAAAACAAAAGTGAAGGGAAAAAGGTGACACGTATATATGTTATGTTTATGTACTAGTACTATATTTTATATGTCTACGTGTTACCTTGTTTGTTGTTAGTTCTAAAGAGACTATTTCATGGAAGATCGCCTAACTACTGGCGAATGGATTATGTCAATGAACTATATTTTCAACATCAAAAAGGGTACTGAAGGATTGAACAGCTATATGCAATAGAATGAGACCGAGAGGTAATCAATCTTGTCCATCGCAGCAGGCACATTATGTTCTTAACAATTATTTAATTTTACGCTTAATATTTGGCATTGTATCTGAATTTCTAAAATCAATATCCTGTCTGTTCCAAACTTTTGCCGCGTTGGCCTGGACTGATCTTTCATACAGTTTGTTACCTACCACATGTATAAAACGTTAGAATTTTGTGATATCTGATTGAAGTTGCTCCCGTACATAGAGACATAATGAACCCGACCTGGGCCTGGAGATTGAAGGGCCAGGAGAGTGAGATTCTCGTGCAGTTCTAAACTGTATGCAGCTACTTTTTTTTTGTATTTCTACATGCAGACATACGTTTTCTCTTATGATTCATTTTGAGCCATGCCGAAATCAAAGTTAAGCAGTGTAGTTTTCTGATCTCCTTTTCTCGTGAGAAACCAATGAGATCCCATTTTTCGCTGGTTTCAATCCATAGAGTTCTGATCGCCGATGATCAGCTCAAACACCTGTGTCATGTGAAATGATAACCACGAGTTTACGATGGTTTCCCGCTAGAGGCCCACAGTGTATCTGTGTCACATGAATATTAGCGCCGAGATAAACGCTGAACAGCACAGGGGCCCGTTTCAATAGAATGGGTCACTAAACCACTTAGTGACTCAAATAGTGACTCAAATAGTGACAGGAATAGTGACAAAATTTAATTCTCGTTTCAATAGGCATGTCACTATTGGGGCGGTGTGTCTGTTCACTGTTGGCGACATAGTGACATTGCTGCCTGGGCCTTACAATGGATGGTGTTAGTGCTACCAGGAACAAGTGCTGTGAAGGTGAGGTCACTGCATAAATTAGCGACAGCGCTTGAATAATTCTACACTGGCCACCAGAGCAACACTTGTTATGACAAAATTTAAATGTGAATATCTCTGGATTGCATGAGTCGATCTCCTTCATATTTGGCATGTTTATAAGTTGTATGTGTCCCTAACTGGGGTTAAAGTTTCACAGCTTAATCCCTAGGGGAAGTAAAGTTACGCGTTTGTGACAATACAAGCGAGAGGGTATACCCTCTCGCTATTATAGACACTATAGTGACCCTTTTAGTGACCGGACAGGCACTTCTGAAATGGTACAAGCCACTATTAGCGCCTGTCTGCAACAAGGACTCAAGGAATGGCTTGTCACTAAACTACTGCAACGCAACTTGTCGCTATCGTGTCACTACACCCAATAACGGACGTCCTACAGACTATTGAAACGGGTCCTTGGTTGGGGGTGGGGAACTCGACGAAGTCGCTAGTTACCTACTATATCTAAAACGGTAGAATTTTGTGATATCCGCTTGGAGTTGCTGCCGTACACAGAGACAAAGTGAACCAGACCTAGGGTTGGAGATTGAAGGGCCACGAGAGTGAGATTCTCGTGTAGTACTTAACTGAATCCTGCCTCTCTTTTTTGTGTTTCTCTACACAGATTTATTTTTATCCTTAGGATTTGTTTCTATCCATACCGAAATTATAATTTAAAACTGTAGTTATCAAGCCACGAGAAAAATTGCGCTGGTAGTCGGTAAAATCGGTGTCACATGAAATGATGGTCGGGAACTAAATGATAGTTCCAGGTATTAGTAGTAGGGGGCACCACTGAGTGCTGTCTAGCAGGGAACGTCCATTGAACAGACTAGGCGGGGGGGGAGGGGGGAGGGGGGAGGGGGGATACGACGCGACGAAGTCGCTAGTTATTGGAAAATTCGGTTAGCAGAACCGGACCGTCATATTGCCCGGTTTCCCTCTCGGGGGCTGCAGGATACATATTAATCTGGCACCTTTCCATATGCCCCAGTCACACTGGCGTAAATTTCGGCGTTTCTTCTACGTATTTGAATTGGTGGGGACTATGTATTATCTACGGAATTGGAACGTATCTGTTTGCTTTTCTTAATGCCCCAGTCACACTGGCGTAAAAAACGGCGTTTTCCCGTGTGTAGTACACGCACGTCTACGTTCTTCTACACAATTTGAGATTTACAAATGCGTGGCGATGCGCGGGAAAACGCGGAGATGCGTAAACGAAAGTCGGAATGCGCCGAAAAACGCCACAATACGTACAAAAGCGTAAAGATGTGTGGATTCTTGGTTCCAGAGAGATCCTTTAACAGCAGGATGGCTTAATTTGTTGGATAAACAGCCTTATTTAACTTGTACTGTTCTTGTACAAACGGCTCGCCATACTTGTTGTAGCTATCCATTGGAAGACCGACACCTCGCAAATGAATACAAGCTTAAGTGGGATTCACACGATGGGATTCATGTACTGAGCTCACAGGGTGTTTTCTGAGATAAATCCTGGTGAAATTATGTACTTGAACACAATTTCTTCGTTAAATTATAGGGTTTCATTTCCCTCAGATTAATTTTCCCAGTGTAATTGTTAGCGACATTCCCCCATAAAAAGGAGCAGAATCACATGAAATTTTGAACCCTGTAAGGTACTTGAATCCCATCGTGTGAATTCCACTTTAATATACTATGTTAATTTTAATTGGACTTTTGGTAATTTGCTGACCCGGTGATCCACATACTCATCGTCTGCGTCAAAGTTTGGCACGGTGTTTCTGAAGGAAGTTGTTTATACCTCCTATCAAATAAATTATATCAAAGCTTTTTTTGTGTAGCAAGGACGGGACAGCTTTTTATTATCCATCGTATGGAAACAAAATGGTCAACGATTTTTCTCCCTTGCCTTAGGCAGGCTCCCACTGTCCCGACACACTACGAAAAATGCTGCGATTGGGCTACGATAAGAAATTTTCCAATCGTAGAGATATCGGGAGGGCTCTGTCGGAGTGTGTCGGAGGGTGTCGGAGTGTGTCGAAGCACGTATGAACGGGTTCGAAAGAAGACCACGGTTACGACACCGGCCACGATTCAAGAGGTGCGGCACGTAATGAATTAACAAGATATATTATAGAGAAACAGGCTTACTGTCCCTGTACGGATAAAATACGCGGTAAAATCGGCGATCAGATGAACCGATGCCGGAGGCAGAGGTTCATCTGATCGCCGATTTTACCAAGTATTTTATCCGTACGGAGACAGTCAGCCTGTTCCTCTATTATTATATACCTTAAAATATCGAATTTTTAACTTTGCTACTGCGGGAATATTTGGATTTTGCCGCCGTACATGCCCCGTACGCTACATACATACCCCGTACGTCACCTAGGTGTCGTACGGGTATAAATACGACATGGGTAGGAGCGGGCAGTATGTGTAGGATATACTACCACAGGTATATAATAATAGTAAAAAGTTCATGGGAACGTTCATATCCTATACCAAAAATTCTGGGGGGGGGATGGGGGCCAAGAACCCAAATGGGGAGGGGGGGTCAGCTTATAACCGGGGTCGGCTTATAAGCTACCTATGTTTTTTCTATGGACATGTTGTATTAGGTGGATAATAAATATTAATATTAGGCGGAATCGACTGAAATGCGGTGACTGAGCAATTGTTTAGTAACGCTCCCGGGACAATTGCTAATTTGCGGGCATTATTATCAATATATGTATGTCAAGTCCAGTTCGGGGGGGGCGGAAGTGGGGGGGGGGTTGCGGAACGAGTGGGGGACACGGAAGGGAAGGGGAGGGGCTATTCCTATTTTTTCAGTACATTTAACATAGCGGAAATGATCCCGCCAGGCCTTAATCTTCAGGCTTGTCAAGTCCTACGCATATTGAACAATCGGAGCAAATTGAACACGCAATCGGTCGTCAGGTGGAAACTACAGAATGTGTTTTGGGGGATCAACAATAGTTATAAAGACAAATTCCTAAGAAGGACAACCGACCGACTTCTGCTCAGGATTCACATTATCGGTAGATTTTTCGTTGGCAGATGGAAACACCACGAGAAGACAGATCATTTAAGTTAACGAGAACAGCACAGAGATGATTTATAAATCACTCTTTCTTTTAAAAACTTACCCCAGGATCAGCTATAGGTGTTGATCCTCCAGCAGCTAGAGTGGATGTGCCCCAGAGTTGACAAGAGCGATAACACTTCTACAGAGGGGAGGGGGTGTAAGTGCAGTGGTGCTTTTTAACAGCACCCTCCCCGTTACCCTCAGCTATGTCTTACCTTTAAATCCCCTCCCCGGATACGGAACATGTCCTACACTGACCCAATTTTAAAATGTATGTCTTGCCTGTTTCCCGATACATCGTCATACCTTTTGAAGTGTGAGGTATGTTTAGTGCATGTTGGTTCTGTGGTTTGTTTTACCATCGCTTTGGGGAGTTTATGAGTTTTCTGATAACCGTATTGGGTCTCGCACGACTGGGTACGCACTCTATAAACAAAGCAGATAAAGATTTTTTAAAAGCTGTATGCGGAGGCGTTTACACTAGACGACTCAAAACGTGACGAATGTGGATAGCGTTACCTGGCGTTTACACAAGACGACTGAATTATAAGTGGCGACTGTAGATCGTCAAGCCAATAGTCGTCAGTTGGTGGCAATGTCCACCGCAAAAGTCGTCTGCCTCAGAATGCACCCCGAGCGTTTAAACTGATGACTATATGATTTCACAGAATTGCCACCCATGTAGACGACTAATTCAAGCCCACTTGAAATAGTTGAAGGTGTCAGATCATGTGCAATAGTTGTCAGGTGGTGCCTAATTGTATAATCTGATGTAATCAAATGATCTGCAGTCGCCATGTGGTTGACATTTACGCAAGACGATTTCTAGCTTTTTCGTCTAGAAAGTCGTTAGGCGGTGCAAAATGCCAGAATCGTCTAGTGTAAACGCCGGGTGAAAGGCATATTCCATTGACCGATAGAAATGGCACCGATTAATTGATTTCCTCTAAAATTGTTTTCCTTCACCAATCTGGTGTGAGTATTCCAAAAAAATCGATCGGTGGTGCCGGACTGCCGGAAAAGATCCCTTAGTGTTGTCTTCCAATAAGACCGATAATGAAGGTAGGACAGTTTATGGACGATGTGGATCACGATTAATGGGGCTCAAAATTAAAATATTTTTCATGATCGTGTGGTGACAAGAGAGTAAGTAACGGATTCGAACGGTCACGAATATTTTCCTGATCGTCTTCTACTTTAGGTAGCAAAAAGGCAACAAAGACCACCATAAAGCCCAATGCCCATCTACCGATTAAGGGTTGAACGATTAGTTTGCAAATCGTATAGGAGTCAATGAACTTGTCGCAGACAAATTACGTAATACCTCAGCCCACCCAATCAAGCCTCATTTACCAACGTTCCATCGTCGGCGACTAGATTTATCAACATGTTGATAAACTTTTCACCACCAATTTTGGAACATAAAACCCACAACTTGTCTGCGACAAAAGCACATCTGAAGGAGGTGGTTCACTAATCAGTGGCTCACCCTTGCCTAGCTGTGCAACATCTACCGACTACGGCCGACTCCGTTAGGATGCCTCGCCTGAGACAAATTACCGTTCGTTTGTCGCCGACAAAGGTACATAAATGTTCCAAAATCGGTAGATGGGCATTGGGCTTAAGATTTTATATGGCTCTATCTTTTAAACACCTCGGAGGGATCTATTCTCCCTTTCAGAGTCATACTTCCTTCAAATATTTTATGCCTCTTGTCCCACATTTAGATCATAAAAACAGGATCCAAAACTCTTATATCACAGAAGTTGGGGATTTTCTACGTTACCTGCGTAGATTATGCTTTTCGTATATTGTTCCTTGTATGAGTAGGACCGCATGCCACATAAACTCACTTGGATAATCATTTAATCGTCATATATCATTAGCTACCTATTATCATTGGGAAACATGAAAACAGCCAGAAATTCAATGAACAGAACCAACTCATTTGGTAGAATTACTTAAGCAATAAGAAAATGGATTGTCCTAATGTATGTTTGAGCATGGGATACTAAGTCCACCAATCCCTCCGACAAGGCCACGACAATATGAAACATGTTCGATTTTTGCTACGACTGGACCTTTGTCGTGGAGTGTTGTGCTTTCCTCGATATCACTGTCGTAGTGTGTCGGAACCATGGGCGCCTTTTTTACGGAAACCGGCAACGTCTACGACACGCCCCGACACCGCTGTCCCGACAATGCTCTTCTCACGACAAGGCTGCGACAAGGCTGCGATTGGAACTTTCATGTGGGCACTTGTCGTAGCCTTGTCGTGGTTGGTGGACGCACCCTCTTATGCTCATATACGCTGCCTAAATGTTAGAGAGGTTACATAGACTCTGAGTTTGCTGCAAAAACCGAACTCTTCACTATCTGCGTCCCAACTCTGTGACATTGGTAGGGTGTAGATGACTAGTATCTTAATCCTAGAGGTGTGTTCAATTAACCATGCCCAGTCACCAGAAACTGAAATGCCTCATTGGCCCACTGGTGATTGATAGATTTTGACAAAGGTAGTTAAATAAATAGTAATGGCAGGTTGGCTGGGTGTTAGAATTACACTCGTAAAAGCCCAAAAGACAGCGACATCTACCACCGATTCTCACCGATTCAATAGACGATAATAATCGGGAACGATAATGTCACTGTTTTATAGCCTTAAAGCCTATAAGACACCAACCCGACCACTGTGCCCGATTCTACCTTTCCCCGACCCGATTTTATTGCTTTTCCTGACGCGTCGGGCATTACTACCATGTCAGATATGACCGACTGTCCACGACCTAAAGATTTCGGTGTACGCACTTGCACCGATTGTTACCGATTCTGAGGTGGCCATTTAAATAGCGATGCTACCTATCCCCTAGTACGATTTAGAAGTTCCTTATACCGATTTGTAGGGGAGACAGAGGCGATTATAAACCTGAAACCCGATCCCGATATCTTAATTGGATCCGAAGTTACTAAACTTTTAATTAGTTTCTATGATTCCACACCAGCGGCCCGTGGCTCACCCCGGCTCGGCTCCGGCGGCTCTCTTTGATCTTAACCCGGGTAATTTACGAGGTCATAAAAGGAGGAGGTGTCGTCGGGAAGAGTCTACATGTCGGTGTCTTATAGGTATAAGACACCGAAATTTTATTCCCGACTCTCACCGAGCCGATGGTCGGGATGAATCAGGAACAAATTTCGGTGTCTTATAGGCTTGAGCCTATGAGACAGCGACACGCCGACTCTTCCCGATCACACCTTTGCCCGACAGATCCATCGGGTATGTCAGAATCAGTTAATCTTATGTCACTGTACGCACTTCAACGACCCGATTATAATCGGGTTAGGCATTGCTTGCATGCGAACAATGACTGACCGACCTTACACCATCACCAGCCCGATACACGCCAGTGAGGCTCCAGCACCTCTCCAGCCCAAGATCGTGAGTAAATTCGGCTCAGTGGAATACAGCCTTAAGATTGTCACCGTACGCACGTCACCGACTGTTCCCAGTTCTGTGTAGGCCGTTTAGATACCGATGATATGTATCCCCACATCCTACATCCAAGTATCATAAATTGAATTGTAGGGGAGATCAAGGCGGTAGTTTTTCAATATCTTAAACAGAACAAAAGTTATCAAACTTTGCATTATTGTCTATTATGGCCTATCACCCGACCGGGACCCAGCCGCTCTCCGCGATTTTCTATTGGGTAATGCATAAGGCCCGTTTCCATTGGCCGACGAGAAGGGTATAGATCTTTTGAGTTACCCAGAAAGTTTGTCAGTGGTGCCATTGACTGTGCGTCGGTATAGAAGGGTAGTAAATTTCACTCAATGACCAAGCTTACACTCAGTGGTGGGTGGTGCCACATTGCATAATCTAAGCATAAAAAGTCGTGGGTCATTTCACGACCTTGGTCGTTTCCATTGACCAATATTGGGTCAGAAGTCCGTCGGTGGTTCCTGACTGTAGATCGGTGATGGGAAATCGACCAATGGAAACGGGCCTATACATTCAGCTGTAGTTAATACCAGAGACACATCAAGCGAGAAACGCAGCAATTTTCAGAATCGCCAAAACAAAATGGCCTGTGTGTGACCTATTATTTCACATTTCATCGGATTATTGCTTCTGATACGCTAAATTATCAGTGGGAGATAGTATTTTGAAAAAAATATCTCACATACATGGCATTTTGTGTTGGCGATTCTGGAGATCGCTGCCTTGACTCGCTTGGTGTGTCTTATACCGGAGACACACCAAGCGAGAAACGGAGCAATTTCTGCAATTGCCAAGAGAAAATGGACTATTTGTGAGCTATTATTTCATATTTAACCTGATTGTTGCTCCCGAGGTGCTTAATTATCATTAGGAGATATTCCTATTAAATAATATCTGACATACACGCCATTTTGTGTTGGCGATTCGAGGGATCGCCACCTTGACTCGCTTGGTGTGTCTCCGGTATTACGGTTTAAAGCCGAAGACACACCAAGCGAGTCAAGACGGCGATCTTTGGAATGGCCAACACAAAATGGCATGTATGTGAGATATTATTTGATAGTTTTATCTCCCACCGATAGTTTAGAGTCTCAGAAGCAATAATCAGGTGAAATATGAAGAAATAACTCTCATATACCCTAATTTGTGTTGGCGATTACGGAAATTGCTACAATTGCTCGCTTGGTGTGTCTCCGGCTTCATGCCGGGGACACACCAAGCGAGAAACGCAGCGATTTCCGTAATCGCCAACACAAAATGGCGAGTGTGTGAGCTATTATTTCATATTTCACCTGATTATTGCTTTCGAGGCACTACATTATGAGTGAGAGATATTGCTATAAAATAATATCTAACATATATGCCATTTTGTGTTGGTGATTCCGGAGATCGCCGCCTTGACTCGCTTGGTGTGTCCCCGTCATCGCCAATACAAAATAGTATATATCTGAGATATTTTTTCATAATAATATCTCCCACTAATAATTTATCATATCAGAAGCAATAATCAGGTGAAATATGAAATAGCAGCTCACATACACGCCATTTTGTGTTGGCGATTCGAAGAATCGCTGCCTTTCTCGCTTGGTGTGTCTCCGACATTAGGCAGGGTTAAAACACTCAGACGATTATGTGTATGTGCCACCACCATAGGCGATACCGGGGAGACACCAAGCGAGTGAAGGCAGCAATCTCTGGAATCGCCAACACAAATTGGCGTGTATGTGAGATATTAATTCATATGAATATCTCCTGCCTATAATTTAACATCTTGGAAACAATAATCAGGTGAAATATGAAATAATAACTCACATATAGGCCATTTTGTGTTGGCGATTACGGAACTTGCTGCGTTTCTCGCTTGGTGTGTCTCCGGCTTGAACAGCCTAGTGGAAAGCCTAGTGGATATTGCCTAGTGGATATGCTTGACACACGTCTTTGGTCAGCGATTCTGTGTGATGATTTATTTTCCTGCAGGGCACCAACTCGCATCTATTGGCTAGGCGACCTACATTGGTCAAATTTTCAGTCGTCTGGTGTAAATGCCGGGTTAGAGTTGACCGGGGTTTTACGCTAGACGATTCTGGCTGGTGAGTCTGACATTTTGCACCTCCTGACAACTTTCAGCAGTAATATGACAGAAATCATCTAATGTAAATGCCAAGCATGTGTCAACTGCAGATCGTCTGATTATATCAGATTATTCAATTTGGCACCCCTTTGCGATTATTGGACATGCTCTGACACCCACAATTATTTCTAATCATCTTGAATTAGGCATCCAGTGGAAGATCTGTCCTGATGTGACAGAACTGGTTGTAATAAACAAAAACAACAAAAAATCTACATGGGGGGCGATTCCGTGGAAACTTAGTCATCAGTGTAAATGCTCAAGGACATTCTGAGCTCCATGACTTTTGCAGTTGACATTGCCACCACAAGACAACTACTGGCTTGACGATCTACAGTCGCCACATATTTAGTCGTCTAATGTGCACACCAGGGACCCGTTTCAATAGTCTGTAGTACGTCCGTTATTTGGTTTAGTGACACAATAGCGGTACTTCGGGTTGCAGCAGTTAAGGGACAACCGTTTGTGGGACATTGGGTAGCAGACAGGCGCAAATAGTGGATTGTACCATTTCAGAAGTGGGTGTCCAGCCACTAAAAGGGTCACTATAGTGTCTATAATAGCGAGAGGGTATACCCTCTCGCTTCTATTGTCACAAACGTGTAACTTCTCTTCCCGTAGTAATTAAGCTGTGAAACTTTAACCCCAGTTAGGGACACATACAACTTATAAACATGCCAAATATAAAGGATATCGGTCCATGCAATCTAATGATATTCACATTTGAATTTTGTCATAGAAAATGCTGCTCTCATAGCCAGTGTAGGATTTCTCAAGCCTGTCACTAATTTCTGCAGCGACTTTTACCTTGACACCACTTGTTCCCGAGAGCACAAACACCATCCATTGTAAGGCCCAGGCAGCAATGTCACTATGTCACCAACAGTGAACTGACACACCACCCCAATAGTGACATGCCTTTTGAAATGAGAATTAAATTTTGTCACTATTCCTGTCACTATTTGAGTCACTATACATGTCACTAAGTGGTTTAGTGACCCATTCTATTGAAACGGGCCCCTGGTTAGAGTAAACTGGTGTTTACACTCGATGACTATAAACATAATGGCTGTATATCATATAGCCAATAGTCGTCAGGTGGTGCTCGATTATGCAATATAGGCTGCAATAGATGTCACCCCAAAGATTCGCTCCTGGGACGCCCTGCTTAAGGGAAACCCCGCTTAAGTGAACAATTTGCTTGGAACAGATAATCCACCATAAATGAAAGTTTTGAAATGAATGTACAGTAAAACCCCACTTCTGGGACACCCTGCTTAAGGGGGCACTTTCTTCGGAACAGAGGGTGCCCCTTAAGCGGGTTCCTACTGTATATATAATACCATAAGTGATTGAATGATCGGATTGTAACCCTGTTAATTCAAGTTACCGGGTATCTATGGTAGTTTCATATGGCGTCATGATACCCATGACTGACATGACCTAAATATTCATCACTGTGAAATAGTATGAAATATGATAATTAGAAGTAGTTCACGGTGCGGATCTAATGTATCCTTACGCCTATCATTTAAAACCTTTATCTCACCGATACCTCTAAGAGTATTGCAGTCCATTCTCCATGGTCTATATCCTGTGTGTTATGTATTCTCCTAGTATGTATAGGGGTGAGATAAATACAGATAGCAACTCGTTATGGTCAAAGTCATTGTTGTCCAACTTGTTTGAGCACTATGCGATATTCACTCCGCATCCAACTCGTGGAGAATGAGGACTCTGACCAAAACCTGTTGTTTATTTTCTTTATTCTCAATTTTCTTCTTTATATATCAAAAATATGATATCCCAATGCCAAAGGTAGAAGGATATCTGGTCAGCATCTCAACAGGTATTTTTGATGAAAGACAACAGCTTTTTGTTTATACTGTTATGTTCCAAATGTTCTGTATGTGAAACTTATATATCCTATCCCTTGGCCTAACTGATCATGCTGGCTCTATGTAACAGGCTGCTGGAGGTGACCCTTGGGTACGATCAACACGGTCCCCCCCATGCGGTTAACACAGAGCCAGCATATAACCCTGATCTTGATGTATTCTCATCAGTCTGACTCGTGTAGCGCATTGCAGTAACACCAGCAATAAAGCTTGCATCAGAATGAAGTCTTGGAGTTATTCATTCAGCTTACTATTCACACCTGATAGTAACAATACCTGAACCCTTTCCCTGAAGCAGTCAATTAACTGCCACTTCATCACACAGCAGGTAGTGATTTTTTAGAGCTTCTCCTACTGCAGGCACCTTAAACCTGGAAACAGCAATGTCATGTAACTTCAGTATTTCACTGCAGTAATTGATAGTATTTTGCTATTCTAAAGTGCTGATTCCACCAGGATGCGCAATCTAAGCCGAATTATTGACTTGCTATGTCAGGATGAATTATGGCTAACTGGAGTCAGAGCTGATGCGTGAGCAGGAGAGAGCTGAGCCATTGCTAAGGACGCCTGTCGTGAGACACCCCTACCCCTATCCTGAAAGACAAAGGAAGAAACCAACACATTTTGGTCAAAGTCATCGTTCTCCACGAGTTTGATGCGGAGTGATATGAATAAGGCGACAGCTGAGTGAATATCATGTAGCATTCAATTGGGTTAGAGAATGATTTCTTTGACCAAAACGAGTTGCTTTCTGTATTTATCTCACCCCTGTACACACTAAAGAATGGACAACACACAGGATATAAACTATGGAGAACGGACTGCAAAACTTGTAGGCATGGAGAAGGAGTTCCCAATGTTAACCATATGGACATTTATTCCAGGGGTAAGATAAATGCACCCCACCCCCATGACCTCGAGCTCATCGCCGCTGACCATGTGCACTGGGCCTTACTCTCTACTGTTCCGCTACTCTCTACGGAACCTACCTCCCAGTGACCATCAGTTCTCGCTCCACTCGACCTTCTGGGGCTTTGCGAGTGACTTTCTCAATTGCCCCGGCAATTCATCGCTTTTATTAAGACTCAGTATAAATTTCCATAGTATGCTCTCTCCACGTTAGTCATTATGTGAGCCTGACTGGCTGGATCGCAGCGATGTAATGAAACGTTATCAAGATGCACAACCTTAACCCTCTAAGGACGAATGATGCCTTGAGGCATGATTTCTCTTAAATCAATCAAATTGTTTTTAACAAGGAAATAATTTATCACTATACATGAAATCTTCAGGAAATGTAGCTATATCATCAAAATCAATATTAGTAAGCTAAAATAAGTTAAATATTATTGATTACCAATAATATCATGTGATGGAACATCAAATTATGACTTTATCAAAAATGTGTTTGTCCTCTAGAGATATGCACTATCACTAACACCCGTGCTTATGGTGACAGCTCTGCCACAGGTGGCCGTCCTTAACTGCATGGAGTTGTCCCCTCGTATTAACTACCATATAAGGAATAGAGTAGTCCCAGTAGCCAATGACTACATTCGGAGCAAACCACGACCTTCACTCTGACTTCCTTACATGATATCTATAGCGCCTTGGGTTGGTTCTACAGTCGAGGGTTGACCTAAAATCTAATGGGCCACAACCACCCTTTTAAAGGGTTAAGCTGTCTTGTCTTTATCACACACCTTAGAATAATAATATTTCACCATGAATCGATGTAGAAGTCCGTCGAAGTGCGAACATCGCCTTTAGAACTAACATGTGCAGTACACTCTGGAGCGCTCATGGTTTGTTGACATGTATTTCTGCCGTGCAGTACACTATGATTACTGCACATACGTACAGTATAAAATGTATACTGCATGCCCCAGAATGTGAAATAACAGACGTATGTACAGGGGTGTATAATAGAAAAAATTATATAGAATGACCTGACCATGCTGTACATGCTACAAAATGAGATGGGAATTGTTGTTTTATACGGAACAAGGCCCCAGGCTGAGTTCTGTAAATAACATCAATTCCCATCGAGCATGGTGGGTCGTTGTATATTATGGAAGATATGTCAGCGTGAATATCCACACACTGCTGATGTTCCAACGTGTGCATTTTGACAGTTTACTGCACAGTGTTCAGTATACAATTTATACTGCATAGGGAGCAGCAGTTCGTAATTATCAAAAATACTGCATTGATATATAATAATTATAAAGAACATCCTGACCATGCTGTACAAGCTACAAAATGAGATGATGATTTATGGTTTGTATGCAACGAGGCGTTTACGCCAAGTTCCGTACAAACCATGAGTTATTATCAAGTTTTGTGCCTTGTACAAGCATGGTAGGTCGTTCTATATTTACTATATACCCGAAATCTTAAAAGAATAATTAAATTCATTTGGTTTAACAACCAATATTTTGATAAACGTGTATGGGAAGGTAGTTCGTATTTTCCTGTACGGACCAGTGGTCTGTACAGTATTTTTTATGTTATATGGCGTATATAGGGTATATAGTAATACATAGAATGTAAAGAAAATCAAAGCAATTTGAGATTGTAAAATAGAAAGTGATTTCCCACCTGACGCGGGCGAGTTCCACTGTGGCTCTCCTGGTTAGAATCAGATATGGTGCTGGAGAGTTGTGGCCGCTGGGGCCGCTGGCCTATAACGCCTCCAGCTTCCTCCAGCTCTCTACACGATCGCCCACACACCACCCAGCACAGATCCAAACACAGGAGGGCCGCACGCCACTCCTCCAGGCGATTTATGACGCTCGTGGTGCCCAACCACTCCTCAGAGCAGTCGGAGCCAACATCGGGCCTGACAGAGCATGTCCAGAGGTAGATTTACAATCTCCCTCTGACCCCTCTTGTGAAAGTTGTCTTTGGAAACTCACCGCATATGTCCAGAGTGTTAGTTCCCACTACATAAGCTCAGTCCGTCCCATCCCCGCTTAGTTGTTGGTGTTTCTTTATGCTGACGTGTGACATATATATATGCCTACAGGTATCTTTTACCTGTTGATTCATATAGGAAATTGAGAAATAATTGATTTATATTTGTATTATTACACACCTAGAAATGGTGGAATTTTACTTAGTCACGTGACGTCATACCCCGTACGTCTCGGTGTGACGTACGGCCATAGATACGTCACTGGTAGCGGCGGGCAGTATGTGTAGGTGATACAACCATTCATTCATTCATTCAGTCATTCATTCATTGCATTTATGCCCTGTACCCCTGTATAACTAGTAAATATATATATATATATAAAAATATATATAAATATATATATATATATACATAAATATATATATATATAAAAATATATATAAATATATATATATATATATATATATATATATATATATATATATATATATATATATATATATATATATATATATATATATATGCGGTGGAAGACCATTATTAGGGACAAGATTGCGAATGACCAATAAGTCCTGTTTTTAATAGTTGTTGGAGAACTCGTACTGAAAAGAAGTTGTCCCGTAATTTAGAACTCGCGCCATTTTTGAGAAGTCCCACAGTATTCAGTCAAACCTGGCGTTTACACTATTATTATATGTCTATGGTTTTGTTGGGTTTTTTTCTTCATTGTGTCTCTCACATCAAGCTAGTTATTCTGATACCAGGTTTAAAACTTAATAACAGTGAAGAACAATCATGGTATAGAAGATGCTTTAAGAAAATACACAATAAAGAAATTTGACATAATAACTAGTTATACAGGGTACAAGGCATGAATGCAATGAATGAATGACCGAATGAATGACTGAATGGTTGTATCACCTACACATACTGCCCGCCGCTACCAGTGACGTATCTATGGCCGTACGTCACACCGTGACGTACGGGGTATGACGTCACGTGACTAAGTAAAATTCCACCATTTCTAGGTGTATAATAATACGAATGTAAATCAATTATTTCTCAATTTCCTATATGAATCAACAGGTAAAAAGATACCTGTAGGCATCTTCAGACCCTATATAACATTGCCACCAGACATCTTCAGACTCATTGTCTGTGTTTACACTTGTCTACCACACTGGACATTCCCATTTGTAAGACTCAGCCCCTTCGCCTCGCCGAGCGCTCAGTCTGAGTTCTTCTGGGTACACTCAGTTATTTATTCCCTTTCGCCTTCCCAGTCTGACATCAAAGTATCTGGTGAACCAGGATATGTAGGTTCCTGTGTATAAGACCGGCGGTTTAGAATATACATCCATGTACAAAGTTCTATCCAAAAAGTCGGTCATTTATGGTGATTGGGAAATAACAGTCACACGAATGATATCCCTGTTTATAAGACCAGATTTAGTCAGGAAGTTCATTACACTTGTGATTTTTCTTTTATTACATGTATCTGAAGTGGAATTCACATGGTGGGATTCATGTACCTCGCAGGATGTTTGTCTAGACAAATCCTGTTGAGATTCTCTACTGGACCTTTCCATGTCTGAATGGAAGGCTTCCATTTCCTGAGACATGTATTTCCCCCTGGAATTGTCCCAACAGATTTTTTATTTTAAACATGTTTGCGATTCATAGGGCCAGTTTTGGTGAGACAAATTTACCCACTGCTGAGTCGCCTACTAAGTACCCAACCTAGCAAATAGGAAGCCAGCAAGCAGGATCACAAAATGAAAATGCTTTAAGATAAGGCTAAAGAAATCGCAAGTCATCCCCTGAACTTATTATAAAATGTATTATTATACTTTATAAACTGCTTACTTATGAGTCACCTTTGGTGATAGAACATACAAAACTTTATCTAGATGTAGTGGCTGATATGCCATAAATGGAAGACCATCCATGTGATGAATTTATGTGTTGATGATAACAAAAACATTTTTTAAAGTTTGTTACACCCTCGCCTTAAGGGTACTTAAGTCTCAGTGTCCCCACTTCATCGACAATTTACCCTACACTAAGGTACTTTGTCTAAGATAATGTACTAGGTGTGTCCTTCAATGTGAATACAATCTACCATTTTTCCTTGAGACTGGGAAAAGCAAAGATGGCACCTAGCTATGAGATTGTACCGCAGTATAATTGTCTGAGACTGGGTACATGGTGTGACGTACACCCGCCTCAGGTACATAAATAGTCTCGACGTATGAATCCTGCTTTAGAAAAGGATCCACACGAAAAAGGTACATAGGTAAAGCACGTCCTGTAACGTGATACTTTAATCTGAGATGTTTATACGATATTTTCTGTTTTTTTCATCAGTGTTTATTAGCTCATTCTCACGAATTCTTTCAGAGGAATACCGCGGAATGAAATCATATAAGGTTGTCTGTATAAATACCACGTTCATTGGAAAAAGGATATACATATAAGTGTTTGAAGTCATCCAAAAAGTCTAGTTCAAACCAGTATTTTAAAGATGGGCGTGATGATTAATGTAGTTCCGCTGAGAATATTCTGTGATGTACCTATAGGGCACAGAGCGATTGCTAGTTCTGCCATCATCCGCCAGGAAAATGTTAGATAGTGCCACTGCCCTGATCTTGATGAGTAGTGATATTCTCTTGGTATACTATAAAGGAAACCTATGCAAGTTTAGGATCAGAGCTCGCATCCCATTGAATTTGAATCGCGTAGTAATTCCCAATGCGAAGCCGCGTGCATTACCTAGCAATTGAAACGAGATGGGGTCGAGCTCTGACCCTAAACTTGAATGAGTTCCTGAATTTATCTCACCCTTCACATTGACTAATGGGCTAACATTGTGACATAATCCCCCATTGGGTATTTTTCCTAAATATCTCATAAGCGTTGGATACGAGTTCCTAATTTGAAGTCTATGGAGAAAAAATACCCGGAGTGGGATAATTAAGCAGAACTGGTTTTCGAATCGTAGCCTCGTGACGATTATGGAGCATCCAAGTGGTTACTAGTCTGATTCGAAAACTGTTCTGTTTTTATCTCACCCCATCCACAGACATTAGAATAGTATCAGATTTTTGAAAATTACACACCCAAATCCAGTTTACAACGTGAAAATATCCGATTCCATCTTGCATCTGTTCAACGCCTCAGAAACTCTAGCGGAAGTAAACAACGCCATAAGTCGGCAAGATCTAACAACAGGAAATAGTCCTAGTTGCTGATTCGCTAGTCGCATATTACGTCATTTAGCGTATACTCCACCATGACCGTGAAGTAGTACTGTCACTTTACCGGGGTAATCATTGAGTAGTTTGTCTAACGTTATTCTTATGGGTAGACTTGTACCAGGGGTGAGATAAAGACTTTTCCATAGACCCTATTGAGGTATCCCGTAATTCAGTCTGCTGACAAGTTCCGGATTTCGCTGATTACCGACGTAGTGTAGTGATAGACCCCCTACCCATAAGCCAGAATTAATGCAGTTTAACGGTTTTCAGACATCCTCAAATTGAAATTCTGATGTCAGAAATGGAAATTTCAGCTATTTCTACATGCAAATCCGAAATTATATTCAGTTTCTAAAATTATAAATCAGAAAACTGTAGTTCATTTTGTCGTAGTGTGCCAAGTCTATCGGGAGCGGAACTTTGCTTTACCCGGGGCGATAACCGGGAGTTTAGTAACCTCTGGAGGCTCTATAGTTTGGCCACACCAGCACATGACACACGCATGGAATTATGGGATATCTCAATTGGATCTGATAATGTAGTGTTCATGAGCATTCTATGATGCATGATTGCATTGAAATGAATGGACTTTGGGATACATCAAGACGTCTGAATTCTGTGTAGGCATTTATATAGTTTGAGCTCATAGTTTGAGCTCATGTGAAGGCCCAAGTGATGAAAAACAGCCAAACTGATGGCTGGCCTTTTTATGTGATGCTACTACGCGTTTCCTGCGACTGGATGAATATTGTAAAGATTTGCATCAATAAAGAAATTTGTGGAAAAAAATATATATTGAGATGGCAGATTATTTGTATACTCCAACATATAAATCTGTGTTCTTTCACAGCAGGTCCTCGGCACTGAATAGGAGAGTGGAATATGCCAATGACAAGTTGCTTTCGGATTCCACACTTGCAGGTAAATAACTGATTCTCTGGTGAGATACCTATCATAACAGCGTCAGCGAGTGTATTACGACGTCGACCTAGAGGTGTTTACAAAGCCGCCTATCCACAAACCCATCGTTTGTTGTATTCATTATAATGCCTAAAGGCGAATGGTATTTGTCAATTTGTATTTTTGCTTGACTGAATAAATATTTATCCATCTTCTCGAGTAAATAATCCGAGGAATCGTTATATTAAAGGATATCAATGGGGATTATGCTTTTTGCTTTCTAGCACAAAGGGACTATTTTCCCATATCCCATATATGGTTTTGAAGGTCTTATCATCCATCGTATACAAAGCCCCCATTGAAAATATATGGAGACTCAGTAAACCATGGCCCATTGTATAGAACCTGTCAGATACTATAACTGTGGTATACGGTTTCAAACCTGTGGTATACGGCCTCAAAATAATGGTATACAGGAATAATAGTTCCTTTTGCTATAGACCAAAGAAATAGTCCCTATTGTTATACCCTTTAATATGGCAATTACTAGGTTTAATTTATATGAAAACTGTAAACCACTCAGGGTTGACGTCGTAATACACTCGCTAGAACTCGTGTATTACTACGCGTCAACCTCTCGTGGTTTACGGCCGCCTGTCCACAAAACCATCGATTATTGTCTATATACACCATGGATTTGAATCCGTATACCACAGTCATATTATCTGATAGGCTTTCTGTAATGGGTCCCCATGGGGACTTTGTATACGATGGATAATAAAGACCTATACCCCATTAAACTGCCATGCAGCTGTATAGTAAATAGACCATGTGTCATTTTGCGAAACCACGAAGGACTTTAACCCAATCTCAGACAAACATTGGTGGAGTAGCTGTAGGGGTCTGCCTCAAGTGGCCTTTGGAGAATCTAGGTTACTCCTGACCAGGTTGTGGAAATGCACCACAAACGCTGCTTTTATATATGTTTCATATTGTTCAATAATGAATTTTTTCCAACGGGTAAATTCAACTTTATGGGAGAGTAAAAAATTGAACCACAAATGAATTACTTCAGTGTCAGAAAGGGGAGATTGAATATTGATTTGTATTTGCTGATTAATTACTAAAGTTTGCACTGCCTACAAATATATTGAATTATATCGAAGGAGTGTCTCAATAGAATTGCGGGTATTCACAGATAAGTTTGATACCATTGAGCAAAAAGAGTTTTAACTATCAATATTGTACTGAAATATTCAAAGTAATATGGGGAAGGTATTAAAGAAAACATGTATTTCTGCATTGCTGCTTATGTCCAACATGGCATATGAGCTATAGTTTGATTTCTTTTTTGTGAAGGGGTGTGAACTTAACTCAGTGGTTAAGAACACTGGACCCATAATTCGAGTCCCACTGCAGCCACGTTTCTCCTTCATCCCCAGTTGTAGATTTACTGCTACATGTATATAAATCTCAACCCTTTGCATACCATACTTATGTTGATTCTGTATCACATTAAGCAATAAAAAAACGTGTCATTGGATATAAGTGTGTGTACATTTTAGTGTAGGTCTACCCCGAACCTAGTAACAGTACATTCAAGATAAACCGCAGCGGTAATAGTGATTTTAGGGATGGCTGCCTCAAACCGTAGAAACTCTCTAATTGCCACCAATACCCCGGGGAAAGGAATCACAAACAGGTCCATCTCCCCTAAAATCTCCCGTTTCAAACATGTATCGTCCACAGGAGGCGTGGGAGGGCTGTAAACTGTGGTGGCGATACTGAAGTGTCCTATTTTTTCCTTGATGATGCACGCTCACGCAGACCAAAGTTCTGGTGCACAATCCGAACTCGACGACAGAAAGTAGTTGTGTAACTAGATATCTCAGTGTGAGAATATCTTTAACCAGATCCAGAGGTAGTTGTGGGGAAAATATGAAATATCCAACGGCCATAGATAGATAGGTTTAAACAGACAGACGGACGGACGGATGGATGGATGGATGGATGGATGGATGGATGGATGGATGGATGGATGGATGGATGGATAGATAGATAGATAGATAGATAGATAGATAGATAGATAGATAGATAGATAGATAGATAGATAGATAGAGACGAGCGGATGGATGGATGGATGGATGGATAGGAAAATAGATAAATAGATAAATAGATAAACTTGATTGCAAACGAGGACACAGACCAAACACTCATCAGTTTCTTTCTTGATATTGGCTGTGGCAGTATCATACACCATTATAAAGAAATGGCAACCATATCTGCAAGTAATGTTGATAACTGTTTGCGTACTGCTAATAGAACGTGCAAGAGACACCACTCTTAAATATATAAATGAGGGAAGTAAAAGAATGCCATTATATAGCAGAAGAGCACAAAATTGCATTAGATTAATTCATCAATGAAGCAAAGATCCAGAAAATAACAGATCAACACTCTAGACTTGGAAAGAAAATTACGGTAAAAGTTAGAGAACCTAGAGGTGAAAAGTTCAGGAAATCACTGTGTATTGGTAATGACTCTATGGAATGAATTACCATTAGAAATGCATAAAGTGAATTCAATATTCCATTTTGAACAAATACCAAAAATGTATAATGATATCACCAAGTACATGTATGATAAGTTAAGTATCTGTAATATTTAGAAAGGCTGACTTCAGTTTATTTTGTATTGACATTTATTCTAAACCGAGTTAACAAAGTTATTTGGTGGATCGTCGTGAGGGAAAGAGCTTTTTGAGGGGACGTTCACTGTCGCTCCAGATCACCCTCAATCTATGCTAATATTTATTTAGAGGGGGAACGAGTCTATGATAGTCATTGACCGTCACGGCTGTCACTTTCATCTCCCACAAACACACACATAAACACTCAGCCCCACCACACTCACCGATGTGAATACCTTTAAAGTGGGATTCACACGGTGCGATTCATGTACCTCACAGGGTTCAAAATCTCAGGCGATTCTGTTCCTTTTTAGGGGGAAATGTCTTTAACAATAACAGGGGGATAATCTTGTCTCAGGGAAATGAAACCCTATAATCTAAACGAAGAAATTGTGTTCGAGTACAGAATCTTAGCAGAATTCGTCTCATAATAACACCCTGTTAGTTACATGAATCCCATCATGTGAATCACACTTAAAGCGGGATTCACACGGTGGGATTCATGTACCTGATAGGGTTTAAAATCTCATGAGATTCTGTTCCCTGTTAGTTGGAATTCACACGCTGGGATTCATGTACCACACATGTTCAAAATCTCATGAGATTCTGTTCCCTGTTAGGTGGAATTCACACGCTGGGATTCATGTACCACACAGGGTTCAAAATCTCATGAGATTCTGTTCCTTGTTAAGTGGAATTCACACGCTGGGATTCATGTACCTCATAGAGTTCAAAATCTTATGAGATTCTGTTCCTTGTTAAGTGGAATTCACACGCTGGGATTCATGTACCACACAGGGTTTTAAATCTCATGAGATTCTGTTCCCTTTTAGGGGTAAATGTCCCCAACAGTTGCAGGGGGGGAAACTTGTCTCATCATAATAGAACCCTACAATTTAGACAAAGAAATTATGTTTGAGTTAAGAATTTCACCAGGATTTGTCCCAAAGAAACACCTTGTGAGGTACATCAATCCCATCGTGTGAATCTCACTTAAAGGTCAGTTTCCATTGGCCAACGGAAACGGTGTAGATTCTTTAAGTTCTCCAAATGGCTCATTTCCATTTTGCGTCAGCAGTGGTAAAGGTCTGTCGGTGGTTCCTGACTGTAGATCGCTTTTGGCCAATGGAAATGGGCTCGTAGTAGAACTCAAATAATCTACACCTTTTTCGTCTGTCAATGACCTTTAAGATTCAGTCTCAAAAAGTCATACAAGACGAAAGGCAAAATATATTAAAATTGGGGAAATTCCTGCATCTGCTTACAGAAGCGGCAATAGTATTAAGTAAACAAATGATGTTTCCAAGTGTGGAATATGTTGATTTAGCAGTGGTGCAGTGACCTATGTGTCGTTTTGTGGGGGTGCTAGTTTGAGCTATTTTAAAATCGATAAAAGGAACTGCATCGTTGCAAAATACTTTATATATCCTGTTATTGTTCCATGTCCTGTTCTCATTTGTTTTGACCGATTGGAGGAAGAACGCCTTTTATTGTGTGAATGTACTATGTCACTATTCTTTCATCCTGAATTTAAAAAAAAGGTCCTGTGAGGTGTATGACTGGATACACACAGTTCATGGGTTCATTTCATATACAATATATCACCTCCATGTAATACGATGTCTTATATATATCTCACCCCTGGTATTTTTCCCCATAGAGTTAACACTAGGAACTCGTATCCAACGCCCATTGAGTATTTAGACAAAATTCTCAATGACAGATTATGTCAGAAATGTTAGCCCATTAGTCAATGGGTGAAGGGTGAGATAAATTCAGAAACCTATTCAAGTTTACTCCTTTTACTCCTTTCCCAATATCACAATGGATAGCATGCAGATAGTGAAGCAATACATACTTTTTCAGTGCGCTGAAAGTACATATGTGACTACTCTAACCTCTATGCAATGTATATAAACCGTGCGAGCATGCTCTAATAAAACTGATGTGTCCCAACCGAAATACACCCGATTCTGTTTTAAGATTCAAGATCTCAGACGTACTTACCTGCAGACGACACCGGTACACGTCTCTGGGTCCTGAGACAGCTGGGAGGGATTGGGAAGGCCCTCTCACTGCTCACTATTGACACTCCTGAATGTGAGATGCGCCTCTATGACATGGACCTACATCTGGATTCTGCAAACATGAACCCCAGCGTAAACTCCTACCCGGCGTTTACACTGCACGACTCAACATGTGACGACTGTGGATCCGTCTAGCGAAAAGACGTCAGGTGGTGTTCATCAGGAAAAACATCAAGGATCGTCGACCCAAGAAGTGCATCAAGCGTTGCAGGGTTGTTTTGTTTTTCGCTATCAAAACGCGAAGTGGTTGACAACTGAGATTTCACAGAATCATCAGGTATCTCGACGATTAATTCAAATCGTTTCCAAAGGGTCGTCGGCGTCAAAGTGTGTGCATAATCGTCAGGTGGTGCCAAATTGCATAATCTGACCTAATCAGACGATCTTTGTTTGTCACTTGTTTTTGGTTTTTACATATTTTTTTTATGTTTTTATTGCAATCAAAGATCTCTTAATGATCTTCCTTGCAATACCTTCTTTGCATTTCAACGTAACACAACTTTTGATGGTAAATACAATGAGGACTTCCTCCGGATTAACATGATATATAGATGTAAATATGTAGTACATATTCCATGGTCATACCCCACAGCTTCTTGGTACTTCTGCGTCCTTTCCCAACAATACTGGACGATTCTAGCCATTGATGTTGCAAAGTCGGCATTTGGTGCTAAGTTAAAAAATTGCCGCCTTTAATCGTCTAGTGGTTACATACCATATATCATCCCCCTGTAAGAATAAGTGTATCCATAACGACAGTATCATCCTCCATTACCCACTCATGACAAGTGTCCGCAGATAGCTGCACTCATGAACAAATATCATGTTTGATTTACGCCCACACAGGTTAGTTAATCCTAGTTATTCTGACAGAATGGTTACATTAGGCATTAACCATACATGATACTGAGTCTTCTGATGATATGTGTGTACAAACATTTTGTTACAAAATAAATGTACATGTATGAAATGGAGTGACATTATATCAATTTTTCTATAAGAATATAAGAAATACGTTCGGATTTTCTTTCATTGTAATGCATGCCATTGGGCCTTTTCACTTTTGATTAAAAAAACATGCTTTGAATAAATTGCTATTGAACATATAGTGGTATTATGGTAAAGAAAAAAAATCGGGCCTATTTTCTAGCGGCACCAGTTCTGCTGCTTTTTTATTCTTCTTCTTTTTTTGTTTCACTACTTTTGATAAGTAAGTGCTCAGTGTTCTTAGACGAACAGAAACATTAAGTTTGCCTATGGTTATAGAACGATATATGATATGTTTTCAAGTGTCTTGCAAAGTTATCTATACTCCTGAGCGTTTAATATGGGTAAAATCACAATGTATAGTTTAATCAAATGCAACATTTGTAAAAGATAATGTTTTCGAAAATTAAGTAGATCTATAGAAATCAAGAGAACTTCATAAAGAATACATAACAGAACTTTTCAGGCCTAAGATTCTAAAATTGTGGTGCCACCTGTCATTTTATCAAAGAACTTTGGCCTGAGGTCATATTTCTACTTGAATTACATCTAATAATCTATAATTATAAGTAAGCCAGTATTACTTGATTTTCCTTCAGTCCTATCTCAGTCAATGTTTGGCATAGATACTTCAAATAAAGAGTGATTTGTAGATGAACCCCCACAGAATACAAGCGGTAGGTTATCTTATTGATTAAATATTATTTAGAGGTAATTATTGGCAGTTTCTAGCTATGCCATATGCTAAAAATGCAATAAAAAAAGAAAATCACATTTTAGGACATGTTTGGAGTGTTTGTCAGCTATCATAATGATATCTCAAGAAGTATCTATCACAGCCTGGCAATATAGGGAAGTATCATTTTAATTGTTCTGAAATAGCTAAGAAGATAAGGTGTTTATTTATATGGGTCATTGCAATAGATTTTTCATTAAATCCCTATGAAGACAGGAAGGTAACATGTTTTAGTTTTTTTTACCTAGCAATTTCCAATGTTCAATCTATGACAGGAAATCTTAGCCATAATACAGGTATATGAGATTATAGCAACAGATAGGCTCAAGTCTTAGCTTTCTAACTATGTTTTGTTTATAAAAATCGGCCCATTATTTACGACACAACAACGATTTCCCTTTTTCAAGTTTGAAAAAACTAGTTTTTTTGTCCCATATTAAACGCTCAGGATTATAGAGAGAAGGGATTGGAAGATCCCACCCACCTACCCCCACCCCCACTAGAATATAGAGTTTATAGAGTAGATTCCTATGGTAAAGCACCACTTTAGAAGGTCATTGCAGGGATTATGCCCTTGTAGTTGTAGGTTTTTAGGTCATACAAACATCAAGTGGATAGGACACCGGATAACACCAAGCGGAGATCCGCAGAACTAAGACTACGTCGTATGAACCGCAGATGGCGCCACCAAAGCTGACGTCTACACAAGTACTGATGACGTTTCGTGTACACATGAAATTTCACAACCACGTTGTTTCACACACTCCCGAAATATTACATTGCAATTTCGCAAGACTTGTCAGATTAACTATAAGGACACAAAGACAGCTCCTGTAGTTGACCAGTACACGCGTACCAGTGAAGCAGGAATAAGATCAATATGGCAGTCCGTATACAGTTTGAAGGAAACAATGAGATTGGCGTCTTTTCTAAGCTCACCAATGCCTACTGTCTCGTGGGCATTGGTGGCTCGGAAAACTTTTACAGGTAGGTCGCGAATCAATTTACATTAAAATTGATTGTGTTACTGCGAGTCTTTAATGTTGGTAATATTTTGCTTTGGTCCCCTGACCATCCTAGCTTGTTGATTAGCATGTACGTGCCTAAACGGCTACTAAAAGTGACTAGAAGTCGGCTTACACTAAAGTTAAATGTCACTGGGTGATTGTAGTTTAGGGTTCGTGGTTTACTTCGATTTAATGATACTATTTTTATCATCGCCTGGGAAGATGCAGGCATCCAGTGTGGACTTACTATATTGAGATCGAAACCTAGTTTGTTTTAAGTCACATAGGTGATTTCTGAGGTTTGATCCTGTATTGGATCCTGTGTGTCTTCAAATTAACTTGATGGTGTTTTACACCAAAGTAACAAGCAGGGTGCGATCACGTTGCCAGCATGGGGAAGCACAGGACTTTGATCATCCTGTTTTCATCATAAATCATTGAATGAAGGATTAACACTGTTTATAGATCTACCTACAATTCCCTTTTATATTCTCTGTTTTAACGTAATGACATTTTGTAATTGTCAAAACTATTATTAATTCAATAATTGAACACACTGTCTGCGAACGTAAGCGATAATAGGGGTTATAGAGTTGAAGGTGCTTGTCACTTCTGTCACAACACGCTGGGATGGGCGGAAGACCGCCTTCAAGGAACTGCTCAAACGTGGGTCTATCAGACCCATTAGTCTATGCGCAATGTCCTAGAATTCGTATTTCTACATCGTTTATTTTAGTGATTCCAACTTTCGGCATTTATTCAATAGTGTGCTCATAATGCTCAGCAAATTACTCTAAAAATAAAGTGTTGCTAATCAGGGTTGCCCCACGTGAGGAAAAAACTCATGGAGTGGTATAAATATTGTCAGTCAGGGAATTTAGGAACTTGGTGTAATGTTTTGATACATATTGTCGTGAGACACCGCCGTCGGCGACACTCACTTCCTGTTGACCCTGTCAATAAAACCTGAGTAACTACAGCACTAGAATACGTCATTAATGAAGCATAACATGGTGTCAGAAGTGGGACAAGTTATGATGCCAACATATCAAAGGGCCATTGCTCTGTTCCAGCACCATGCTGGAGTTGCCAAAAAAAAGGCTAGAGATAGTTTGTGGTATGGTGTCTAGAAAGTAAGGTAATAAAATCACAAAATAAATTGATGCAAAGAACGATCATAAGGTTGTTGAATATAAAGATTTCATTTTTCAGGAAAATATAAACTTGTCAGTGAAAGTCCGTGTCATGTCAAAGAATTTTACATTCCTAGGTTGGGTGACCGTATTAACACACACACACACAGATATATTCATTTCCTGGGTAAAACATCAGTAGTCGTTTCAGTTCTCACTGGTCATTAGTTTGGACAATATATCATCATTTATTCTCATTTTTAATCATTTATTTTTATTTACCGTAGTGTGTTCGAAGGAGAGCTGTCGGACACGATACCCGTAATCCACACCTCAATTGGAGGATGCCGAATTATTGGCAGGCTCTGCGTTGGTAAGTATTGAATTTTTATTTCATTAATATAATGAATTAAAGTAGGAAAGTTGCCATTTTTTATATATTTATTTTTTTTTAATGTTATTAGCAGCTTTTATTAACAGAAGTTGTTCATCTAGATTCCTTTGTTTAAGCCTGTGTTCGTTTTCATTTCATTTATATGATATCTTGGTACAAAAACAAGTTGCCATTGTTGTTAAGAGTTGCAATAGCATAATTAAGAGATGCCAGCATTCTCTGGAAGTTCTAATTTCCAGTATATACATATCTTTATAGCTTATTAAAGCGAAGGCAATACCAAGTACCAATAAGACATTGGTTTAAACATCACCACTGATCCCCAGTCCCATGCCATGGCTGACCCCGACGTGTTTTCTACATTTTCTCAGTCTCTCTGAGGCAGCAAATTCAACATAGAAATATTTCCACTTTTCTTCTGACCCCAATTGACATCCCTGAATAGGGAATGGGGAGTAAGCTCAGTGGTTAAGAAGTCTAATTGAACAAAGGCACTGGACTAACTCAAAATTGAAGGACTGTGTGAGTTCAATTCTCACTGCAGCCACTCTCTCACCTCAGCCGTGGTATATTTACTGCAATATCAAATATCTGTTTCTACGTGGCAGTAATACTTGTTCCACAAACCAAGGTCTGGAAATATCAGACCGACAAAGTAATTTCAAAACCAAAATTACTGTGATATCAAACTCCAATCCTTTTCATACCATGTCTATGTGATGTGGGAAGTAAAAGAACTCTCACCTCGGTAAATGTGTAGGGCTGAGATTTCTACCTAAATTCATCTCATAGATGCGGTCAAACCCAAAGTAAATCTAATAAAGCATATTGGACGTTAAACTACCCAAACAACTACGGCCCTGAATGAATTCCATTTTTCAACATCTGTTTAACTTCGATTTCCGAAGTGCATATTTTCACACATCCAAACTTGATTTTAAACAAGTTTTTTTTATTATTTTATTTTTTTTAAACAACTTTGATTTTAAACAATTTTGATTTTTCTCTCTCACAGAATGTAAGAGACTGATTTATTCTCCGTGTATTTTCCCACACAGGAAACAGACATGGTCTGATTGTACCCAGCACAACAAACGACCAAGAACTACAACACATACGGAACTCCCTTCCTGACAGTGTCAAGGTACAGCGAGTGGAGGACCGGCTCTCAGCCTTAGGAAATGTGATCGCCTGCAACGACTACGTCGCCCTCGTACACCCCGATCTCGATAGGGTGAGCGACTTTTTTCTTCTTTTTCTTTTACATAAGCAGTGTTTATTCAGACTTTCATGGTTACATCAAAATGAGAGTTGGTATTTTTCATCAACGAGTAAGTTGGTAATGTGTCTTAAGTTTTCACCCTACATTTTGAGGTCGTCTAGGATACTTCTTTTTTCATATTTTTAAATATATAAGTATATGCATATGACGAGTATGAACAAACATATCAAAGTTTTATACAAGTTCTTATTCTAGAAACAGTGGCATCATAAAGTTTACACATTACAAGGGGGTGCAGAGTTAGCTCAGTGGTTCGGGCAATGCACTGCCCAATGTTTTATGTTCGAGTGCCAAATGCAACCGCCTTAGTCTTCATCCCCAGCTGTGGTAGATTTATGTTATAGCAAAGACCAGTACTTCTCATACCAGTGCTATGAGGTGTGGTGTGCAGCCACCTTTCTCCCTCATCTCCAGTAGTAATAGATTTGCTGTTATATTGAAGTCCAATCCTTCCGATACCATCATGTCTATGTGGGTCAGTTTGCAGACACCTTTCTTCTTCATCCCCAGCAGTGGTAATAGACTTACTGTTATATCAAACACCAGTCCTACTCATACCATGTCGATGTGGTGTGTCTTGTAACCACCATTCTCGTTCATCCCCAGCAGTGGTAGTAGACTTACTGCTATATCAAACGCCAGTCCTACTCATGCCATGTCGATCTTTTTTCTTCATCTCAAACAGGAAACGGAGGAGATTCTCGCCGATGTTCTGAAGGTGGAGGTTTTCCGTCAGACAGTCGCTGAGAACGTTCTGGTCGGCAGTTACACCGCCCTGTCAAACCAAGGGGGCCTGGTAAGTACGGTGTCAGAGATGGCAGTGTTCACTGTTCAGGGGAAATCATTTGTTTTATTTCCAGTTTATACAATTATTATCTTCTTCTTTTTTTATTTTTGATGAAAAAAGGCCAGACATATTTTTGTTGTTGTTGTTGTTACCAACAAACTGTTTTGTCAACATTTGGCACCAAGCAAATCGCCAATATTACGCAGCTCTCACTATGGTCGTCACAATCGACCGACTTTGATTCCCCTGGAATAGTGGAAATCTGCCTATTGTGATGTTGACATACCCAGTTTGAGGCAACCCTGAATGGAACAGCCTTCAATAGTGCATATCAAATCATAGTCTACATGTCAAATTAATAAAAGAGGTATCAGTTTTCTGGTTATTTCCTGGTTTTGATTGATCATATATTAGAGATGCTAATGAATATAATCAGGATCCAGATATATTTCTCACTGGTTAATTGGAAATGAACAATTACTTCCAGGTCCACCCGAAAACGTCGGTAGAAGACCAGGACGAACTGTCGTCACTCCTGCAGGTCCCCCTGGTGGCCGGCACCGTCAACAGAGGAAGTGACGTCATCGCCGCCGGCATGGTGGTCAACGACTGGATCGCCTTCTGCGGCATGGACACGACGTCCACCGAGTTGTCGGTCATCGAGAGTGTGTTCAAACTGGGCGACGCGCAACCGAGCGCCATCAGCACACAAATGCGCGATTCTTTGATAGACAGGTAGGTGGAAGTTCGAAGACACATTGTTATATCCCACCCCCAGTAGTGTTAGATTTACTGCTTTTATCTCACCCCTGGTATGTTTTTTCTCCATAGACTTAACATTGGGAACTCGTATCCAACGCCCATTAGATATTTAGGGAAAATATCCAATGGGGGATTACGTCTAAAATGTTAGCCCGTTAGTCAATATTAAGGGTGAGATGAATTCAGAAACCTATTCAAGTTTAGTGTCAGAGCTCGATCCCATCTCGTTTGAAGCACTACGTAATTCACGCCGCTTCGCCTTGTGAATTACTATGTGATTCAAACTTGATAAGTCTCATAGGTCTCACCTTGGTAAATGTGTAGGGATGGGATTCTTCCTGAACTCATCACATAGATTGGATCACCAACAATGTGGTGTAAAACTAGTGGGAAAAGCTGAACCTTGAGATGGTCCCTATGTACGGGACATTGAGATTATTCCTTTTATATGCTCAGAATGCCTTAGGATGTTAACCAGCCAACACCAAAAAAGAAACTCACTTTATTACTTAATGATATATCAAATACCTTCAATCGTAATAGTATCACATTTTCAAAATCAAAGAGCGCTTCATGCCACGGACTGCCAAAACAGGCTCTCTGACTCAGCCTTGGTACGAAAACGTCAATCTTAGTACAAATACCAGATTTATAACATCCCAATCAGCGGTATATAACTATGGAGTGTTCAGCTATAGCTATGTAATAATACAGTTTTCTTTGTTTTTCTTCAATTTCCAGTATGGCATAGAGACGTGGCGCCATCTGGTGTGGTCCGGAGGTCCTTGATGACGTCACCGGAGCGTGGTGCAGGGCTGGAGTCGACCCATCGGTTTCATCGCATTTCAAGAACTCATCATCTCATTATGACCATTTAAATGCACATCTAGGCCCGGAGTGAAAGAGAGCCAAAGCAATGCAGTACTACCTATAGCACTGAGTTGTTCTTGTGGTTGTTCAGAGTAGCCTTCCCTTATGCGGGGTTCTACGGTATTCATAAAGACCAATAATACCCACTGTATAATTCATTTCCATAGGACAAACTCACTATAACCTAAGCGTGTCCTAAGCTTGTCTCAGATAATTTTGCACTGAGTGTTGAGCATCACAATGGGATACCGAAGAGGGGAGGGTAACAGTTAGACATAAGCAATTCAGCACACATTGGGCCACAGAGATACGATGTTTTACCTACTGGCTTACCACCCTGAAATTGGGTTTTGTCCTAAGCAATGGACAATGCACACTGGCCGAAACATCGGCGAGAATCCCCAAGTCTGTGTGTGTGTTACCCAGTTCAGGAGTGCCACACTGGGTGATTCTGTACCGGAGCCTGGCCTGAGACTCCGGGCTGTTCTTTTGTCTCAGATTAAGGTACATAGACTCAAGGCTGTTCCTTTGTCTCAGATTAAGGTACATCGATGTTCCCGAATCGTAATTACATAGAACGACCTGACCATGTTGTACATGCTTCAAAACGAGATGGGGAATTGCTGTTTTACGGGACGAGGCCCCAGGCCGAGTTCCGTAAATAACATCAATCCCCATCGAGTTTTGTAGCTTGTACGAGCATGGTGGGTCGTTATATATTTATTATATACCCAAAATTAATCAACTGTTGGCATAGAAGACTTTTCAGCATGAAAGCCCTCACACTGCTGATATTTCAACGTGTGCAGTATAACAGTGTACTGCACAGGGTTCAGTATACAATTTATACTGCACAGGGAGCAGCAGTACGTAATTATCAAATATACTGCCTGGGTATATAATAAAGTGGGTAATGGTCTTTAGCTGAATATACGGCACAGAGCCTCCCCTGTTTTCCTGCTATCAGCTAGTGGCTTCATATCATGGAGTTCCAGCACGATCTGCGTGCTATTAATTCATTGAAAATTCAAAGGTAAACCAGAGGGGGGCGCCACAAGTATGGCGTCGGGTGACAAATGGCGGCGCCCATAAGACGATGGCTATGTGCCGTAGAGGCTATTGAGAGAGCAACCCAAAGTGCATGGATTGTTTGAAGCATTCTCCGCAGTGACGCATAATAAACTCAGTTTAATTGGACGTGGACTGCGATTCATTCAGTGTATTTGTTTACTTATATGCCATGTAAATAAATAAGATATGTTCATACAAAGTTATGGGTTGTCTATTGTCTATTTGCAAAAATAGAATTAGTTTTGTTTGCTGATGGAGTGGAAAAACAACAATTCATATTATTGTATATAAGCATGGGATTTCTGGAGTATTTTTTACATCCGATTGGTAATCATTTTTAGATCAGTGTAAATCTGAGGCAATTTCAGAGGCCTGGAATTCACTTGGCATAGTTAAAAATGCAGCCCCCCCCCCCTGACCTCTAACACCCTTTTCCCACATTATTATTTCCAAATTCAATGCCTGTGTATAAAGCTACTCCTGAAATATTGTGCTTACTATGATATAAAGATGAGCTTTATAAGGAAATTATCATTTTCAATTACAGTTCATAAAACTTTCGTGTGTAAAACAAATGATATAAATTGAGCCTAGTTCACACCAATAAACTGGTTAAAATCTCCCCACACACCCTTAGCTAGACTGGCTCCAGTCCCTGTATCCCATAGCTACTCTCCTCGCTGGGATACAGGGACGGGTATAATCGGTAATGGTGTTGGATTTCTGGCACTGTTAGCAAACCCACTTCATAGCCATTGCAAAACGTTTTATGCAGTGCAGTAGGGACTTGCACATCTATGAGCTCAGAATTTGCATCCCATTTGATGAGTTATATGCTGCAGGCTATGGTATGTTGTTAGATGGAGTGCAGCCTTGGTGTATATTTTTGCACAGATATACTTCCATAAGCAGTTTGTTTACGCCCTCTAAAATGGAACTCTGTTTCTGTGTATTCCCAACACTCTCCATACAGATAACCTGGCTACTGGTCAGGATATGTGCTGGGAGATTGATATCCTCTCACTTTGATCTCAATCAGTCAGGAGCAGGCGAAATTTATTGCTATGCCAACACAGGCAGCCAGGGAACTGGAGATGGGGAGGGGTAGGAGGTGTATGGTTACAGGAATTGGCTTGGGGCCATAAACAGGAGATTATGTTCATAGTGGACAAGTCTTTGATTCATGGGCCAGTCAGAGAAGGATAAATACTATAATGAACTTTATTCGGATTGTGATTTATTATTTAATGAATGTTCATAATCAAAGACTTGAGCAAGTATAACCCTTAGCCAAATGTTATGGCCAGCACCGATGTGCTTCTGTCTCTGAAGCAGAAAATTAAAATGGGACGCACCGCAGCCACCTCCCACCTCTTAACGTGCCTTGTTCAAAACAGAAAGCACAACAGTTTGTATATGATATTGTTTGCTGATTCAAGAATGGGATTTTTATTTTTACCCATTCTTCGGATATGTTTGGAAAGTGTAGACTGGATCCGTTTCCATGGTTGGATCATATGTTATTTACACTCTGGACAATCGTTACTTCAAAAATGCTTTAAAAAATTACATAAAGTTGTCTTTTTCAAGGTAGCATTGGCTTGCATGCCATATAGATGCTTCTAGCCACGTTTCATAAACTCAAGAATGAAAAAATACAATGTTTTGATAGTGGTACACAGTGTAAGAGTGCACATTTATTTATTTATGAAATTTACATTTCTAGTGCTGATTGAAGTTCAAAGGGTTGAAGCTCCAACGGAGTGACATATTTAAATACTGAAAAAATACTTTAAATTCATATACATCTCAGACAAAGGGACCTAGAATATTTAGTACACTTCAAATTCCATACGCGATACAAAAATGGTAATTTAATTTAATAACATAAACGAAGGTGCTGGGACGATAATTAATCAATAACTCAATTTTTTCGCACATACTAGTTTGCAAGATTTATATTTATATATCCGATCGGATGTTTTGATATTTTAAAGAAAACACTGAATTCACTTCTCCAGTCGTGGCATGTTTTCTTTACAATTGCAAATTACCACTTCATAATTATCTAACATTGAACTCCATTTTCATATATCTATAATCCTAATACATATCGTTGTCTACCATAATTAATGACAGGAAATTTTATCCATATACTGTTGGTTTTCTTTTGATAACGACCGTCTTTATTACACTCCCAGTTCTTTATCATAGTGAATCTGGACCTCAATATACATATATATATGAACGACGCAAAAAGTGTGAACTCAAATTAGAGTGTATCTCGTTTCCAAAGGCTAATAAGAGTTTTTACACATGAATGGAATGATAGACTAAATGTTGATGTATCAAACAGACAACGATGTCCCAGAATAACTCGCTCATGAAAATCAAGACCATTTGGGAATTTTTTTTTGTTTCTAGATTGTTATCTGAGCATCTTGAAACTAATAAATAACGCAGAAAATAAACAATAACCTTCTCATTCTCAAACCTATCATAGTTCTAAGAGAGGAGTCTACACTGCAAATACTATCTACTCAAATGCGACAGGTTTTCTGCTAAATCTGCTGAGAACTATTTGAATCTCATAAAGAGTTTTAAAGATAAATTTGGACGGAATTGCGTTCTTTGAGTTACCTCATATCACAGAGTGGACGGCAGTTTTGTTTGGTCATACTTCAAATGTGAGCCCACTGAAATGGCAGATACCCGTGCTCAAAGCAGTACTTCCGCATACTGGCACTTAGATGGTAGAGACTTTATCTTAGCCTGGAATAAACGTCCATAGGCTTAACATTGGGAACTCTTCCTCAACAGGCTTGTGAGTATGGTAACTCATTCTCAATGGGTGATTGACAGATAAATATGTCCAGGCTAAGATAAAATCAGAAACATTTTCGTGCCTGGTCTGAGTCCCCATTCGCCATCTCGTTTGGAGCGCTTCAGAATATTCACTCGGCTTTCGCCTCGTTCATATTACTGTGCACTCCAATCTCGATGGCGAAAGAGAACACAGACCAGACACTCATCAGTTTCTTTCTTATTATCTCACCCCTGGTATTTTTTTTAATATTGGGAGCTAGTACTCAATGCCCATGGAGTTTTTAGAAGAAATACTCAATGGGAGATTATGTTACGAATGTTAGGAAATTAGTCAATGTGAGAGGTGAGATAAATTCAGAAACATATTCAAGTTTACGGAAGAGTTCAATCCCATCTCATTCGAATCGCTACATGATTCACTTGGCTCCGCCTTGTGAATTACTACACGATTCAAACTCAATGGGATACGGGCTCCGACCCTAAACTTTCATTAGGTCTCATGAAATTTGAATTCTCAAATTGATTTCTTTCGTCCGCCCCATTGAAGTGTGCGCGGAAATATAACCCGTATATAAAGAATAACAGTACAATCAAGTTCTAAAATCCGCAGTAGATATACCAATGATAAAGAATGATGATCATCGGAATTGTGTGTAATTTCTCTTATTATATAATACCTGTGGTCTAAGATATATATATATAATATATAAACAAAAAATATGTGTAAGCGTGCCAGTGAGAGTTACAGGCATGATATTTGAAAATAACAAAAACTCATAAAAAAGTTTCCAGGTGTCTATATCCCTTCCAAATGAATTTCTGGCCTAAGCTGAGAGCTTAGACGGCTGTTCTATTATGCTATCTTAATTTCTCCTTGGATTTACAATGATCTAAAGAATGATCATTGGGATATAAAGAAATCTCATGCCTGGAGTTGTGATATGAATGTTTGAACATTTGAGAATAAATATACATGTAGTAGTCGAAGGCCTCATGGGTCTCCCTCTGAAATATAACCCATTACAGGTTATTATACCTCATTCTCCTCTTTTAATTCTAAAATGCATTGGCTGAGCACTATATGACCTACTTCTAACGATAACATGTGCAAAGCAGTATTGGTTCTTTCGTCTTTCGCCAATCATTTCCATACTGTTCGGATATTTATTATCATATACCAATGCGTATACTTCTACAACTTTCATAGACAATAATCCATGGTTTTATGGACAGGCGGCCGTAAACCACGAGGGGTTGACGCGTAGTAATACACGAGCATCAGCGAGTGTATTATGACGTCAACCTTAAGTGGTTTACCGGGCCGCCTATCCATAAAACCATCGTTTGTTGTATCTATTATCTATCTTCTCAAGTAAATTTATCCCAGGAATTACCGTATTAAAGGATATATCAATATGGACTATTTTTTTGGCTCTATAGCACAATGGGACTATTTTCCCATATACCATGGTTTTGAATGCCGTATACCAGGGATTTGAATCCGTATACCAGAGTTATGGTATCTGACAAGTTTTATGTAATGGGTCCTGGTTTACTCAATCCCCATACCTTCTCAATGGGGATTTTGTATATAATGGATAATAGATATGGTTGCTCCCTATACTGTAAATACTAATCATGAAATCATGTGCCATACATATTACTTCTTTGCTTTGTCTTGCATCTGTCTATTTTCAAATGTAAAGTAAAGACAAGAAGGGGTGTGTTCCATTTGGGCAGACTGCACAACCACAAAAGAACATCACACATCACCTACACAGCATCTTTTGATCGATTATAGCAATAGGTGCAGTAGAGGAGGCAACATGCTCAGCAGTGGCAGCCACATTGCGACGGCCCATAAAATCTAATCAAGTAGCTTTTGTTGGGTACCTGGAAACATCGCCAACACAGCTGCCGTGCGGCATCAGCCTTTGAACTGACCTGTGGGTTTGTACACTATAAGCATGTTTGGCAGACGCCTGATGCCATCTGATTCAAGGCCAGCCCAACGGAACACCTTCTTAAGGTATAGCATAGTGTTGAGAGAACTCAAGTTACGTAAAAACATCAATGTACTCTTATAGGCTACCTGACGGTATTCACAAAAACTTGAATTTCCTTCCGTTATTACTCAGGGTTGCCACAAACTTGGGATTTAGAAATTCAATGAATATTACCTGACTTTTCCCTGATAAATCTAATTTTTCCTTGACAGATAAAACTAGAATATCTTTATATTATAAAACACCATACCATAAACCTTTTTAAACCTCAGCAATATATGTAGCCATCCGGCATCCGAAAACCACACCGCCACCCCAGTGGTGTTAGGATGACGGAGGAACCGAGAAAGATTATATGAGCCAAGGTGATGGTGCCAGATTACAGCAATGCCTCTGACATCGAGAACATAAATGAACATTTCATTTTCTTTAATATGTACAGATGTCTAGTCTGTCAGAATTGGTCAGTTATTCATGCACAAATCTGAAAATTCCAGTATTCCCTGACAGAAGTAAATTTTCCCTGATTTTATTTCAAAATTATAGTTATCCCTGACAACTTCCCAAATCCCCTCATAATTCACTGACCTTAAAGAAATTTAAAAGTTTTTTCCCTGATATGTGGCAACCCTGTCGCTGTACCTGAAGCAGTCTTGTCACAGTGCATCTACGTGAATGGACGGTGAGTGTGACTTGTATCCTGAATACATTGACATATCATGAGAGAGGACCGTGTTATTTTTCTTTTCTTTTTCAGGGGATAGCACGGTCGCAGTCCCCCTCTAACAAAAATTGCGCACCCGAGTCATCAACATTTGGGATGATCGCAAGGGTCAACCGAACCGTAGCGCAATGGAAGGGGCTCACCCTGGGGAAACTGCCTAAATGATCACAGTCCCTCCTGTGCAAGGTAAGTATATTGAGAACTGTGTTTAACGAGTATTTCCTGTACCATTATGAATATGTTCACTTTCACAGCTGTAGTCAAGGGGGTGAAATCCATGTGTTTGTTCTTGTATTCAACGACAATAAATATAGCAGGCCTGCAGTCACACGCGAAACACCATCCTGGTCGGTCTTCTCATGTATCGGCACGGGACAGGTCCATCTAGTGCTTACCACACACCCATTTGAGATTCGTCTCTTGTGTACTGATCTTGTCCTCAACGGATTTGGATTTACACTGACATGCATACGCCCGCCATCCTGTTTAAAATGAATAAAATAATTAGTTTTTGATTACTTAGTCGATCGTGTAAATTAATACATTGATATGATATGTCCAGAGATGGGGAATATGAAATGATAAAAGTGCTTCTGCATTTTCTGCTATTCTTAATGAAAATATAGCATAAACTGGGAATTTAAATGTTGTTTTATCATTTTCAACTTATAATTTTACCTGATTTACAACGATCTCAAGAATTACCTAAAGCACGCCAAAAGGTCCAGAATTAAAAAAGATTTTTTAAAATAAAACGAGGCGAAAACACTTGTAAACTTGGAAAATCGGAATAATGTGTGGTTACCTCCCCTCTTCAACAGATTGCTTTTGACTCTCTCATATTCCGGCATGTTGTTTCTCAGAAAGAGGTAATCTGTGTCCGGATGCCAGCAGACACCGTCAAACATCTCTACAGCGAAGTCACAGTCAGTACAACGAAGTTTGTCACATGTCCTGAAATAAAAACAAGAGTGACATATAACACAGGTGTTAAGTGGGTGTTCCAGGGGGCTGGCTGTGAAACTGACAGAGTTAGGCATCTGCGAAACATATATATGTAGTGTACAAACCAACGGGAACTCAAAGGCTGACGCCACACTGTGGCCATGTGGATGGCATTTGGAGGTGGCCAACAAAAGCTAAATTATAAGGTTTTATGGGTCAACGCCTGTCACTCGCAAAGCCATGTGGCTGTCGCCGATGAGCGTGTTCCCTCCTCCACTTCACCTATTGCTATTTATAACCACCTGATAAAAGACTGTTGTTTGGTTGCCGTTTGATGTCCTTTTGTGGTCATGCAATTGGCCCAATGGAAAATGCCCTTTAATCAGTCACAAATGTAAACACAGAGAAAATTTCTATTTATTCAACGGGTATGATATTGACTGATTTTTCCCATCTGTACACAGAAATGTCTTCTGGCTTCGTTTTCTTAAATAAATGAATCTATAATATATATCTTTAATAGGTTTATCTGTCAGGATATGTCACTCAGTTTTGAATATGATGATTTTATATATGACGAAAATTGTTGTTGTCTATTTTTCCTTTTAATATAAAAGCCTCATCTTCTTTAACACTATTCTGAATATACTGTATGAGAGTATAGAGTATGGGTATAAGACAAAGCGCACACCTCGGGTGAACGGCAGTAGAAAGACCTCGTGGGTATTTTGACCCACCAATGGTCACGGGGAAGCACCTGAAATCAGAAAAAATTATGTAGCAATATCAGCTAAAATCAACATGCCAGCGATTTGAATTCGATGGGTAGCAAAGAGTACTAAATGAATGTACGGCTCAACAAGATTTTCTTTTGGGCGTAAGTCTATAGCTAGGTTTTGAGGAATAAATAAATTGCTGAGTAACTGTAGAAAAAAAATGGTATATTCACCTCCATGTATCCAGAATGAACTTTCTCGCTATGTTATTAAATGTCTTAGCATTATTTCATAACTATGTAATAAATTCTGATACGATACTTCTTTCGCAAATTCATGAAGTCATACTCAGCTATTCATTCGCTAGCAGTACTGAGCTTTTGGTTAAAGTCCTTGTTCTACAAATTGTTTGAGTGTTATGTGATATTCACTCCGCATCAAAGTCGTTGAGAATGACGACTTGGACCAAAGTTTGCTAGTTTCTTCTTGAATATGACTTTTTGGAATCTTTTCATAATCCTGCCCGTTCTCCATTTTGGCATGTTTCAGTATAGATTGGTAGCTCCATGGAATCCACGCTTTACAATGAATATTTCCAATGGAAATGTAGATGGCACTCACTTTGAGGTTCCTGAACCTTTAGATACTGGTGCTTTACTTGGATTAGCAGAGCTTCTAGGTCGTGTATTTCGCACAGGTGAAGCATCCTGGAAATGAAGCGAATATTCAAATCACATATTTTCAGTAATTCTTGACAGGAACATGAAGAAATCGACCCCCTCTATAAAATTTCAACCTAATCCTCATTGTTAAAGCTGATATCACCCTCCCCCCAGGCCAGTTCAACCACTCAACCTCTACGCCCCCCCCCCCCTCGCCCCCCACCTCCCCATACCCCGCCCAAATTAAGGGTTTTTTCTTCTTCTAGACTGAATCCCACTGCTGGATTCACATCCTCCCAGACTCAATGGAGTGGTAGGGGTGTGAAGACAGGTGATGAGTCATGAAACCTACTACTAAAAATTCCCTCTGCCCAAATTGCTTTTCCCTCTCTCCTGTTTTCTAAAAATGGGCTTATTGTTAGCAAATGGGATGATCCCCCACGTTATTCTATACTTGGATAGAACTACAAATCCGGACAGCTATTATACTGAATGTATGTTCTACTTAAATACACTGTACTGACATTATGTCTCTACTACTTACTCCCTGATCTACACTCAAATATTGGCCGATATCCATACAGAGAACTACGAAATGAGACTGAAGTAACAAATATAAGGCCAACAGGAACTCTAAACTGTGATATTCATTAAATTGTATATACGTTACTTAGATTTAATGCATTGACTGTTTGATTCCTTTCTCTTTTTTGCTTCAACTGAATCGGATGTGAGTACTGGCCAATATCGGGACATGGACTACGAAATGCATTTGAAATAACCACTAAAAGGCCACCCCGTACTCACCTGCATGTACTCTAACTGTGATGGACTTGCTCGAAATACTTCATATCATCACATCTCATGATCACCATACCACTGTTGCCGCCCTCTACCAGCCATCTGCGGCAACCCCCCACCCCCTACGAAAGACCAACGGTAAGATAAATAATTTACTCATATAGTCTTATGTGCTGAATTATCTGGAATAACTGGTAGTCATTAAACGAGCCCAAGAGGCACAAGTGACACCAGCATCCAGTGTTGAGCTATCACATGGATAGAACATGCCTGAAGTTCAATCAAATCGTAATACGCCCTTGCCCTGATGGCTGATAAATTAAATTTCTCTGGTAAGAAAGGCACACACATATCCCATCTGAACATACGTAGCCTCTGGTCAAATATTGACTTGTTCCGCAACTATCTAGAGACAAGTAATATCTCATGCGCACTGATATCAGAAAGCTGGCTTCATGAACTCATACCCGAAAATCTAGTATCGATAAACAACTACAATCTACTGCGTTTAGATAGGCAAACAATTGGGCAAGATGGAAGGATAAAAAAGGGTGGTGGTCTCGCAGCCTATGTGAGGAATGATTACTCTGTATCAGATACTGCACTGAAGCACCTTAACCGCAGTGATGAGGTGGTTGAAGCACAATGGCTAATACTGTCTCGTACCCATCAGAAAAAGGTCTACATCTGTAACACCTACAGACCCCCACATGGTAATGTAACAAACTTTACCGAATACTTAAGTGAATGTATTGCTGAAATACGAAACTCAATGGATGCACAAATAGCAATTATTGGTGACATTAACATCGACTATAATGAACCAGATGACATGGAAACCAAAAAGCTAAAATCGTTTCTCAAACTTAATGGATTACAACAACATATAAATTCCCTAACACACTATGACCCAAATACAAAAAATAGCCTGCTAGATTTGATAATGACAAATTCAAATGAAATCTTCGATAGTGGTACAGTCCCAATAAACATTAGTGACCATCAAATGATATACATGACCCTGAAAAAAACTAAAACCACAAAAACCCCCCTAAACTTCGAAGGCAGAACCTATCGTGACTACGACAAGGACATCTATGCAAACTTACTGAAAAATGAGAACTGGGGTTTTTTATGGGAACTAAGTGAACCTGATCAAGCATGGACTAAACTCATCCAGGCAATAACTGAAATCATTGACCCAATGTGTCCAATTAAAATATTTAAGACGAAGCAAAGGAAAGCTGCCTGGATGACACCCGAATTATTAGCACTAATAAAAGAAAAGAATGAATTGCTAAAAAAGGCAACACGCACAAAAAATGAGGATGACATAAACATAGCCCATCGTATGAGAAATTTTGTAAAATCAGAAGTCAAACGAATAAAAGCAGAATATTTTAAAGCTATCATTGACGAAAATGTGAGTAACCCAAAAACTTTCTGGAGAACCATCTCTGAAGTGACAAACTCAAACAAATCAAACAACCAGACTATCAAACTCGAAAGGCAAGAAGATAATGTTGAGATATCTGAAAATGAAGTACCGAATTACATAAATCAGTTCTTCACCACCATAGGCAGCAAGCTTGCAGAGAACCAACATGAACCATGGAAAATGGATCAGTTAAATCTAAATACACACTTTGCTCTAAAGACTGCCACTGAGGAAGAGGTCCTACAGCTAGTTAGGAAAATTGACATAAGAAAACCCTCAGGCACTACCAATCTCTCAACTAAAATACTGAAAGACACCTTCCTCACCCTCCCTTATCACCTTACATATATCATAAACCTATCAATCGAGTATCAGATTTTCCCGACATCCTGGAAGCGAGCTATGGTTACACCTATACATAAAGGTGGAAACAGACTAGACATAAACAATTATAGGCCAATTTCTATACTACCGCTCCCCAGTAAACTCATCGAAAAGATCATACACTCCCAACTATACGAATATTTTGACTCAAATAACCTACTTTCACATAACCAATTTGGATTCAGGCCCTGTTACTCAACTACTCAAGCTCTTGCTAAATTCACAGATGACCTATACACTGATATCAATAATAATAACTCAATAGATGCAATATTCATAGATTTAAAAAAAGCATTTGACACTATCGATCATAACATACTCCTTGCAAAATTCTCCATATATAATTTCTCTCAAAATTCCCTTGCCTGGTTTAGAAGCTATCTAACAAATAGGAAACAGCAGACAAAGTGCAATAACGCAATATCCACTGAACTCACAATAACGCATGGTGTTCCTCAAGGGTCAACACTAGGACCTCTCCTATTTCTAATTTTCATAAATGATGCTCAAAAAACTCTCCAACATTCTAACATACAACTATATGCCGATGATACTGTCCTTTATCAAAGTAATCCCACTCACTCGAACGAAAACCGTCAAAAACTGTATGATGACCTAAACCGTTTCAGCTCATGGTGTGAAAGAAACAAGCTCACGATAAATGCCAATAAGACAAAGGCTATGACCTTCTCTACAAGAAATAAGCTAAAGAATATGCATCCCCAACCATTATATTTAAAAACTACCGAAATCGAACATGTGATATCATATACCTACCTAGGGGTAATACTAGACCAGGTCTTGGATTTTCGTAGACACTTGGCCAAAGCTCTCCATGTAACCCATCACAAAACTTATCTAATGCACAAAATCAGACCGTATATCACTGAAAAAGCTGCCACATCGATGTATAAACATATGGTTCTACCGTATCTAGACTATGGAGATATCATCTACCACGGGGGCCCGAGCCACCTATTAAAGAAACTCCAAATCACACAAAATAAATGCCTTCGCCTTGCTTACCCACACTGGCCAAAGAAAAGTACTGCGGAATTGCATAAGCGGTATAATCTGGACGCATTAGTCGATCGTAGAAATAAACACCAAGTAATGACAGCCTTTAGGAGATCAAGCTCTGACATTTATGTTGATTTGCGAGATATCAGAACGAGGGCGCATGACCAGAAACTGCTAAAAGTTACAAAACCTAAGTGTGCCAAATATACCAAAAGTGTCCAATACAAATGTGCCAAACTATGGAACGAACTAGCTCCGGACATACGTGCCTTAAAAACGCCAGAGTCACTTAAAAGATACCTAAGAACAAACAAGCCTTTGGGTGATAAATGACAACTTGCTTTATCATAAATTGCTAAAAGACTATCTGCAGGTGTGTTACCCATGTCATTAACAAAATTATATGAAACCTTGGGCCTAACAAATTGCCCAACACCATTGTTGACCGGATCGACCAACCTGATCCACTAGATGGTTGATCATGCTAAAAGCCCCCCCCCCCTCGTTATTAAGATCATCAACACGTTGCACCTTCAATCATCCTCTTTGGGGCAGTAAGCCTATGCAAATGTATTTTCTCTCTCCTCTTCTAGATGACAGATACTGTATATCTGTAAACAGACCCGCAACCAGCGGTTATTGTTTGGCTGGACGAAAGTAAGACAGGCCACTGAGCCTAAGAATCCAGGATAAATAAACGAATGAAAAAAAAAAAAATTATAAGGAACATTTGAGAAATAACCATATGGGAATCAGAATTAAGTATGTGTTTGTCAACCTGTCAAGTGATATAATAAAAATAAAAAAGGAAATGTTTTGGAGAACTTACATTAACATTATATCTTCCTAACTTTAAATAAACTTAAAGAAATAAATATCCCACTTTCCCCCAAAAAACACACACCACCCCCAGAAAGTGGAAAGGATCCTTTTTGCCTTAATTCTTTTGAAGAAATAGAGGCAAAGGCAGAAGTACATCCATAACTACTTACAAGATCTGGTATTGAGTCTTCAAAAATATCATCAATCATGGAGTTAAGTTCAGCATCTCTACCCGACTTTGTATTTCTGAAGAGAAAAGACACATCCTCATCAATAACTTGTACTGAAATGAGTAATACCGTAGGACACCAGGAGTCTAAAGGGCTGAATCCTCCAACACGATGGATTTGTCGTGATATATCTTGGTATATCTTGTAATATCTTACAGTGTCGCGATGTGTCATACCTCCGTTGTCGTAAATCATAGCTGTGCGGTGTCGGGTCTATGTTTTGGTGCTCCACCCCCGCGACACCTCAAGACACATTGCGACAAATAGCCACGCAATTATTCACACCTAGCCCAACTTAGCAAGACACCCAAATCGTGGCTAATCTTGCTAGATCTTGTGTGTTGGTGGAATCACCACTTAATAGTCACAATAGCTAGTTTACTATCACAGTGATCATGATATGCTTAATAAATTATACTTATTAATTCTGAATAACAATTCTTAAACTTTCCCAGCCGTACGAGACTTTAAACGGATCTATAAACCTTATAGCAGCGACTTCTAGTAGAATAGAACAAAATTGAACATCTGTTAATCCATGGGGCTTACTAAATTGCACCACAAAGCCTTAGCTATTGCCGGGTGCTTGCTAGTGGCGTCGGTCGTGGAATGGGCATGTTGGTTTACACTGTAAACATGTTTGGCAGACTCCTAACGGCATCGAAATAACGGTACCTGACCTAATTGTCAACTGACCCAGTCCTATGTCGGACAACTGACGAGGTGAGACAACTGGACAGTGAGACAACTGACCAACTGTTTTCGCACCACTTGTCCTGGGTCAGTCGAGATTCAGGTCAGTTACACCCCCCCCCCCCCCCTCCCCCTCCCCCACATACACACACATACCCGAATGAAACACATCCTTTACATCACATATTATCCTTGGGTCAGAGCCAACACCAGTAAACCATATTAGACTGGATAACAAGAACTTACAAAAAGTATGTTAAATGATAGCTGATATACCAGTGAACAGTGTTGTAGCCAGAGAGGTTTTGTATGGAGGAAAAGCTACAATTTATATATCTGGTAATTAATCTATAATGCTCTAAAATATACTTCTCCGACAAAGTATTGTTCTGTAAACATAGTCAGAGAGGCTCAGACTGTTTGCACGTGAATCAGTTTATGTAAGATTATGTCAGTAATGACATATTTTCTAGCTAGTTATATGTATATGGTATGATGGCAAGTATTTAGCTTAAACTTCAAGTACTTGAGTAACTTGCTAATTATAAATCGATTATGACAAAATTAAATGAGTTCATTCAATCACTAGATCTAGTGAATATTGATTTGTTCTAGATATAGAGGCGATAGAGGCTCTTATCTTACAATACGAATCTTGAACAAAGAGCTTCATCCCTGTCTCGTGCTTATTCTTATAAAGCCCATGTTAAGACAGACTTGAGCCTAATAATTCAAGTCTTAAAAAGTTTAGGTAAATGAGACTGAGGATAGTGAGAGACTTATTTCTTCCTGTGCTCCAGTTTTTGCAAACTGTCAGTTTCCCATTCAACAGTTGAAGTGGCTTCTTTACTCAAAGTCCCACATATAAAACAGATTTTACCTGAACTCATGTTCTTTTCTGAGAAACTGTAGATATCAAATAAGTAACTGTCATACCTTTTTCCTGCTGGAATACTTGGTTCTGTTCTGCTTGTTGCAGCGGGCATTTTCGGGTTGTTGACCGGTGCCTGTTTCTGGGTGCTCCGACTTGGGTCCAGTTTTGTGGCACAGAATTTAGACTCAACTTCATTTAAGAGATCGTCTAGATCGTCCCCCATGGCAGTTTTACTTTGGTGTAAGCCACAACTAGGAAACGGGTGACAAAACTCTGGGATAGGAATGGCGAGATTGTTTTTCGCTGTTGTTGACAATGATAAGCACTGTGTCCATGCGTTCTGTTGCCTTCCGGTGGTGTTCCCCTGTTCGATAATGACGTCACACGAGGGGAATCCCTCGGCTCTAGTCTCGCTGCTCTCCGCCAGGTGGACGTTGGTTCCCCGGTCAACCGCTAGGAAACACGGCGGATCCTTGGCGCATAATTTTGGCAGGAATGCGGTTAGAAAAGGGACCAATGAGCGACAGTCCCCAAACTTTCGGGCCCGATTTTAATACTTAACTCTTTCTCAAACTTCTGTGTTAGTGATTTAACACGAAACTGTCAATAAAGAAACTTGTTAGATATTTCATTTCACAGCTTGCCCCACTTTAACACCTCCTGACACCTGGCAGTGGCAGTGTATGTATACATACCGTACTGTAAAGTGATCCTGGGACATATACATGTATACCTTTAAGAAGTACACATATGCACATACTTGCAAATAGATTTGTAAAAGAACTCGGTAAAACTCATAAATATCCCCCTCCCCCCCCCCCTCCAAAAAAAAAAATCCTAAATAGACATTATTCTAACATCTGCTAATACTTTATTTAACTGTAATTCAAACTGAAGTTTCTTATCCATGATTATTAGTAAGTAATTTTCCAATCCACGTAAGTTTGGATTCTTCTACATATATCATCAGTTTCTTTTTATTTAACCAGTTTTTGCATTTTATTCAGATCTTGTTGGACTTTACTGTGGCAGCTATAATGTGACAGAGTGCAGTGTTTTCACTCCTTGTCCCAGATGTCAAGACTCCACTCAGGTGTTAGGCCTCGGGAGGTGTGATAGAAAAGCAAACTGAAAAATAAGGGATGTATCTGTGAATTTAATGGTGGTTAATGAAGAACAGTTAACGCTTGTGAACTGTATGTAATTTCTTGTGTCTTTATTGACGTTCACTATCATGATTAGTATTTAGTTTTAATTGAGCAATTCATGTAGACAGGAGAACCTCTTCCTTGCCAATTAATGTACAACTTGATCTCTTCGGTTAATGAGGTATAGTGAAGCCTTTGGCTACCCCTAGTATCTTTCCCTGGGATATTTGGTCTTCATATTTGGATTGGTTTTTTTATTTCCTCAGACCATATACTAGACGTCAGTATATACATTCCCAGGGAAATCATTTGCGTAGGTAAAGTTTTTAGTAGTGCCAATTAATCATTATCATTGATACTTCTAAAGATGTATAAATAAGTGTTTTCTTTGAAAAAACAACATGTTCAGAAGTGATCATAAGGACACAAGGTTCCGTTTACATCTCAGGTAACATACATGATAACCCAATCACTGGAACTCGTTTGGATGTAAATATGAATAAAAACTAAACGTGGTTTGTGCATGACATACGGTACATTCCTTATGACAAAAACAAGATGATTTCAGTAATATTTTCACTGAAACAATACGTGCCGATTGAGTGTGCATTATATATCATACACCTATGGATTAAGGTCAGGCACACTAATCCTGTCTCCATATAGTACTACTCTTGGCCACGACCTATCATCGTCATGAAGGCATTCCTAAAGTCGCGGTTGCTGAGGAAGTACAGGAAGGGATTGATGGCCGAGTTGAGGTACGCTGCCCAGTAGGAGTACTCGTAGGCCTGGGCAGAGATGCAGGCTGGGCAGTAGGCGGTGATGGGCCAGAAGAGGCAGAAGGGCAGCCAGCAGAAGAGGAACACAGCCATGACGACGCCCAGCGTGCGGATACTGCGCAGCTGCTGCTGCTGTTTGTTGAGCTTGGCCTGCGAGACGACGGCGCTCGCGTCCACGGTTGTCGTCTGCTCCTGATTTTGCGCGGGAACCTGCTCCTTACCGTCTCCATCGACCTGTAGGGTTATCATTGATACATCTCAGGTCACTGAGCTCAGTTTGTATTTTTGATACATGTGAGGGCACCCAGTTGTGATTGTATTTCTATTTTCGTCATCCAAAAATATTCATATAGAACTGTATCGAGAATAATATAAATACACAATACTAAACGAGTTTGGATGGGCTGCAATCGTCAATGCGGAGAAGCCGAGTGACAATTACGGTGTATCCAAATAAGTGGAGTATTGTGTATTTTATCATTCCAGTGCAGTTCTGGGTTTATCTCACCCCTTTCTGGCTCCTTGTTCTTTTGAAATTTAGTCAACTTTCAAACGTTTACCATTGATCCCTATTATCCCTCAATTACTTTTTACCTCCATTAGTGAAGAACACATACTTTATCGCCGCCAGTGGTGCAGAACACCTACCTTTTAACCTCCAATATGAATTTTAGCATTGTCTCAATATTATCTATATATCATAACAACTGATAACAGTAGTTGCTCCCCGACTATCGTGGCGCTATCTTACAGTTTCCTGGCGGATGGTGGCAGAACTAGCAATTACTCTGTGCCTTATAGAATAGGTAAATGAGTATTGAAGTATTGAAGAAGAAAACAAAAAGTCTTGGTCAAAGTCGTCGTTCTCCACGAGTTTGATGCTAAGTGATATGAACAAGGCGCCAGCTGAGTGAATATCACATTGCATTCAAGCGAGTTGGAGAACGATTTCTTTGACCAAAACGACTTGCTTTCTGTATTTATCTCACCCCTGAACACACTAAAAGAATGGACGACACACAGGATATAGACCATGGAGAAGGGACAACAACAGTCGCATCGGCATAGAGAACGAGTTCGCAATGTTTAGCCTATGGGACAAAAATACAAGGGTTGAGATACCTGAATTACCGCCATATGTATATTATAAATGTATTCAAATTAAGGTACCGTGGTGGTGTTGGTGGTGGCCTCGGCGGGCATGAAGAGTTTGGGGCCGTCGCCGGCAGTGGCTACAGTCTTCATGTACCTCTGACGTAGCACGCTGAGACACTGGATGTAGAAGATGACCATGATGACGATGGGTCCGTAGTAGACCACCAACGACTGGAGGAGGATGTACAGCCGCTCCGGTATGAAGTAGCAGTCATTGGCCGGGCCCGGCGCCAAAACTCTGCATTATTATAATGATATATTGGGGTTTTAATGCATGTATAGGTGCTATACGAGTATGAAGTAGCAGTCGTTTGCCGGGTCCGGCGCCAAAACTCTGCATTATTATAATGATATATTGGGGTTTTAATGCATGTATAGGTGCTACACATGTATGAAGTAGCAGTCGTTTGCCGGGTCCGGCGCCAAAACTCTGCATTATTATAATGATATATTGGGGTTTTAATGCATGTATAGGTGCTACACATGTATGAAGTAGCAGTCGTTGGCCGGGCCCGGCGCCAAAACTCTGCATTATTATAATGATATATTAGGGTTTTAATGCATGTATAGGTGCTACACATGTATGAAGTAGCAGTCGTTTGCCGGGTCCGGCGCCAAAACTCTGCATTATTATAATGATATATTGGGGTTTTAATGCATGTATAGGTGCTACACATGTATGAAGTAGCAGTCGTTGGCCGGGCCCGGCGCCAAAACTCTGCATTATTATAATGATATATTGGGGTTTTAATGCATGTATAGGTGCTACACATGTATGAAGTAGCAGTCGTTGGCCGGGCCCGGCGCCAAAACTCTGCATTATTATAATGATATATTGGGGTTTTAATGCATGTATAGGTGCTACACATGTATGAAGTAGCAGTCTTTGGCCGGGCCCGGCGCCAAGACTCTGCATTATTATAATGATATATTGGGGTTTTAATGCATGAATAGGTGCTACACATGTATGAAGTAGCAGTCGTTGGCCGGGCCGGGTGCTAATACTCTGCTTCTTATAACAATATATTGGGGTTTTAATGCAAATGTATAGGTGTTATATGAATATGAAGTAGCAGTCATTGGCTGGGCCGGGTGCCAAGACTCTGCATTATTATAACAATATATTGGGGTTTTATGCACATACAGTAGGACCCCGCCTAGTGGATATCCAACGTAAGCGGACACTCCATATTATTATATACCTGTGTCCGAATACTGCCCGCTGCTAAAGGTGCAGTAATAATAATGTTCGTGCCCGCTGTGAGTGTGACTTAATAAGTCATCAAAATAACGTTTTTTCATCGATTTAAGGTATATATAATAATAAGCAAACGTCCTCAATGTGGGCGAAACGCTTCTCGTTCCCGGTCAGTCTTTGATTTCATACTTCCTTCCGCCCATGGCGTCAGGCAGTATGAAATCAAAGACTGACCTCGAACAGGAACCGTTTCGTCCACAGTAAGGACGTTTCCTAATATTAATGGACACCTTTGCTTGGAATAGCTCCCTCTATTAGATATTTATTGTAGTTACACATGTAGATATTGGTTCATTTTTCAACCAGGACCAAGTTCGCTGGCTCTGTTTCACTGAATAACATCCAGTGGTGAGCTACTAGACGCATACGGCCCGAGTGGAAGAACGGCTGTATCGCCGAACTCGGTTGTTAATTAGGACTAGAATGTCTACACCTGAACACTTTTGGATTTCTGAGAAAAAACTTTTTGAATCAGTCAGTGCTGGCCGACAGATTTATCAGGAGCCAAGAATGTGTGATTGGAAACAACTATATATATCCCTGTGTGAAGTAGCAGGGCTTGCCTGGGCCAGGTGCCAATACTCTGCATCATCACAACAACATATTTGGGTTTTATGAGCATCCCTGTTTCTTTCTTAAGACGATGATGGGCAATTATATACAATGCTCAGTCAAGGTCATGTACGTTTTCCTCATTCTCTGATTCTTTATTCGTGATCTGGCAAAGGCACAGGATCAGCTGCTTCAGATATGGTACTGGATATATAAAACCCTGCATTTAACCCTTCCCCTGGAGCAGCCAATTCCCTGGCACAGCAGGGATGAAGTGGGCATGAAGAGAGAAGATGAGGCAGTATTGGCGGAGTAATATGTTTATATAACATTGTAAATATACAAACAGTGTAAAGTATACAAAACCGACCAACAGGAGGTAAGGAGAAAAAAAAATTCCGTGTGAGTTGAGTTGATGTTGGTAGTCAAGTGACGCGGTGGTGCCGCTGCGCTAGCCGTGATGCCAATGCGCATGCTCCAGCCTTTACCTGGATAACTTCCTGTCCAGTGTCCCAAGTTATCCCGCCCATATATATACATATATACATATATACATATATACATATATATGCCTGCATGGATGCATTATGATGCGGTTTGCCTACGAATTGCTCGAGGCATCATGCTACACCTAAAATGGTTTTCTCCCCTATACTACTCACTTGAAGATGATGCCATAACCCAGTTTCCATATACTACTCACCTGAAGACTATATTTGTGGGAAGCCTGACGATCATTCCCCAAATCCCCTCAGAATATGTAAACACACCAAAAACAACACAGAACATATTCCATTCCCTTACCGTAACCTGGTTTCCCTATACTACTCACCTGAAGACTATGATGGAGGGCAGCCAGACGATCAGTCCCACCACCCACTTGGAATATATAAACACACCAAAGCAGCCTGACGATCATTCCCCAAATCCCCTCAGAATATATAAACACACCAAAACAACTCGAAATATATTCCATTCACCAACCATAACCCAGTTTCCCTATACACCTCACCTGCAGACAACGATGGCGGGAAACTGATCAGCCCCACCACCCACTCAGAATATATCAACACACCAAAACAACACAGAACATATTCCATTCACTCACCATAACCCAGTTTCCCTATACACCTCACCTGAAGACGATGATGGCGGGTAGCCAGACGATCAGCCCCACCACCCAGGCGCCTACAGAGCGCAGGGCGGCGTTGAAGGTGGTGCGGCTCTGGCGGTACTCGATGGGGTGCACCACGGCCTCGTAACGGTCGTAGGCGATGAGACACAGGTGTAGCATGGACACGGTGCAGCAGCTGAAGTCAAACGCCACCCACACGGTGCACGGCAGGGCTCCTGGTGCAGGCGAAACGGTGCACGTGTGAAGCAATGGTAACGCGTTTAAAACGGTAACGCGGTAACAGGGTTAGAATGGTAGTGTGGTAATGATAACGCAGGAACGGGATTAGAATGGTAGCACAGTAACAGGGTTTTATCTCGCCCCTGTTATTTTTTCTCCATAGAGTTAACATTGGGAACTCGTATCCAACGCCCATGAGAAGGGTGACATAAATTCAGAAACCTATTCAAGTTTAGCGCCAGAGGTCGATCCCATCTCGTTTGAATCACTATGTAATTCACATGGCTTTGCCTTGTGAATTACCACACGATTCAAACTTGATGGGATACGAGCTGTGACCCTAAACTTTAATAGGTTTCCGTTATAGTGCGGTAATGGTAATGCGATGACAGAGTTAGAATGGTGATGCTTTAACAGTAATGGGGTAATGAGGTCAGAATGGTAAAGCCATACCAGTAATGCAGTAATGATGCATGGTTACTGCAATGTGGTATTCGGGTAAGAATGGTAACAGTAACACAATAACTGAGTAATAATGGTAATGTAGCCTTTTTTGTCAGTTTGGAGACAGGGGTTGGGCGCGGAATGGGTGTCCTCTCCTTCATTGTTAGGGTGAAGGAGGTAGGTAGTGCCTTACCTCCCTTTTCCCAGGAATACCCTCCCCAACTCTATATATCTTTTTATTAAAGCAAAAAAGAAAATACGCTGGCAATACGATTTGCGTTTGCCATTATGTCGTTGTATCATGATGAACAGAACTATAATTCTCTGTATATTGCTGACGCTACACACAATGGATATTCTTCTACGAATATACCAGGTCAGATTCTAATTTAAAGATCTGACAATCATTGGGTATCAGATGCTACTTTAAAAAAAAATTGTATTCAAGTTGGGATTTAATTGTACATTCACCCCGCCGGGCGGTCTTCCATGCATAATACACAAATAACGATTTATGCAATGTTTATAGCAGATCACCAGAATACATCAGTCAGTATTCAACCCATTTCAGCAACCGCCTGAGTCTAGGAGCCAAACATCAAGCACCAGTTGGTCAATCAGGTATTTTGGTCTGGAGTGATTGGTCATGGTCAGCCGGGTATGCCTTTGAGACCCTGAGATACTGGCACACTGACCCTTTCCCACTATCACAGTTAATAGCACGCATATAGTGAAGGGATAGATTTTTCTTAGCAAGCTAAAAGTGTATGTGACCACTCTAACCTTTAGGCTAAAAGGCAACGTATATAGTTCAAGCAAGCACGGTCTGACAAGGTATACTCACCTAGAGGCCAGTAGCCATAGACAGTGTAGACACACATGCCACCCATGACAAACATACCGACAATAGTATCAGCCCCGGCCAACGAGAAAACGTAGATGGAGGAAATGGCGGAGGCCAGACGCTTGTCGATGCGCACGCAGATCATGACGATGATGTTGCCCACGATGGTGACCAGCATGAGGAGAATGACCAGCGGCAGCAGCAGAGAGAGGCTGGTGGTGTCCGGAGAACCGAACACGTCAAAACCCAGGTCCAGCGTCGACGCGTTCCCCGATGACGTGTTGGACGTCGTCGTTACGTCATCGTCTGGAAGTGACGTCACGCCTTCCATGATGGCGTCCTTGGTTTTCCAAAGGACCAGCTACAACAGGGATAAAATGGTTGCCAAGGTAGGCCCATTGCTTTGTTGAGTTTTTGCCACAAGTTCAAATATAGTTAGGTAAAGTATTCACCCTGATCTCTATTCAGGGGTGAACAGCTGTTCTATGTTAATTGGCGAGGCACTGTGCACCAGTGAGGAAAACTGAACAAAATGGCTGAATTTGAGAACCAACCAAGATCCAATGGAAATCTACCTCTAATACACACTTATAAAGTAAGAGACAACTATTTTGAAGGTTGGCTGAGACTTATTTATCGATTCAATTCTGTTTTCATACATTTCAGAGTGGGGCCAGTGAGAAATGACGACCCGGTGGAGGGGTCTAGGGCAAAAGAACCCAGCCCTGTACAGGGCTGGGTACACAGGCTAATATATAGTCTGCTTAAAGGTTAGAGTGGTCATATAGACTTTAAGCTTGCAGCAAAAAAGGTTATCCCCCACCATCTGCTTGCTAACACTGTGACATTGAGAAAGGAGTAGAAGGCCAGCGTCTCAGTGTCTTAGAAGCATCCCCAACTGCATGGGGTCCATAACTGACAAAACTGTCCATAACTGATAAAAACGACCTACCGTATTACCATTCTAACCCAGTTAATCTGTTACTGCTTCCATTCTAACCCGGTTACCACACTGCAGTTACAATGTTAAAATTCTAGCCTCGTTACTGTATTATTAGTAATGCATTACCATTCTGATTATTATCTTGGCACACTATCTTTCATCGAGACCTTTTCAGACTACTCATACAAGTTTATATTCTTCAGGTTCCCTCATCAGATTTGTTGAATGTACAGTTTTTCAAAAAAAAAGTTCTTGAGAATTCTTTCTCTGTCTCTCCTTTTAGTTTATTTTCGGTTCCCTTTTCTTACGACTCAAGCTTTCAGGTTGTTCTCCAATGAATAATATAGATGTAGCCAAACACAGATATTAGATTGTCTATCATTGGATTATCCACCTGTAAACTCCATCCAAATTGATGATTAATAAAGAAGAGCTAAGTTCGGACAACACTTCGGTCTTTTCCTGCCATCGTACGTGAGTCCGCATTCCGCACAAATCACCATGATTTGAAGCCACGAGGAATACGATACGTCTGTACTCTAAAAATTCATGGAGGCGACTGGCGCCTATGACGCTTCTAGGCGTGAGGTGTAAATAGATGGTTCCCATTTGAGACGCTTGGTGGCGCTTGTGAGCCTTTATATACGGATATACCTGGAGTATATCCTTCACATATATACGTATTGCCCGTCACTACATATATATAAATTAAATGGAGATAATTCTCACTCTTAAATTTACTGAATCCGATGAACATGTAAGAGGACAAGGAAATGTAACTCACTGCTCTTTCTTTGGCTCCCTATGACTACAGTGTCCTTATTGAGTCGACGGTCAATGAGGGACTATTTGCTTCGTTCCGGTTGAGCAGTTCGCCATGCTTCCCGCGGGATGTTATATCACCCGGAGCAGGTGTGAGCAGATCCTCTTCCCGAAGTATACCCTGCCTTAGAGCCGATCACCACTATGAATGTGCGTCATCTTAAGTGTCCTCTCCACACTTACCGTCTGATTTGTATCGTAGTCACGTGAGCATCCATCCTCGACCAATCAGCATCTGCGTTTCTTTGTGACTGAGGCGGTCTTCTGTGTCTCTGCTCATGATTGGTTGTAGGACTCTTAGCATCCATGGTAAGGAAATGAGGAGTCGAAAGACAGATACCGTGCTACTTGATGTATACGGTTAATGTGAACAATGCCAATATTTTAAGCCGGAGACACGCCAAGCGAGTCAAGGCAGCGATCTCCGGAATCGCCAACACAAAATGGCATGTATGTGGAATATAATTTCATAGTAATATCTCCCACTGACACCCTCCGACACACGTTAGCTCCTCCCACGCTACCACCTGGGGCACGTTTAATAATCTAGGATCGCACATGTTGACCTTTTTATTATCCTAATACAAAGTGTCCATAGAAAACACATGGGGAATCGTGTATCTGGAGCATACAGATATGTTGTATGCTCCGGGTAGCAAAAGCCGGTGCATACGGAAAAATTAGTGCGTACCCATGGACAGTGTATTAGTTTTATGTCCCTGGTGTACCTAAATGTACTAATATCATTACCCAACTGGTCAGGAAAAGGTGGATAATAAATGCAATGTCGGCTGGTTTCAGATAAAATCGGTTTTATACTCCTCGGAGTTGACTCTGCCCAATATCCTCGCATGCGCTCGGATATTACTATGCCTCATATGGTGCATATGACCGTTGTATCTGAAACATGTCAATATTGTGTATTTCTGTATGCCATAGCGACTCAGGGATGGTATCGGTCAATTATTCAACACTTACGGGCGACCTTATGGACGGCTAATAATGTCTTAGCGAACAGACTTAAATATTATTAAGCGATAGCCCATGTACGAGGTACAGAAAAGGGTCTTCATGTATGGTCCTAGATTATTAGACTGGCCCCAGGTTTAGTGTAGAAGACGAAGACTTTGAGGACAATTACTACGCGGTGCTATGGGGGTGACAGTTCAAATACCTCATTTGTATTTAGTTAAATGACTCTACTCATTAAGTAGGCCTATTTACTTGCACTCATTTAAAAAAAACCACCGTTTTATAGAGATGGTGTTATTTGGAATCGCTTTCCTGAAAATATCAAATGAATTGATGCTAAAGTAAAAAAAGAAAAAATTTATAAAATAGAATTCCCGATTCAGAAAAAGATTGTGGACTGTAATTGGAACCTTGCGGTTAGCTAGTTACTTTCCTTGCGTCTTCTCTTTACACTCTGCATTCACGTTTATGACAGAACTAGAGAGCCACCCAGTTTCCATCCCAGAGGGTAAAGTATTAGCTATCGCTATTTGCCAATATTCATGTTATTCTCGTATTTTGAATACTGGAAAACTCGACCCGTAACGGATTCGACCCATGAAAAACTCGACCCGTAATGAACTCGACCCGTTTTAAATCTTCCCAATTCAAGTGTCTCAACTGTGGATAAATATTGTACAGAGTAGTATGTTATCTTGGCTTCAACTTTGGTCTTCTCTGGGTAAGAAAACAAACAGAAAACCATTCCCCTAACCCTATCCCCAACCCTTTCCCTAACCCTATCCCTAACCTCAATCCTACACCTGAACATAACAGGACATCTTTATCAATATCCGCTGGTTTATTTTTTTATTTTTTTAGAGGGTTTCATTCACCAATTTCTGTGCGTACAGTTCTTCCAATGGCTACTGGCTCATGGAAATACATCGAAGTAAAGTCTACCTAAGTTCATATATATGTGAGAGGAAAGTTAGTAGGGAAATAATGGGATGATAGAGAGAAATGAAGAGAGGATGAAGATGAGGGGTTTCGGCCAGAGATAACAACATGTAATACATACCGATTACACAAAAAAAACGATACCATATTTTAATTGACAAATATTTCTAGCACAGAAATGATAAATTTTACACAGCCATTGTCTACCATGACAAACATGTCCATACATAATCAGATGATATGGCCTTTTAAAGCTCGCTTAAAAGAGCCAATGCCCTCAATATTTTGAGTATTTGGGTCAAGCGCGGACCACAGTTTCTTACCCCTATAGCTAGGAGACCTTTCATATTTACTACTTACTGTGCCGGTATTGACTAAATCTTACGCCCTTGTCTTTTCTGGTGCCCCTTTCCCGAACATCTAGATTTTCTTCCACCTTTGATTTTTTAAACATTATTTTTAATAGTTGCCTATCTCTTCTCTCACCCAATGTCTCAATACCCCCACAAGCCTTATGCAACTTGTATATACTTAAATAGCAGTTATTAAAGCCTAGAACTACCCTTGGTGTGCGATTTTGCAATATTTCTAAATTCCGAAGTTCTTCCACATAAGCACCCCCAACCATGAATCCACAATACTCCAGCACTGGGCGAATAGTTGTGGTATAGACCAACAAAGCTGTGTCTCGACTTATAAATCGTCTTATTTTTGCCAAACAGAACACCCTGTTATTAAAAGATTTAGTAGTATGACTAGTTAGAGATAGGCCACAATCTAAATCAAAACCAAAGTATTTGTACGATTGCTTAATCTCTAGTTTTGAATCTCCACATCTCAGGGTACTTCCTGGTAGGTGCAATCTCCTTCTATCCGAACATCACCAAACTCCTTTAGTTTTCGTCTTGTTTATTGCGAGCCCATTGGTGTCGCACCATAGTAGTACTTTATCTAAGGCTGTTTGTAAATTGTTCATAGCTACTACTGGATTAACATGACTACAACATAGAACCAGATCATCTGCGTATTGGATATTCTGACATTCGACAACCTCGCTACACATTTCTTTCACAAAACAGATAAACATAAGAGGACCTAAAACTGATCCTTGGGGAACCCCACTCTTCACAACCAGATCTTCAGAAACTTTCCCATTAACAATCACCTTTTGATGCCTGTTGTTTAGATATGAGGCAAACCATCTTACTAACTTTATTGGCAAAAAAAGCTATTTTCGACAGTTTTTGTAACATTAAGTCGTGAGATACAGTATCGAAAGCTTTTCGAGTATCTACAAAACATGAGACTGTCACTTCTGCCTTTTCTCTAGAGGTATATAGATCCGAAGCTAGTTTGAAGATTGCATCTTCTGTGCCCATGCCAGGCCTGAACCCATACTGGTTTCCATTTAGAAACTGAATCTCCTCCAGAATTTCAAAAGACCTCCTATGGATTATTTTTTCAATCATTTTGCTTGTTACAGGTAGCAGGGATATCGGTCGCCAATTGGAAATGCTTGTTTGGTCTCCACCCTTAGGGATAGGGACAATACTACTTTCCTTCCATGCGACCGGATGATTTGTGAATTGATATTTCACTAACTAGCTTCCGTATTTCAGTTTCATCAGTTAAGAGATCACATTTTGCTGGATAACATTCTATTTAGAATTTGTCTAAATTCTAAATAGTCAAACCTTTCCTTTTATATGAAAACGTCTTATTCATAAGTATCTGAAACGGGTTGAGTTCTCCAATTCGATTTCTCCAAAACGGGTCGAGTTCTCCTGACAACTACGGATCGAGTTCGTTTGGGGTCAAGTTCTCCAGTAACCTGTATTTTTACAATGCTTATATATCTATTTTTGTACTCTTGACATACTCTCTATTTAGCACTAGCTGTGTACCTCATTCACACACTCTGATAAACTTTGTCATATCATTTGTTATCCGATTCAACGATTCCCATTATATACCACAGTGCGTTCCATTGCCTATTGCCTTGCACTATGGACCGACCAATGCGACCATTTTTATATTACAAATATATTTATTTGTAACATTATGCAGATAACAAATTAGATCCTCCAACTCAATGTTTTGTCATCTAAAATATATGTATATTGATTGGTTTCAAATACAAGCGGCTCTGTGCTTCAAGGGGTTGACACATAATAATATCCGAGTGCAGACGAGGGTACTACATAGGGCAAACTCCGAGGAAAAAAACAATTGCTTTTATCTGATACCATTCTATTTGTATCTATTATCCACCTTTATCCAACTGGTGCCGTGCCGGTTTTAGTTCACTTTAATTATACATTATTTTTTCATACACACTATTTTTTCGTATGCGCCGGGGTGTTTTTTTGCGGCCCGGGGCATACAACATATGTGCATTCGCCAGTTATGTTCATACAGAGTTCCTATAGGTTTACTATAGACACATTGCATTAGGTGGATGATAAAACATGTCAGGATCTCTATTATACGGACAGAAGTTTATAACCTACAAGTATGTTATCCTTCAAAAAGAGTCCCTTGTATCGAGGTATGCAGATTTGGAACAATCTTAAGGGGGACCTACAGCGAAGTAGTATCGGAGTATATAAAAGGCATATTAAATCTATGATTACTGTATGAGAACGCTATGTATTGACATTGATATGGGTCGGTTCCAGGCCATTTTATTAGTAAATATATCACCACTCATCTTCATTACATTGTTTTCATAAGCCCTATATGGGCATGTATATACTGTTATGTACATCACGTCGGAATTGTTCTCTGTAACAGACATTTGTACTATGGTTACAGAGGTGATCTTGTACCTGCATATTGCAGATGACACCTTGCTTTGACACAATAAATAAAAAAAAATTTAAAAAATCCTGAATTCATAAGCCGTTGGTAATGACTTTTTTAAACCTCATGAAGTTATATAGATTTTGTCTTTCGAAGACAATCTTCACCATTACTGTATTTTCTATGTTCATCTATGTTTCTCTGCCTATGGCAGTATGGGGAGTATTCATTTATTCCTTCAAGACGTACTTGTATATCTATTATTGATCTAAGGCATGCTCCCCCAAAGCTAACCACCTCCCAGGATACCTGAACGTCTGTAAGTGCCACCACAAGAACAAGCTTTGGCAAAGATGGAGCCAGCGTTCCTGTTACTATGGTAGCATAAAAGAGGTGGGTAAAAACGCTATTAGTTTCAGTTAAAAATGAATCAGCATCAAGGTCTGGAAGGAGAAGTGGAGTAATAGACAATAATCGATGGATTTGTAGACAGGCGACCGAAAACTATGAGAGGTTGGCCTGTAGTAATACGCGAGCGTCAGCGGGTATATATCGACGTCAACCTCTAGTGGTTTACAAAGCTGCCTGTCGACAAAACTATCGTTTGTTGTATTCATCATCCATCTTCACGAGTAAATTAAACGCAGGAATTGCTATTTCAAAGGTTATATCAATAGGGACTTTTTTGCTCTGTAGCAAAAAAGGCCTATTTTCCCCCATACAATGGTTTTGAGGCCGTATACCACGGATTTGAATCCGTACGCCTAGGTTTATAATAGGCGGATATTCTAGAATCACCCAGCATACTGTTTACACTATCAATTCACACTCTGCATAACAACTCTGCAAAAACACCAGACCAGTCTGCCAGAGCTACACTACATTAGCTCTGGTTGGGTTAAATCTGTGGCACCTTGACACACTACCTGGAAGCGTCTCTTACTCTCCCCGCAGATGTTTCATGTGAAGTGGACCTATGCTTAGAGAGTATGGTTTCACTCTTGAAGTCTTTTTACATATTCTCATTTCCTTTTGCGTGTATTTTGAATAAAATAACCTTAAATGTAGACCAAATTGTCAATTTTGTAAGCTATGAATATTTCTTAATAAGTATTTCTGCTCTCAGAACACACATATATATATGCTTTGTCCGACAGTGAGAATTCGTGAACACGACCTGGGTTCAACCATAACAACCTCTTAGTTCGAACATAGTCGAGACAGAGGTGGTGGCCAATCTACACTGCAAGATGGTGCAAAGGACTAGTGTCTTAGTGTCTTTCTTTCTTACACCTGGAAAGAAACCCTATTTGCAGCTGAATCATATGATATTGTATGAAATATAAAAGTTTTATTAGAATCTTGCTCTAATGTAGTTGCTCTCAGTGCATTCAAACTTACACAGGCATAGGCCATGGCTAGTATTATATAGAGACATAGTTAGTGTGACTGAATTCCATCTGTTCAGAGATATGTTGAACAGAAATACTTCCAGAGTTCGAAGAACGAGGTGAGTATTTCTGACCAAAATATCGAGGAACAGATGGAATTCAGTCACACTCACTGTGTCTCTTTATCATTTTATACCTAGTAATCATTAAAAATGCCATTCTAAAACTCACTAGATAGTAGAATGAGTGGTTACGTAGTACGGAGGGACGTATGATTATTCTTTCATCACTCAGTGACAAACTGAATCTATACTCCTGGTCAGTAAAAGTGAGACATTCGCCCATAGGTATATAGTAATTTGTTTTATGTCCATTGTGTGCATCTGCACAAATATGAGCTATTTCCAAGCCCCGACCTTTACCTTGAAGATAAACTACAGAGGCACCACTACAAAGCCGTGTAATAGAAAATAGTCATAACATCCTTTCAGCCTGTCATATACACAGAATAGACCAGTGTCAGGCGCACCTAACTAGTGGCTGAAAACAGAAGACACTTCACAACAGGTTTACAATGCGGCAACCACATGGAGTAAGTAGCAGTTGTGTGAGCGGTGTTCTGCCAGTGATGTTTTGTCTCTCTTTTAGGTTAGCCTGAAATTAGCCTCATAAGAAAGATCATAAACATCCTCTCAGAGAGTTCTACACATCAGAGGACAGTATAGTGAAACCCCACTTCAGGGACACCCTGCTTCAGGGACACCCCGCTTCAGGGGAACATTCCGCTTCAGGGGAACATTCCGCTTCAGGGGAACATTCCGCTTCAGGGGAACATTCCGCTTCAGGGGTACAGATTTGAGAAGCGTTGGCAATAAATATATCTCCACAGTCTATATAAGAGGATACCATGGTCTTATATAATTTTAGTGCAGCTTCGCTATCAAGATATTTCCGTATTTTCGTTAACATGTATAACTTGTGTGATGTAAGTTTGATGCTGTTTGCACCGTGTACAGTAGAACCCCGCCTAACGGACACCCCGCGTAAGCGGACACCCCGCGTAAGCGGACACTTTTGCTCGGAACGGAAATTTTCCCTTCTATTAGATGTTTAATTTAACCCCGTGTAAGCGGACACCTCGCGTAAGCGGACACCCCGCGTAAGCGGACAGTTATTTCGGTACAAAAAGGCCTAAAAAACCCGTGTAAGCGGACACTTCAGACGGACACCCTACCAAAAATGGATTAATCTGTGTTTTGTATTAGTGAGTCTGAGTATATTCATAGAAAATACATTTGTAATTCAAAGTTGAATAACTTCAGATCCAGTTAAGATATTGGAAAATCGATTTCAGATTTACCATAACCTCTGTAGCGCCTACATATCGGTATATAACACTTCAATATTGGTCCGGGGGAACTTGAAAACCCCGCGTTAGCGGACACCCCGCGTAAGCGGACACTTTGTCCCGGAACGGAGGGTGTCCGCTTACGCGGGGTTTTACTGTATATTGAATGGCCAATCAAACTGCCTGAGGAAGTCCTATCAATTAGGACGGAACGTTGCAAAATATACTTGAACTCCCCCCCCCCCCCATCTTTATGTTAAACGAATCCCTTAATAGATATTTACACCCAAATCAACTTGTCTGTTTTTTGTGTGGATTTGAACCAACTTGGAAGTGGATCTACCGTGATACCAAGGTATTCAGAATTATGAAAACGATCTATTTCTTGGTTGTTTAATTTAATTTGGAGATTGTTAACTGCTTTCAATTTTTGATGTTTTCCAAAGAGCATGCTTTTCGTCTTTTTAGTGTTGATTGTGAGTTTATTTACAGCACACCATTATAAGACCCCTGCAAGTTTATTATTCATTTCCGTTTACTATTCATTTCAACTGCCATGTCGTCAACACTTGTACCCTGTATGTATATAAAGTCCGCATAGAGATAGATGTTTCTAGAATTTACAATGTCAACAATGTCCTTCATGTAGCCCAAGAAAACAAAAGAGTCGAGGATGGAGTCGTTCAATCGTAGATAATGTCAAACTATCAGTATTTATCCTATCTATGTTGTCTTTGAATACCAGATACCACACCATATGACCATAGTGATAAGCACCTAGCGCCGCCGTTTACACCTCATATCATTACCAGTAGCGGGTCGGTGAACTTCAGTTTGTAATCTAAGGAGCTGCTACTGTTCAGTGAAGATGGCGACTGGTGCCCAGGAGAAGTATTTTGAGTACATCGTGGTCGGACTCGGAGGAGTTGGCAGTGGAGCTCTGTACTGGCTTTCAAAACGCGTCGGTAAAGGTAAGTTTTTTTGGTTTTATTTTTTTGTTGATAGTTTTTTAGAGCGTGCTTGCACGCGCTATATACATCATCTAGAGGTTAGAGTGGTCACATTGAACTTCCAGCGTGCTTCCAGAAAACTATCCCTTCACTATCTCTGTGCTGCTCACTGTGCTACTGGCAAAGGAACAGGGTGCCAGTGTCTTAGAAGCGTGCCCAACTGACCATGACCAATCAGTCAAGACCGAAATACCTCATTGACCCACTGGTGCTTGATATATTTGGGTCCTAGACTCAGGCAGTTGCAAAAATGGCAAGTTGACTGGGTGCAAGTGAGTTAAAGAAAATGATCCATATATACTGAATGTAACCTGAACCTTTCAATTGTTATTCATTTAAAATTGCACACTCATTCATCAATGATGAACATACTCTTCACTCCTAGTTATTCAGGGAATGTGTTTATAACATTGTGCACCGGTTCGGCTTAGATTGCGGGTCTTCCACTCGGGCCCTCTTATATCTAAGGGACATCCAAGGTTATCCAATTGTATGTAATTAACCAATCTGATTGTATACACAAGGTATTCAATCTCAATAATGTAATGTAATGAGATGAATGACAAGAATTTTTTTTTACATAAGGGGTAGTAAATATATGGTGGCATCCTTACATTAAATCACAATCGGCTTGGAGTGGAAATCATTTTTACCAATAGCAGTAACCAACTAATAGTATTTACAACATAAAGAATATATGGTTTTCTCAAAGGTTACAGAGTGTACCTGTATATCAATGTACCATTGCTTATAAAACTCAATACGGTTTTGTCAACTCACAAACATTTCAAAGTAGTTATTCATTTACCAGATTGGTCGTTTCAGTCACAATCAAACCATTTACCTGTGTTAGAGAAAGTCAGACGAAGCTGTCGTAGTGCGTTACATATAAAATTAACACAGGTAAATGTATGTTTAAATTTTTTTCCGGTCGAAGAAAATGACGCGTAATTAACGTCATTTGAACCACCAGACCAAAATTTAAACATACATTTACCTGTGTTAATTATATATGTTTCAATATGTATAGGCAGTTCCTAGACTGGTTTTTGATACAGGATTATTTACTAAAAAAAAAAAATTAAATTCCGATTGGAAACTGAGCAGGACAAAACAGTGAAACATTATACACATAGGATTGTTTACTAGCATCAAAAGAGAAAAACCAGAGATATGTTTATAATATATCATTATTCATAAGATATGGGTATTTTGAAAATATTGAATTTTATGCAAGTACAAGGTATGTACATATAAAGTACAATATATGAGAACATTAAAGGAATTGTTATGTGATACTATATAATATATGATTGTAAATTAAAAACTAAAGTAATGCTGATGATAACAATATGGGAATACTAGTTATATGTCAAAAGCCAATGTTTCATGTGGTGTCTGTATTCTTGATATAATTTACCATTGGTAACACCACCTTACAATCCTGCACAGAATGTCTGTAATATACGAAAACTGGCTTACTGTCCTCATGCGTCAAATATATGTACATACGCAGTGAAATCATTGAGCAGATACATCTCAATACCATAGGCAGAGGGATATCTGTTATCAATAACTTTACCAAGAACACTGACGTGAAAAGATAGTAAGCCCATTTTTATGTACCTAAATATGGCGCCATTACCCTATCCCCGGATGAAAGTAGAGAAGCAGTAGGTGGGAGTATAAAATTTTATTTAATTTTATGTAGTAAAATGCAGTAAAATATTTATGGCGACCTTACTGGACGACATATTAAAATGTAATGTGAATATGAAGGTAAGTAAAAGTAGATAAATGATAATTGACGGTAGAATGGATGTCAATTATTAAAATATTAAAATAAGATATACAATAGAGTTGTATAGATAATACAATGTAATTGTATAATATAATGAAAATGCCCTACGTGAGTAGGTGAAGAAGAGAGGTTGTGGGTGGGTGGGACGAAAATTGGTACTGTAGTACGTGCGTACTGCAGGGCGGGTGAAGGAGAAGTGAGGCCGGGGTCTGGACCGGGCTGTACCACGTGACTGCGTGGTAAGTGTGAAAGCCGCGAGGGGGCAGGAGGGGCGCCCGTGAGGCGCGGTAGAGGGGGACATCGGGGGGATCAATGACTACCCCTGAGCAAAGCCCATGAGTAACCCATTACCCTATCCCCGGATGAAAGTAGAGAAGCAGTAGGTGGGAGTATAAAATTTTATTTAATTTTATGTAGTAAAATGCAGTAAAATATTTATAGCGACCTTACTGGACGACATATTAAAATGTAATGTGAATATGAAGGTAAGTAAAAGTAGATAAATGATAATTGACGGTAGAATGGATGTCAATTATTAAAATATTAAAATAAGATATACAATAGAGTTGTATAGATAATACAATGTAATTGTATAATATAATGAAAATGCCAAGAAGGCCAGTAAAAGGTGAGGGGGGGTGGGGGAAAATTATGAATGTTTGTTTAGGGACCGGATTAGAGCAAGGTTAACGGCCTTTGCATCAGTGTCCTTGTAATGTCGGTGGGAATTAGACCTCCAGCCGCCATAGCGCTGGATGGATAGCTCAGGCATACCCGCCTGGTATGCCTGAGTGGCGGCAGCCTTCCGGAGGCTGTGGAGGGTGTAGTCGGTAGGCTGATTAGCGGTGAGTAGCAGCGCTTTCCACTCCTTGCTCAGAGTTCTGGTCGTTATTACTTGGCCGTCTGCCAATAGTAAGAACGGGTCCTCGGGGCTGGCCGTGGGGGCGGCCGCGATCATCTCCCTGACCGCCCGCACCGGACACGAGGACGGTTCGGAGGACGCCTGCAGGGTGACTGTCTTTTCCTCCCCCACCATCTGCATGTTCTTTTGGCGCTTTGACGCGTATCGATACCTGTCTGGGCGTGACCACGACGTCTCGGCGTGACAGGTGTCGCGTCGGGTCGAACTTCGTCGCAGATGGTGGGGCGACCTCGCTTTGTCGCAGCGCCGCGTAGAATATCACTAGGATAGCGGCCCGCAGAGCGATGTGTAGGGGTGACTCGTCGAGGGCCTCGAGGGCAGCCCTGAGGACGTCCATCGGCACCGTCGGCTTGACGTTCGGTTGGTAGGTTTTGTTGCGCCTCATAGCCTCGAGTGCACGTCTCACCCTGAAATCCTCCGTCGGTGCGACGTCGCCCCCCGTCAGCCGCAGGTGCGACCGCACGTGGGATAGCTGGTTCGCGACCGTCGCCGGCGAGGGGGCGTGGTCCGCGACGTATTCGAGGAACGCCGTGATAAAGCTGACGGTAGGTTTCTGGGGGTCGGCGCCCATCCGGCGGCAGAATGCGAGGTAGGTCGCGACGGCGCTGCGCTGGTTCGCGACCGTTCCGGGGGCACGCGCCTCGCATTGCTGAGCAGATGCCCTCGTCTGGAGCGATCGTAGCGCCGGATCTGCAGGTGAGACGTAACACAGGGTTGAACGATACATGGGTACATGGCATGACCTCGACGAGGGAATGGAATTTCAGGTACCTAGAGGCCGTGTCAAAGTCCCTCAAGGTTAGGTGTGCCCGGCTGAGCGCGTCGGCCACAGTATTGAGGGCACCCGGGACGTGTGTATACACGAAGTCTACCTGTAGTCTGGCCTGCACCATCCAGGCTTGACGGGCACACTCGGCCAGGACAGGGTTCCGGGCGCGTCCCGACCGGAGTGCCTGGACGGTGCCCATATTATCACAGTAGACTTCCACCCGGGTGCCGCGGTCACGGTCGGTTAAGAACGTGCACATCGCGTATACCGTGTTGAGGGCCTCGAGCTCAGCGATGCAGGTAACAGGGTCGTTCACTGGACAGACCCGGCCGGAGTACGAGTACGTCCCATCTGTACCCCCGACGCCGGACAAGCACCCATCCACGATCAGGCACTTGGTCGGGGGGCCTCGCGGGATGAGGGCGTGGCCGTTCCAACCGTCGGCAAAGCGCAGGAACCATTCGAGGTCCTGCCGCATCTCGGAGTTGATGTTGATGTAGTACCCGCCCATCCCCCGGAGGGCCTCGAGCAGTTTACTCACAAAGGGGCGTGCCGGCCGGATACACTTGGCTACATGTAACACGCGCCCCAGTATGGATTGCAGCTGGCGTTTGGTCAGCGACCGTTTCTGGGCGACCGCCCTGACGTGCTCCCGGACCTCGTGTAGCTTGTCCTCTGGGACGGAGAGCGACATGTCTATTGAATTGATCATGATACCGAGCCACGTGACCACTTGGCTGGGGGGCTGAGCTTTTTCTCCGGCCTCGGGGAGGCCTAATTCCTCAAAAAGCCCTCGGGCTATGGTGAAGTCCGAGGCCGCCTTTTCCTCGTCGGGCGAGAGGATGATAAGGTCGTCCAGGTACATCGCGGCCTCGACCCCCTTCTGGCTGAGGATCTTAACTATTGCATCTGCTACACACTGCATGTGGTAGGAGGAGGCACGGGCACCGAAGGGCATCGCCGTATCACAGTAGTATGCCTCCCCCCACGCAAAACAGAGCAACGGCCAGTCGAGGGGGTCGCACCGGAAGTTCTTGTACGCCCGGGAGATATCGATGGTCGACATGAAACTCCCGGGCCCCGAGGCCACCAGGCGGCCGACGAACCCATCCACGGTCGGGAGGCCATGCTCCCGTTCCTCGCCGTAAACCGAGTTCTTGACGATATAACCGTTGACACTGTCCTCCTTGGGGTACGTCATATCGGTTATCACTCGGCGATCGGTGGTCCCTCTCTTCTCACGTGTCATTAGAGGCGACACGTGACACCAGGGTAGGAAAGGGGGGGCCTCGAACGGCCCCATGAGGTTGCTGTACCCCTTCTCCTTCCTGATGAATTTATCCACCTGCTCCGGGTACCCCGTTGCACTGGGGTGGTTGGGTACCCCGCAGGTATCGCTGACCGGCCCGGCGTAACCCAGTGGGAAGCCGAACCTGATGAAGTCGGTCAATTCCTCCTTGCCGGGGATCCCGGAGAGGTATCGGATCCAGACCGGGATGTTGAGGTCCGTGGGGATCTCGATACGGGCCCCGAGGGCGTTGGGTAGGCCCGTGCGCCTCACAACATCATAGATGTGGGCGTGGTCCGGCGGCCCGTGTGCCGCGAACTGCGGCCAGTTGTCCCTCCTATGTCCGGCGAACGCCTCGGGGTCGGTCCGGACTCCGGCGACTGGGATCCCGGTCTCGCAGAATTTTCTCACGGCAGCGAAGTCGATGGGAGTGGGTTCGCAGCCGTCCTCCCGGGGCAATTGCCGAGCCAATTGCTCCGCCTCCCCGCTAACACTACCACAGACGGGAGTGTATTCCTCGGTGGGCGGGGCCGCACGCTCTGCGCTTCCCCCCACGTGCGCGGCACGCGGTGTTGTTGTCACGTGGGGGGTGACGTCATCACTCCTGCACTCTTTGATCGGGTACCCCTCGCCGAGTGCACTCGTACCGAGGCCGAGGGGTGCGTCTCGCGCCACGCTCACTCGCGGGGCGCGTCCGGCCCGTTTTTTGAAGCCGTTGCGTGTTGTTTCTGCACTCCTAGTTCGGTGGGGCGGACCGTGTGTCCGGCGTGCGGCATCCTCCGTGGGGCGGGTGCGGATGTTGGTGCAGCGTTGTCATAACCCGCACCGTACACGAGTTTCCTGTTGCACGCGTGTATAGAGTGCGTGCACATCCGCCCCACCGAATCACAGAACGAACAAACATGGACCCATTTGATCTGCCCGTCCTGATGTCCGTTCCGTAGGCAACAACCTCGCTCCGAGTTGTACGCCCGGCAGGGGAGCTCTCGGGCCCCGTCCCTTCCTCCGTCTTGACCGTTAGGGGCGCTGGTGGTGGCCGTCATGGCTATGCGTACGCGTTCGTCTTGAATGCGCACGTGATCCGACCAATACACGCGGCCGGCCTCCACCTGATCGAAGATGTAGTTAGACCACCTCCTAACCGCGGGCCACGGCCATGTCTGGGCATCCACTGTAACCTGAGAGAGGTGCCTGTACATGTCCCGGCGGTCGCCCTCGGGTATCGCCCGCTCGTCCTCCATCATAAGCAAGAACGCGCTCACGTACTCCATGGGTGCCAGGCTTCCCCTAACCTCGAGCTTTTGGGACATGGTATACAGGCCCTCACGTTCGACATACATGTACGGCTTAGAGATCAGTTTATGTACGGTCAAATCAGATGAAAACCTACCGGCCGTGCGGTCATGACGAATGCCCTCGCGGTCGATCTCTCGCTGGAGCAGATCCTCGCTCAGGTAGCGTTCCCTGAGTTGTCTGGGTGCGGGTAGCCTCGATGTCTGGTCCTGGGCCCAGTCTCTTGTCCGATCCTCGGCCGTGGAGCGTGCCTCTCGTACCGTCGGTTGTGTAGCCCTCGTCGGCGACCGTTGGCGTGCCATGGCCTGCATCGTCTCAAACATACTATCCATTGTCCTACCCATTTTTTCCATGTTGGACTCGAGCTTCGAGATTCTAGCCGTCTTTACCGTGCGCCCGCTGTCCGAGACCGACTCGATGTTCTCGTTGGCGGACTCGGCCGTTTCCTGGAGAGTGGCCTCCGACTCCCCCGTGGATTCCGTCGGCTTCGATGTGCTAGGCATCGGGGTATTCCTCGTCGTCGGACCCATTTCTCCTTTCACTGTACCGTATCGCGTGTATGGGGGTGCTAGCCTGTACTCGGGGAGTATGAGGCGAAGCACGTGGCCAAGAGACGAAAATTGGTACTGTAGTACGTGCGTACTGCAGGGCGGGTGAAGGAGAAGTGAGGCCGGGGTCTGGACCGGGCTGTACCACGTGACTGCGTGGTAAGAGTGAAAGCCGCGAGGGGGCAGGAGGGGCGCCCGTGAGGCGCGGTAGAGGGGGACACCGGGGGGAGCAATGACTACCCCTGAGCAAAGCCCATGAGTAACCAATTGTCACTAGTCCTTCTACAAGCCTCCTGTCCTTTATCAAATCAAATGTTTTACTTTGGAGTGGCCCCTTTTTTGATAGTATAACGAGGTCAGTTTAAGGTTCACAGGGTTCACCATTGTGTATGATTTCTCAAGGATGCTATAGGAAGATATCGGGCACAGAGTGTACCATGGTTCTTTATTCATCCGTCATTGGGCTCCCAACATATACATATAACCACACTTGGGGGTCGTCCATAAATGATGTCATGCTATCTATGATCATTTTTACTCTCCCCACTTGTCATGTTGTGTAATGCAACCCTTGCCCCTCCCCCCACCCCCTTTAGAAATTATAGAGAATTTGCCATTCTATTCGTGCTTCATGTGCCCTCATGCAAAGTAGGTGGTGGCAGACAGGTTACCTATTTGTAAGTGCTTTTCATCTAGCCAACAAAATGGTTGTGAAAAGGATTTTTACCAATCAGTGAACTTGTAATCCCAAGGTTGTCAGACTTTGTGGGTTCGAGTCCCACTGCAGCCACTTTTCTCCTTCACCCCCATCAGTGGTAGATTTACTGCTATATCAAAGGCCAATCCTTTTTATTCCATGTCGTTGTGGTGTGGGAAGTAAAAGAAATCTCACCTTGGTAAATATGTAGGGATAAGATTTCTATTTATATTCATAGATTCGATCAAACTCAAAGTAAGTCTGATAGAACATATTGGATGTTATACTACAAAAGCAAACAAACTTGCCAACTAATATTCTATATGACATCTTTTCTTCTTTTATCCTAGACTGAATTCATACTTGACAAAATCAACAATTGTTGAAATTGTTGGTGATAAATTTGTTAGGAAGTGGCACGAAGGTGATTATCAGAAAAAAAAAAAAAATTCTAGGGCATGAACAGAACTCAAATCCGATCCATGCCCCAGAAAAATTGGAAATATGATTATCAGAAAAGAAGTTTTAAAATCAGTTTGTAGTGGCAAATTCATCGGTAGCTCAAAATCTGCAAGAGTGGAAGCTGGCCTTATGCTCCCTTGGCACCTCCTTGTTGACCAATTCTGGACACATAAACTCATTTTCTTTGCAATTTTCTGTAAGCTGGAGGACAAAATGGCCACATGCATAAGCCAAAGCAAACATCATCAAGAATCATGGCATCGCCTTTTTCTTCACTCATAACCCCTTTTACCGACACACATTTACTCCTTTTTACCCATAAACACTTACACTCACACAGTCAGACTGCTTCTCATGGGCATAGTGGTCAGTTGCTCTGACAGACAATGTAGACCACTGACATACAGGGTACTGACAGGCAGGCCAGTGACAGAAAGGCTTCACCAGATAGGTCACTGACAGGTAGGCCAATGACAGGCCACTCACAGGCTGGCCACTGATAGGCAGGACAATGATAGGCAGTCTTTCGACAAGCAGTCTTCTGATAAGCCATCTTGCAGACCACTAACAGGCCAGTAGGTAGCCCCTGACAGGCAAATCTCATACAAGTAGGCCATTGACAGGCAAAACCACAAAATATTTGTATGCGCGGGGTAAAGCACGTGATCCACCAAATCAGCGCTCAGAGACGGCAAGAGGCGACAACCGCACAGTTGTTGGTGACAGGGTTTTCAATGCACTGGTCCAGCGGATTCCGGCCGATTCCGGCTGATTTGCTGATCCACCTGGCAGATTGTCCCAGCCGATCTGAGCCGATGAGCGATTTGGGTGGCCGACGTCCACAATTCCTCCACATGGTCATCGTCCGGCCCTAATTCACTCTTGGTGGATAACATGCTTAAGTCAATACACACTCCCTATGTGTATTCTATAACACCTTATATCAGGTGAATAACAGATAGAGTAGAACCTCGTGTAAGCGGACACCCTCTGTTCTGAGCAAAAATGTCCACTTATGTGGGGTGACCACTTACACGGGGGTCAAAATAATGACCTAATACAGGGATCCGTTCCTAGCAAAGGTGTCCGTGAACGCCGGGTATCCGCTTATGCAAGGTGTCTGTTAGCTGGGTTTCTATTGTATTAATAACTTGGAGGTATTTTTTCCAGATGTACTTGGGCTGGAGCAGTTCGAGTTGGGACATCACAATGGAGGATCACAAGATATCTCCAGGATAATGTGGGTATCAGGATAGAAATTCTCATGAATATCATATGTAAAGATGACCATAAGCATAAAATTTCTACCCTGGTACAGTTACATCTGACATGAAATAGGGAATTGCTTTTAGAAATTGTCTAGTACCATACACTGATGAGAAGAGAATTCTGTGACTGTCATATATCATTGCTGCTTCTTTTAAATTTATTTTTTGGGATTTTCAATGACATTTACGGCTTAGCCATGAAAAACATTTGCTATGCCAATTGAGGCTTCGCTCCATTATAGGGGCCATGCAAGCGCATTTTATCGAATGACACTATAAATAGATATTGTACTTATTGAATTGAATCCAATAAAGAAACTGATTTTGAAAAAAAAATTATATATATCTCCTCATTTCCAGTGATAAATGATCTTCATCTTTTCAATTCAGTCGTCTTATGTATGTTGATGAACGTTATACCAAGCTAGCACCGGAAACATACAGAGCGTAAGTAAAACTACTACTGCATTGTTTAAACAATAAAATAGGACTCACTGATATGCCTTGTAATCATTAATTCCTGTTTTCAATTCATTCGGGAAGATGGAAGATAAATACAAAATACAATGATTTTGTGGACAGGCGGCTCTGTAAGCCACTCAAAATTGACTTCATAATACAGGTCACCCTCCTGTGGTTCACAGACACCTGTCCAGAAAACCTCCTTTTTTAATTTTTTTTTTTTTTAGGTTTTTTTATTATACTTGGGGAAAACTGTTAGGTTGAATGTCAACCTATCTTCCACAGACTCCAGTGCTACGTTGCCAAGTCGCTTCATGTCCAGAGTTATGGACTTTTTAAACTTCTAATATCCATTTTGTGTTGATAAATACTATACGGAAACTGGCTTACTGTCTGCGTACGTCAAGAATACGCGGTGAAACTGTTGATCACATACACCCCGATGCCGTAGGCAGAGGGATGTATGTGATCAACAGTTTTACCAAGTATTTGACGTACGAAGACAGTCAGCCTGTTTTCGTATTATTATATACCTAAAAATGGCGAAATTTTACCTGGTCACGTGATCATACACCCCGTACGTCACAGTGTGGCGTACGGGTATAAATACGCCATGGGTAGGAGCGGGCAGTATGTGTAGGATATATTACCACAGGTATATAATAATACATGTATTATCCATCTAAAACAAAGTGTCCGTAGTAGACCCATAGGATCTTTATAAGGACATACCCGGCACATATGATTAAGCTGTATGCTCTGGAGCATATGGGAAAGAGTGCGTATGAAAGAAAATAGTGCATAATTAAAGTGAACTAAAATCAGCATGCCACCATTTGGATAAAGGTGGAAAATAGATGCAATAGAGACTGGTTTCAGAGAAAAGCGGTTGCATGCTCCTTGGAGTTACCTTACGCAATATCCTAGCATGCATGCAGATAGGGAAAGTGAAACCACTACATGTATATGAACTGTTAGCTTTATAGAAAGTGGAATATCTACATGTATGTGAACTGTTTTCTTTAGGGAAAGTGTAATAACTACATTTTTGTGAACTGTTTTCTTTAGGGAAAGTGAAATAACTATATGTATGTGACCTGTCACCTTAAGGGAAAGTGAAACGGCTACATATGTGACCTGCCAGGGACCTGTTTCAGTAGTTTTGTGACATGTCTAGATGGCGTTTGTAACACCATACGGACAGATCACAAGATTGCAGTCGATGACACAAGGAGTTTCACTCACTTCTCTTAGGAATTAAGCAATGACACTTTAACATGAGTAGGGGATGCATATAATCTATAATCGTTCCAAATATGAAGAAGATTGGCCACTTCAATCTTCTGATATTTGCTAGTCTTTCTCTGCTGTTGCTTGCACTGTTGGTGCCCCTGTTGATGTCTGTCTAGGCCTAATGTCACGAGACTACTGAAACAGGTCCCTGTTGTCTTCAGGTGGGACGAGCTTGAACAAGAATCCGGCAGGAAAGTGTACCACGTGACAGGTGGACTGGATATGACGCGGCAGAGGTCACCTCGGGCAAGTGTGTTAGAGGCATACGCCAGTGCCATGGACCGCCAGAACATCAAGTGAGAAAAATGTACTATACATCCATATGTGTACTTTTGATAGTTACCTGCTACTTATAAATTATAGGGATAAATATTGCGCCAGGGACTTGGCTGCTGCAGGGAAAGGGTTGAGAATTTGAGTTGTTATTTGAAATCAATTGATTAAGGATATGCTCCACAAGATAGGTATTGAACAGACATCCAACAGGCCTGCCAGGCCAGTGCTAGCCCATGGCCCAGTTGAAAGGGTCTGTAGTAAGAGCTCTTCCACCAACCCACCTTTTTCTAGCCGGCCGGCGACCACACTACGACCACACTATACCCCTAATGCGACTTCCACGCAATCTGGTGGAGAATGGGCGATTATTGTGTTATGATTGTTCCCCATTAATTCGATATGAGGTGCATAGAACATGTTCACACACTGTGCTGCTCCGGTTGGCGAAACTTGTTGCTCATGCTGATATTACTGCATTTTAACTTTGTTAATATCATCTGCTTTACTAGTTTTATGACGACATCTAAGTTAGGGATCTAAATTGTTATCTCCTATTCCACCTGATAATCACCTACCCAAAATTGTCAAATAGACAGAGGGTGGTGCTTGATGCCATAATCAGCCAAAATCATCAGGTGGAAATGTGGCAATAGGCATCTTGCCTCCCTGGCAGAACCCTATTCTCATTGATCAGAAACAGGGAACTCTTCCTAGTGTAACAGCACTCTCTGCTGTTACACTTACACCACTCTCTGCCGTTACACTTAACCACTTGTAGCATATACATGTACTGACTTTCCTTGATCTGGACAGTCTCCTATTTGGCTGCCTTTTTGATTAGGTGTTTGAGTATTTCAGTGATTTGTGTATGCAGCCATAACAGGATAACCATCCATAACCACTTATTATCATACTTTTCCCAACACCTTTCCAGCATGGGCAAAGTTTTTTAGGCTGTGTCACACTTTCAAATCCCCCACCCCCCTAAGTGTGACATAATTTATGGACAGCCCTCTTGCAGGCATTGGCAGAGGCAGCAGGCAAGGTATTGCACCAGGCAGGTCATCGCCTGCTACAGGCCAGGGACCTGTTTCAAAAGTCACCACCAAAACGAGAGCTAAAAGCGAGAGCTAAACAACTGCACTTGAAGTGTCGCTGTCGAGGTGGAGGTGCCGCTCACTATTGGGTATTGGTAACGGTTTTGCTGCCACTTTGATTCAAAGTGCCGCTCGCTGTTGCCGGCCTCTCGCTTTGAAATGAAATGAAAAGATAATTGTTTGATTTGAGATCATTCTGAAGTTACATGGCTTCAGGCAAGATGATTAACTTTAAGCAGCCTTCCCAAGTAGGCAGACAACATGGTTCTGGGCAGAAGATTTACAAATGGGGATCCCACCACTATACTTTATTATATACCCATTCATATTTACACCATATATGCCTACTACACCAGTCCCCACCCTAATAAGTTTACCAAAGACAAGTACGATACTTTATTATATACCCATTCAGCTTTACACCATATATCACTAAAACACCAGTCCCTTCCCAAACAAGTTTACCAAGGACAAGTACAGTATTTCATTATACCAGTTCACATTTACACCATGTATGATTACTATACCAATCCCTTCCCTGACAAGTTTACATAGGACAAGAACAATACTTTATTATATACCCATTCACATTTACACCATGACTACTACGCCAGTCCCCACCCCGACAAGTTTACCAAGGACAAGTACGATACTTTATTATATACCCATACACATTTACACCATGACTACTACGCCAGTCCCCACCCCGACAAGTTTACCAAGGACAAGTACGATACTTTATTATATACCCATACACATTTACACCATGGCTACTATGCCAGTCCCCACCCCAACAAGTTTACCAAGGACAAGTGCAAGACGATATTATTTAGCCATTCATGTTTACACCACATATGACTACTATACCAGTCTCCAGCCGGACAAGTAAAGCAAGCATAAGTAAAATAGGGGCCTATTCTGTATGTCTATTATCTCTGCAATAAAAACTCACCATGGAGAGTGTATGGTCCCGCGTTATTACTACCAGAGTGTCATGCTACAGCTTTTATCTAAAACCTGTCTATATTGTATTTATTATCCATCTTTTCCTGACAAGTGTCATGCTTATATAAATTCATTTAGGTATGCACTATTTTCTCAAATACATTATATTTCAATATGTGGAATAGCCCGCAGCATACAACATATCTGTATGCTCCGGATATGGTGATACACTCTCTATGGGTTTTCTATGGACACTTTGTATTAGGTGGATAATAAAATAAAAGTCCTTGAAACATAACTTAGTGTACAAAGTAGTACATGAGTAAATGGGCAGTCATATGGTGTTTCTTTCGAAAATTTAGATTTGTAATGCTTAATGATGAATACAATATTATCCTGTTTCTGATACTTCTGTACGTATCCTCCCTGTTGTTGACTCTATGCAATATCCTCGCTCACACATTGCATTACTACGCTTCAACTACGCAGAGCTGTAATCCATGAGTAATATACGAGCAAAAGCGAGTGTTATATGTCCTTAATTTCGAGTGCAATACATATCAAACTGCCCCAAAACCATCGATTGTTGTATTTTTTACCCATGATCATTGATAATAATTTCTATTCCAAGAAATTCGATAATTGCATTTGGAAAAGCTGTAAACCATGAGTGTGGTTTACGGCCACTAATGAACAATGGGTAGTGGTTTAGGCCCGGCGTCCACCTACTACGATAGAATCGTAGACCTCCCGATATGGCACCGATACAAAATGTCAAAATCGGTGCCATATCGGGAAGGTGCAAAATCGTAGACATATGTCTAGACAAGCCAATACACCATGCGTTGTATGCGATTTTTATCGGTGTCTAATCGCAGAAACGTGGTCAACTGCCCCGATATCAGGTAACCTTCCGACGCGATTTTGATTTTTTTATCGGGAGGTGCATGGAATATATATAGACAATAAACTATGGTTTTGTGGACAAGCGGTCATAAACGACAAGAGGATGACGTGTAGTAATACACAAGCACTTTATGTCTGCAAGGACCAATAATGGCTCATTGTATATGATGGATAATGAATGATAATATATAAAGACCTGACGATGCTGTACATGCTACAAAACGAGATGGGGAATTGTTGCTTTTTACAGAACGAGGCCCCAGGCCGAGTTCTGTAAAAACATCAATTCCCATCGAGTTCTGCAGCATGTACAAACATGGTAGGTCGTTAAATATCTATCATATTCCCAGAGTTAATGAAATCTTACCATATATTGACATAGAAGACATGTTAAGGCCCACACACTGCCGATGTTCCAACGTGTTCAGTATAAAAGTGTACTGCACAGGGTTCAGTATACGATTTATACTGCACAGGGAGCAGCAGTAGGTAATCATCAAATATACTGCATGGGTATATAATACTTATACATACTTACGTCATTTTACTACAGGTTTCCTAATATATATACTTATGTCATTTTACTACAGGTTTCCTTATATATATACTTACGTCATTTTACTACAGGTTTCCTAATATATATATACTTATGTCATTTTACTACAGGTTTCCTAATATATATACTTATGTCATTTTACTACAGGTTTCCTATCTACATCTGGCACGACGATGAGTTGGACCTATACGGTCTTCCCATCCACAGTAACGGTGGAGTGAAGATTGGCGTAGACTGTGGCGGGCCAGTGGTCACTGCCTACACACGCAACTACAAGCCCGACCCCATCCGTGAAAAGGCCTGCACCGACTTCCTCAAGCGGAACATCCCAGAGGTAACGGTCACCAGCTCATTCAGTCCTGACCACTAGTGGCTGTACTATTAGGAAACGTCCTTACTGTGGACGAAACGGTTCCTGTTCGAGGTCAGTCGTCAATTTCATACTGCCTGACGCCATAGGCGGAAGGCAGTATGGAATTGACGACTGACCTCGAACAGGAACCGTTTCGTCCACAGTCAGGACGTTTGCTTATTATTGTATACCTTGAATTGACAAAAAACGACAATTTAATGACTCATTAACTCACACTCACAGCGGGCACGAACATTATTATTACTGCACCCCTAGTAGCGGGCAGTATTTCATAGACATTCGCACACAGGTATATAATAATAGCCACTCGTCCTATATGGAAACAGGGTTACTGTGGCTGTACAGGGTAAATACGCGGTAAAATTGATGATAAAACGAACCGATGCCGCAGGCAGGGGTTCGTTTTATCGTCAATTATACCAAATTGCTTCTGGGCGAGTTTTTGGATTTCGCAGCCGTACATGCCCCGTACGCCACATACATGTACCCTGTACATCACCTAGGTGCCGTATGGATATAAATACGACATGGGTAGGAGCGGGCCGTATGTGTAGGATATACTACCACAGGTATATACAATAAGAGTAATATTGAAGTGAATTGTTAGAAGCCTGCATCTGTATGTGCATGTAACTTTTTGATAATATTCTAACCTACAGTTCATTAGAAACATAATATTATTTCTTATATTATCCCACAGACATGTAGAGAAATATGAAATAATTTTTGTTTAAATTCTGAATTTGAAATATAAAAAAATAACCCGTCAAAGGTACCTGGATGCATTTTGAAAGTCTTGAGACATCTTCAGGGCTGAATGAATTAAACAAGTCCAATTCAAAGTAACTAGCGCAGAGTAGGATGTGTAGTGATGGGGCAGCGGCACTGGGACAATTCCCCAATTCCATATACTACTTCCTATCATCCACCAAATACAGAACCTCCATATCAAACCTATAGAGCCTACAGAGCGCTACTGAGTAGAATACGGAAGGAAATGGTTGTATTCTCCTCGTAGTTGAGACCACGCGATATCCTCGCATTTGCTTGGATATTACTACATGTCAACTATGCGGAGAATATGACTCTACAAATAAAAATCATGGTATTATCGTGTATATGTGTACCACTGATCATTCACTGTTGGTCTGTTTTAATTGTCGGCCTGCATCAGCACCCTTTTGAATCAAGATACTTTTATCCATACGAAAGAGATTTTTGTATGGGCATGGTTGGGGACGCTCTGCCGGAATGCAGGGGCTTCCGGGAAACTGGTCTAAACGTAGCATAACCGAATCCTGCTGGGAATACTTTTTCATGACAGAATTTTCGTACCATAGAAATATAGGATAAAAACGGGACGGGACAAATGAATTTGTTTGAACCAAGTTTTTGTTCTAACCCAGTTTGTTATAGCGAAGCTTTTCTGTTATTGAATCAGTTTAGAAATTATTTCAGCATTGAAACCTATATTTATGTTGAACGTGGCGGCCTCCCGACCATCGAGTAAGTGACCGATCTCTCACCCGTGCTGTGGCGGGTGCCTAGATTATGTTAATTTGCTATTACAGAGGATGTCCGTCATTGGCTATTCTTGATCTGGTGATCAAATTCTGCATTTCTGATTGGCCGGTGGGCCAGACAAAGAGACGCGCGAATTTTGATTAACCAATGAAAACTGGCGTTTTTTCACCTGTGGATCTACCCCTACCTGTGGAAAAATATTTTTCTCTCCTGAAATGAATCGGTACCAATAAATCCCCAGGGGAAAGTGAAGGATATGAACCACAGAGGGCAAAAAATATGCCAACTTGAAACGTATATTTAACTCATCTCTGACTATCAAAATGATGCATCATTTCTATTTCTTTTGTTCTCATTGTGTGTGTAGTCTGTGGGGCATGTTCTGTACTTTTTAGAATAAAAACGGGACTGGACAAATGAATTTGTTTGAACCAAGTTTTTGTTCTAACCCAGTTTGTTATAGCGAAGCTTTTCTGTTATTGAATCAGTTTATAAATTATTTCAGTATTGAAATCTATATTTACTATATATCTCCATGCCGTATATACTGTAAATACGCACCGTTTTGCCATATAATGTAAAAATACTGTACGGACCAGTGGTCCGTACAGGAAAATACGGACTATCTCCCAACACAAGTTTATTAAAATATTGGTTGTTAAGCCAAATGAAATTAAAGATTTTTTTAAAATCCCGGGTATATAGTATATATACAACGGCCAACCATGTTTGTACTAGCCACAAAACTCGATGATAATTAACGGTTTGTATGGAACTCAGCATAAACGCCTAGTTCCATACAAACCGTAACTTACCATCTCATTCTGTGACTTATACAGCATGGTCAGGACGTTCTATATAAGTACGTCATCTATGACTATCAAAAGGATGCATCATATCTCTTTCTGTTGTTCTCCTTGTGTGTGCAGTCTGTTGGGCCTGTTCTGTTCTCCAAGACCTGCCTGTACACTCTGACCAAGGACAGGCACTTTGTGGTGGACAGTTTGGCGTCTCGCGGGCTTCCTCAGATCATTGTATGCTGCGGTGCAGGACACGTCTACAAGTAAGTATTTCACCTTAAAGGGGGTGTTCCACTGGACCGACGGTAGCCGATTCCGTAGCCAGGGTGCCCTAGAATTTCTCAAATCTTTGAAAATGGTCATTTATTAAACTATTATTATCAGAATTAAATGAATTGCAATACGTGAGCTTCCTCTACAGGGCCCAGGAACAATTGATCGGGTGAGAAATCGGCCTGGTGGATTCACCCCTTACGATCGGACACACAATTTAAATTTTAAATTTTATTTCGTATGGATCGCTTTCAAGGCCACTTCTACCTTATCCAGGACACGAAGGTTTTTGAGTTCCAAAACAACTCCATGTCAGAGATGATTAAATCACTTATAGAAGACATGTAAAGGCACACAACTACCTCAATTTCCAATGACAGCATTTTTTCTTACCGCTACCGATTATACCCACCGATAGACTCTCAATTAGAACCAGTGACCGACGTTTGTACGGGGTGCATATATACATAATCCATCGGTGGCGTTTTCGGCGCAGGTGGAAACGCCACATTAAAAGTCACATGATAACGCTGACCACGCCTTGAATCCGTGTGATGGCGCCACTAGTCATGCTAGTAACAGCTCATATAAAGCACAGTGACGGGTATTTTGGAGCATTTGTGGAATAGAGCGAATCTATGCTCCGATGAGAGAAAGTCAAAGTTACTCGTAAGGCTCGGAAAAATGACTGCCCAAGGCCTTGGCCGCGGCCGAGTAACTTTGACTTCCTTTTACCGGTATTGGTTTCTCTATTCCTATATACCTTCACATATCGATAAAATGAAAACCCATATTGAGTAACTGCAATAGCTATGTTTACGTCCCGGCGCTCTTTATATCACGTGGTCAGCCCGGGACGAAAACGTCAGCCTTGCTACATAACTCAAAATTACTGTACCCCCAGCAGCGGTATGTAACTATACAGGTTTCGGAAATGGGTATGTAAGAATACTATGTACCAAGCCCTACTGTATTTCATCCAAATAATCTGATTAGACGTTTTGAGTATACTGCACCTTTAAGAGAATGCTTGGGTGCGCTTGGGAGCCAGAGCAGCGCCCACCCTCCACTGTCCCAGGGACCTGTTTCAGTAGTTTCGTGTCTTGTCTAGATGGCGTCTGTGACACCATACGGACAGATCACAAGATTGCAGTCGATGACACACAGAATTTCACCCATTTCGTAGGAATTAAGCAATGACACTTTAACATGAGTAGGGGATACATATTTATAATCTATAATCGGTCCAAATATGATGAAGATTGGCCACTTCGATCTTCTGATATTTGCTAGTCTTTGTCCGCTGTTGCTTGCACTGTTGGCGCCGCTGTTGATGTCTGTCTAGGCCTCATGTCACGAGACTACTGAAACAGGTCCTAGAACCCTGGTGCAGTGAGGAGAGTGGGCAGAGGGTTGATGCCTGATAGCAGAGGTACTAGGTGTTGGCCTGTATCTTTCTACCACTCTATTAGAGGACTCGGAGGGTGGCTTGTTTCCCCACAGTAAACCTGGACGCTGAGTCCCACTGTATACCACTTCTGATACTAATGAATAAACGCTCACAAACACCTCATCAGAGTTAGCGACAGAGCTTCCTATGAGACATTTAGTATTTATGCCGGGAGGCTGTTGATATCAAGGTGTATTTTTTTTCAAGTTTTATTGTATTCAAGTTTTCTTCCATGCAATGTTGACTATAGCATAACTGGGCAACTTTTATTGTTGTTTTTTCTTGGGGGAGTGGCATTGCATGTTGTGTAATCCCCAATGGGAATGGGAGGACCTTCATTTTAAAGGATTTCGCCCAGGAAAATCCTAAAGTCATACCATACGTAATGAATGTTTCTTAAGTACAGGCCACATGACATGCAGATCCCTTAAGCAGATCCCTAAGAGGCCTATTCCACCAAGGAGGCACAAGCCCAGGCCGGGCCCCTTGTGGTCGCCTATTGGCGACCGGCGGCAATAGCCGGCCCAAACCTCCCGCCGGCGGCGATAATCTGCTTGGTGGAACAGGTCATGAGAGCTCACAGGCCCCACACGGCCGGCCCCTGCCGGTCACCATGCCTCCAAAACCCCGTAGCCGGGCAGTAGCGGCTGACCTGTTGGTGGCCGCCGGCCGCCGGCCGGGGACAATACTCGGTGCAACAGCCAATTTTGGAGGTATTCCACCAAAATATAGTGATAACCACAGAGAAGGCCGGGCGGGCGGCCGGGCATTATGAGCGCAACGTCCCCCGCAAGCCCTGCCAGGGGAAAACTGATCCATTTGATTTTAAGCTCCCGGCGGGCCGGCCGGCGTGCAAAGAGCGACATCGAGAGTGACACGGAGAGCTGTTCCCCGGGCGCGCATTGACCGCTCGCCCGCATATACTACGATATACACCGTCAACATTGAGCGTGACAGGTCCGCGGACGGTATCCCTATACAGGGACACCGATATTTCGGACAGTTGCGCCAGTTTGAGCAAAATATAAGCACCAGTATCAAATATACACATTCATAACATCAATCCTTATCTTTATTTACCTTCATTGTTCGATTTAACCTGTAATTCCGCGGTTATTTCTCGTTTTCTGACCGTTCCCGTACAAATCCCGACTCGCGGACACACTGCTGCGCTCGATACGCAACTTTCGCGGGTTCAGAGCGTCGTAGTGTATCGCCGCATGCCACGCCATCTATCGGATCGATAGAGAACCACGGGATAGCGCGTTTGTGCCGCCAACGTCCCCCAGACGGCAATAGGGAACCCGCTGCGAGTGTATCGCCGCGCCGGGTCCGGGCGGCTCTATGGGCGCTCGCCGGGCGCCTTGTGTACGCCTGTTGGTCGCCTTGTGGGGCTTTGGTGGAACAGCTCCTAGAATTTAGGGGTTTACGGGCGGCCGGGCGGCCGGCCCCGGCGGCAATAGCCGGCTGGAGGGCAAAAACCCGCCTGCTGAAGGCCTTTTTGGTGGAATAGGCCTCTTATGAAATAAAGATCATAACCAAATCTGAAACAATCTGATTCTACAAAGTTTCATCATCATGCAATATTCTATATGAAGTGAATTCTACTGCTCATGAAGTGGAATGCACATAGTGGGGTTCATGTACCTCACAGGGTTCAAAATCTCTGCTCTGCTCTGCTCCTTGTTTAGGGTTAATGTCGCCAACAATTGCAGGGGAAAACCATGTCACATGGAAATGGAACCCTACAATTTAGACGAAGACATTGTGTTCGAGTACAGAATCCCAGCATGATTTGTCTCAGACAAACACCCTGTGAGGTACATGAATCAGGTGAATCCTGATTAAAAGCAGAGAATAGGTACCAAATCGCATACAAATTCCTGTAATTCTTCTATGCATTAGTTTAATTATTTGGTTATTGTCTATGGATTGGTGAAATGGTTGGCTGAGGTGTACATTTTATCAGGGACCTTTTTCACTAGTTTTGTGACATGTCTAGATCATAGATGGCGTCTAGATGGTGTGTCCGGTTTCATAAGAATGAGACATTAGACTTTGTTTCGTCCATACTTGTTTGCACTGTTGGTGCCGCTCTTCATATCTGTCTAACACTTTTGTCATGAAACTAGTGAAACAGGTCCATGACGTGTAGATTTGTCTAATTCTTATGTTTGGGGTCTGTCTTTACCTGAGGGCAGCTACTTGTTTTGTCACGAAACTAGACAACCCCAATGTCTGTATGGTGTCACAGACATGTCACGAAACTAGTGAAACAGGTCCCTGTTGACCCTGGACTCTTGGTGACTGTCAATCATATATTCTACCATCAGGAAATAGCTAATGGGTAATGTGATTTTCTGTCAACAGATTTGCGTCGCTCATGGGAAAGATACTCAGTGAAATGGCCGTTGATGGAAAGTCTCAGTATGACATATCTGGGTTCACCTTTGAAAGGGATGCTGTCACAGACTCCAACTTCAAGACAACCTTCAACGTCACCTACAACCCAGAGCACTCTCGTCTCTGAGTATTATCATGAAACATCGCGAAGTTTCATATGATTGTTTATATGGCATGAGTTGTCTTCGCAGCATGATATCACGAAGCGGAGCTGAGTGGTATCTGTAGCGGAAGACAATGAATGGCATATATATAAACAATTATAGGAAATTGAGTGATGTTTAGATTTTATCCTATCCTGTTATATGTTTTTAACTTCATATGTCACCAGTGGCATATAAATATTTTATGCCATAACTGTGGCATACAGTTACACCATGTTAAGTCTATATGAGGGGTAGGATAAAAGGGCAGAGAGTTGATCATTATATAGAACTGGATCGAGAATCGTATAAATACACAATACTCTACAAGTTTAAATGCGCAGCAGTCGTCATCAAGGCGAAGCCGAGTGACGATTACCGTCTCACGATTATGATCTCACATTCCTTCTGCCATGGCCATGGTGTAGCATTGTCACTTTATGGGGTGATTGTCGAGTATTTCCTTTTAATGTTATTCCTATGGCTAAACTTAGACCAGGGGTGAGATAATATACGGAAACTGGCTTACTGTCTTTGTACGTCAAAAATATGCGGTGAAATTATTTTGATTCTTCTTCCATCATTGTGTTGTGAGATGTAATGTCAATGTAAGTCCTGTTTAATGCTTTGTAAATGTGAAATGAATTGATTTATCTACACGCAGAAAGTAGAGTAGCTATTCTAAGTGTACATACACTTGAAGAAAACTCGTAACTGTAACGAGAATGAACTGCTTATTACATGCAGTGTCAAATGACCTGCATAGTAACAAAATATACCTGCGTATTTGTATTCATGTCGCACCGCAATGTATTATCTTGTCATAAGAACACTTATGTTGGTTAATGCAAGGAACAACGCAAAAACCAAGGCGATTGTGTGATACCGTATCTCTTTTCCTGAATAAAAAAAATTTGATCACTTACATCCCGATGCCGTAGGCAGAGGGAAGTATGTGATCAATAATTTTGATGTATGCAGACAGTCAGCCTGTTTTCGCATTATTATTTACCTAAAAATGGTGAAATTTTACCTAGTCACGTGATCACATACCCCGTACGTCACTCTTTGATGTATCAGTATAAATATGACATGGGTAGGAGCGGGCAGTATACATAGTTCATATAGCCACAGGTATATAATAACAAAGGTCTCTTCTACTGAACTGCCTGTGAAACCAACTCCAAGCTGGGTGATGATTACAGTGCATCCAAATGAGTGGCGTATTGTTTATTTCATGATTCGAGTATGGTTCTGAATTTATTTCACCCCTTTCATGGACATTAGAATGGCATCACAATATCAGAATAATTTAAATTACTTATGTAAACCCAGCTAGGAACATGTAAATCTTTAGTTGATCTCTTGTTTACTATTTCAAATCCTGGCTACTGATTGGCCCAGTACTTATGATGTCATCTCACATCACTCTCCAACGACCATGGCATAGTATTATCACTTTACATGGGTGAGCCTTGCTTATAATTCTTAGTGTTATTCCAATGGCTATACTTGTGCCAGGGGTGAGATAAAAGAGAGATTCAAATTCAACTTTCTAGAGGCATTTTTTGAGTAAAATTTGGTAAGAAACATTTTGAGGTCAATTTTTGGGTGTAGATTTCGAAGAATAACTTTACCAAGCTGAAAAATCTATTTTCAGCCTTCTAATTGACAAAATACAAAATGGCCGCCAATATCTATTAGATGATCAAAGAATCTTTTCTAAAATCCTCATTATTTCATTTATATGGTCATGTAGCTCAAATTAAAGGTCTCACTGAGATACATCACTTCACACTAGTTTAATGGTTGTCATAACAATTTGGTTACCATGGCAATGAAGAAATCCATTATTTTACCACTAAATATCGTCTAATATCCACATTTCTTAAGTATATGCTCATGCTATTGCTTAAATCAATGGTTTCAATGGGATATATCATCTTACACTAGTGTCATGGCAATTTAGTTACCAGAACAAACTTCAAAAAGGGCTGTTATGAGATAAGGTAAATTTATTCAATGAATATTTAATCATGACGATTAATAATGATATAAATTAATCAAAACAAGTGGCTACGTTGATGTTAAAAAAAGTTGAGTTCTTTTGGATGGGTGGTAAAATTGTGTAAATGTGGGTGTGGTGAGAGGAATGGCGAAAAGGGGGAAGCAAGTGAGTTGTAATCTTATGACAATAGGTAGTGTGTGTTGGGTGATGCCAGATATCCTATGATCCCATCTCATCTGCAGTGTGGTATCTTTCATAACACTTTTTTCAGTATTTCTTTTTTCTCCAACTTGTATCAAAGCAAGGGTGCTCTGATATGTATAAATCTATCAACTACTCTATTCAATTTGGTCCAAAGGATTTGTTGCAAATAACACTATAATGTGACTTTCAAACTATCAAATTATGAAGGTTTCACATGTTGTATCAATATAAATATTTTGGGCAATTCTACTAACCATTGAAGATCAGTATTTTGTCCGACTTACCTCTACCTTAAGGTGTCTTTTTCTTGTATCAATTTGTTCTTAAGTGTACTATAAATAAAGAACAGTATTAGACTTGGACCTCACATCATTATATACTGGTGTCAGTGAGAGACATTCAAGTTCCAATAAGCAGGTGGGAAACATGAACTAATCACAGTCTACATAAGGATGCGAAGAGAGCCTGAGTTTTGTACAATAAAAATGGCCTTTATTTTTCCAAATAAAAATATTAAGTACAAGTCAGACACAGTTGCTGTTCACATGCCCGAAATTACAACATCAAGACAAACTAGTAAAATGCTAAAGTTTTTATTTGAAGGTTGGTAACGGCATTTCCTCTGTAACCACAACACTCATTCTTTATAGTAGGGTGATCGCATGGTCCTCTTAGACTACAAGGGCTTTGGGGTCTTATTGTCGAGTTGCACTGGCTTGTAAATGAAACATATTCTTACTACACCTATAGAAAAGAAACCATCTTGTATACAAGTAGGTCCTAGAGGCAAATGTTCACCTTATCGGGGCTGGATTCCAGAGAGATCTCTAGTAACTTGATTTATTATTTTTGTTCTGTCAGAGTCCAGTTTACCAGCAGAGGTTTATGTTGTGGTTTTATGAAACATGGGTAGAATGAATCATCAATTCGAGTTCCCTAGCCAATCGAAGGGAAGATCACAAATACACACATTATATGTATAGCCAATCAAAAGTGGCTTTACATGATACTGAAGCCCACAAACAGTAGTACTTTTATTAGCCAATCAGAAGTGCTGTAGTTGACTTGGAGAATGGCATTGTATATTTCTGTCTGTAAGCCTGCATGTATAGAGTACCACGGCAAACTAGTTTTACCTTACCGTATTGTATTTCATCGGGCTGGAATTGGCTGACATACACATTTCAATCATGTCTAGCACAAAAATTCTACACCTAGTCAGCGAGTTCGACATAGCGTTTATGCAGTACCTATAACAAAGGACCCAGAGGTTTGCTAGCAGTGTTAGCTTGTACCAGTCTGGCATTGAGATATCAAGCTACCGATTCAAATGTCTCAGCCCAACATCACAATACCAAACCAACTCTTTGACTTGTAGTACAACTCTTAGCCCATTATTACCATTATATATATATTTTTTTGGTTTGGAATATGTTTATACATATAGAGCAAGCATTCTCACCACATACTTCCCTGGATCCAAAGGAATCGGGAGTCCGGGGGGGAAAGGGGAGGGGGAAGGGAAGGGTCTCGTTCACCAGTCAGCATTAGGACAAACTACAAGTTCTCACCTGGGTCTGGGAGAAGGGGGAGGAGGGGTGTTGGGGGTATCTGAATAAAAACTCCATGGTTAGTCAGATACAAACAAGGGACTTAGTGTTTGGTACCATTTGCTTCTACGAATACCTGGGAGTAAGGATGAGGGGTCAGTTAGCATCCTTTCGTGCTGTACGATGAACGAGCGCTCTTGAACATATCAGAATAAATAATGTGTCAGGGAGTATACACACAGGGCGAGGGGAGTCTGAGATCTAAAAAAAAACTTAAAAATTCAACACAAAAAAAAAAAAAGAAGAAAAGTCGAGTTCCACAGAAACCTCAACTTTTTACCCTCCTATACACTGCAGTGCAAATTGCCTTGCTGGTTTGACAGCTGAATCATGACCAATTCCTTGTTCTGTATCTAGAGTAACAACATCACTTTGTCTATAAATAAATCTTGACATGATTGTACATGTACATCTCTGTACCGTAACTTGCCCTAGTACACCATTGGGTAGTGTAATGCCCTAGCCAGTATCCACAAACATTCGGAAAAGACATCTTGGAGAAGGCGTTGTACGTGGACTATGAACGTAGTTTACCAACAGGCTATCATGGTCAGCCCCCTCCCCCTTCTCCACAGTGGAGGGGTGGGAGGGGGATGCATCATAAAGTGTAGGTAGTAAGAGTAGCACTGACCAGCCAACACTGTTTCACTTAACAATCAGAAAAGTTTACAACTGACATGGAGTGTGTGCGTATGTGTGCGCACTCGTACGCAGTATTGCAGTGCGTTTTCTACACAGTCAGACATCTTAACTCCTCAATGAGAACACAAAATGGAGACCACCACAGTTGGAACCACGTTTACAACTGTAGGTGTACCATTGTCAGTAGGCCAGTAGTAATACACCCTCATTATCATCATTAGTAGTAGTAGTAGTAGTAATAGTAGTAGTAGTACAGTATCATTGTTAATAACCAGTCTAAGGCGCGTGATCCACCAAATCGATGCTCAGAGACGGCCAGAGGCGGCCGGCCGGCTGGTTTTTACACGGCAGGCCCACCAGAGGCGACGACCGCCCAGTTGTGGCCGACAGGGTTTTCAATGGGCAGGTCTGGCCAATTTCGGCCAAATCCAGCCGATTTGCTGATCCACTAAGCAGATTGTCCAAGCCGATCTGAGCCGACGAACGATTTGGGCGGCCGACGTCCCCAATTCCTCCACATGGTCATCGTCCGGCCCTAACTCACCCTTGGTGGATCACACGCTTTATACTTATCCATACACACCAAGAGTCAAGGTTGCTCTCTACAATCTGCGCAGCCTTCTCACACACCAACCGTACACTATGCTATTGGTTGTGCAACATAAAGCGGTGTTCTATGGAGACGTAATACTTCAGTGGACCGGGCCTTCATTCCTCTTTCATATCTAATGTAGGTTTTCTCCATATAATTTTTTTTTTGGCCAGTACAGAACAATCTTGACAAGTATCCCAGTGACCTTAGTACACTTGAACATCGCCCAATGCGGGTGACGTAAAGTCAGCAAATCTTGCTTTGTTGAGGACCATGTATGCGGCATGCGCCTTACACATGCATAGCCGGAAACACACTGCTCTCAGGAAGTTGACATGATGTCACCAACTCGAATAGACACGTGGCTTAAATGTGTGGTCATTGCAAACGAGAGCCCTCAATGGTCACAAAGCATTGGTGAGAAATGGTTTTATAGGTTTATTCCCTCTAAGTTATTAGCGTTTTTCTTTTTCTGTCTGTAGTCCAAACCTGGTTTACTGATGTCTGGGCACTCCTCTAAGGTGTGCGGACAGCGCGTCGCCTGACTCGGTTATGTCTTCTTTTTCACACGGGCTCGGCAGAGTTCCTGCTGCTTCGCCACTCATTTTACAAGTACAATTATAATTCAAGCTTACACACAACCAAAGAGTAAACAGGATGACATTTACAAGAAATACACTCTACGGGAAACTGCAGTAAATTTCCACCTTGATGCACACAGCAGAGCATGCCCCCCTATGGCCGAGAAAGCAAGCAATAACATAGTAGCCATTTCGGGTTCTTTTTTTTGTCTTTTTTTTATTTGGATTTCTCCAGTTTCTATACCACTTAATTCTTGTCGATACTATACAATGGAGAACCTTGCATTAAGGCAGGCCTCTTGGTAAATTTAAGGATGTTAATAGTACAGCTAGATAGGATAGATTGTCATTTGTATTTATACGTTTTCAACTTGCACACACACAATTTCCTGCCCACATCACCGTGAGCGCCAATTTGAACCAACATTAAAATAACACTAGGTGTAAAGGGTGTATTCCACCAGATAGGCCAGATTTCAACTTCACCAGGCATCTTCCAAACATGCTTATAGAGAGGCCCACTCGACGCCGGCACCTATATCGCAGCCGTACCGGCACTGCCGGCGGTAACAGGCAAAAGCTGATTTACAGCTTTTAGTAGGTTTTGGCTGTACAGCCGCCGCACAGCCGCCGGTGTTGAGCAATAGCCTGCTCCACCACACAGGTTCTATATATCTGCCCGACAGGCATTAACACAGCACCCGCGCGGCACTCAACAGCCTGCCTGGTGGAATATGCCCTTACTTCTGCAAATGGTCCCTCTAATACCTCAACTCCCATGCTCGTGAGTTCCGTTCCGTTTTAAACCACCTATCATTCCTCATTTTACTCTTCTTTTTTAGTCAATATCTGTGTGTCATGAATACGGTGTGGGGTTCCTGGTGCCGAGAGGTGGAGACAAAAGGACGTTGCGGTTAGACAACGGTGTCTCTTTTGTCACGTTTTATCAACGACTGGAGTGCTGTGAATCTCTGATGCACTAGGATTCTTCATGATTTTTTGTTTGGGGGGGGGGGGGGGGGCGGGGGTAAGGGTTGTAGTTTGCATGTTAGATGCAAGGGGCATCCATAGCACAGAGCATGCATTGGCTATCACATCAATCAGATAGGGTGGACTGCGCGATTGCCACTGCCCACAAGTCCACATCATGAAAATCTCGCGTCTGCCTTGCTCTAGGACTTCCTGTACTTTCAATATGAATACACTAAAGAGTTTTTTCCCATCATTTTGTTGGTTGGTTTTAGTTTTCTCCTCATCTCAACAAAAAAGGTTAATGACCATTTATGATATTATATCTATTAAATAAAGCATACCATTTACTCAATAATAACTATCATGGAAAACTCACCCAAAAATAAAAACTATATTATACACCTGTGTGTGTATCATTCCAAGTCTGACTAGAACATTGTCTGAGTTATGATAATGTTAATTATAATGTCATATATAACAAAAATCGCGCCAGATGGCAGCAATAGAGACTAACACACAACAGGGGGCTAGTGTCGCACAGAATAATTTACCACACATCAAGTCCTTCTTATCATACAGATAAAAAAAAAAGTCAAGGTGTCTCTTCACTAGCTCATCACTTTACCAGTTTCACGGTTTGGCTCATCAAAATTCTGGTTATCCTAATCATAGGGTCTATGTATAGGGACCAGCGGTTGTCATGGGAACCAAGGCATTTACTATGGTTAACATTGACTTCCATGGCAACCACGGTGGAATGGGAAAAAATACACGTTCCAAAGATATGTACTGTCTGCTTTATCAATAATTTGTTTTGTCTTTTGTTGTCTTTTTTTTTCTGAACCACCCTAGACGAATACACAGGCCAGTAACTTAGAGATGGAAAATTGGAAAATAGGACTTTTTTTCTTTTCTCTTGAGAATGGTGTATACAAAACACGGGGGGTATAGAGGTGTAGTACGAGCTGGTCGCAGGCACCGCACACTTATATATATGTCACCACCGGCACTGCCACACTGCAGTAGCCTCAGAACTAGTACACAATCAAGACCCCTCAAAATAATAAGTTGGGGGACAGTATAGCTGCCCACAACAATAAATAATCAGGATTCCATGCGGCCTGAAAACTGAAAACTAGATGCCATCCCTGTTCTCACATATATATGATTCACTGTTTCCGTATCGCCGTCAGGAGTGCCACTTGGCTGGTGATTCCTCCATCAATACGTGAATACAAAACAACTGAACAAGTATTCGGTAAAGGGACTGACACTAAGTATGAGATTGTTTTATATTTTACATGAGAACCCGCACGGTATAGGTTTAATACCACACATGTGAATGCATGCATCCACTCTCGACCAAACTGGTGCGTCAGTTTCTGTATTTTTTTTCCTTCTTTTTAAGTTATCATACATGTATATAGGCTTGGCATTCAGTAGTAGTAGTAATAGTAGTGATAGTAGGAGGAGGAGTAGCGTAACCATCTAAACAGGGGCTTACACTGCCTCAAAGTAGGTACGCGTAGAATTATGCTGAAAATGTTTTTTTTTTCCAACCTGACCCAAAATGTATATCTATTGGTATTTCATATCCCCTTGCGACCAGGCAACCTGCCCTACACAAGAAAAGATTTTTGTTTTAAGTTGGTGGGGGGTAGTGGGGCATGACACCTGCCGTTTGAAAGAAACGTACGCACATACAACACATCAATTTTTTTTTGTTTCACAGTTTGCATCACCTTCCTTGTGTAAAATACACGCAGATATACAGCGTACAGGCTTACAGGGGAAATGTGTGTTGTTCATCAGTATCATCATCATCATCATTTTCTATGGGTATTTCTTATATTGTTTTATTTTAATTGGTTGTTTGTAGGCTATTGTCTGAGCAGGGTGGAAGCATCTCACTGCCCCGCCGCAGTCCAGTGGTCTCGTGGGCTCACCCCCTCATCAGCTTAAACGCAATGGCTAACCATGCTACAATCCAGGTCACAAGCACATAGAAGAAGGAAGCAGGGTTCGTGCGTTGCCAACATCAGTAAAGTCCACAGCCCCGGAGGTTGTTGGCGATGATGACGTCAGTCACCGCGTCAAACACAAATTGGATGTTATTTGTGTCAGTTGCACATGTTTGATGACAATAGATCTCTTTAGTCGTGCTCTTGTTCTTGGCCTCGAACTGGGCTTGGATATAGGCGGCTGCCTCTTCGTATATTTGTTTGCCTGTTTTTCGGGGGAGAGAAGGAGAAAGGTGCAGGTATGAGTATTGAGTATATACAAAGATAAAATAGTAAAATTCTAAAAAATATATGGTGGAACACGCCTTAGTTGTTGGTTTTTTTTGGGTTTTTTTTCTATTATTGACATCTCAACATCTGATACATTATCTTAGCCTGGAATAGACGTCCATAGGCTTAACATTAGGAACTCGTTCTCAACAGGCTTGCGAGTACGGTAACTCATTCTCAAAGGGTAATAAACAGATAGATATTTCCAGGCTAAAATTAATTCAGAAACATATTCGTGTTTGGTGCGTGTCCCCAATAACCATATCATTTGAAGCGCTTCAGAATATTCACTCGGCTATTACCTCGTCCATATCCCTGAGCGCTCCAAACTCTATATCAAACGTATACTTTCATTTATTAAATGTATATTTACTATATCATATTCTACTACTCCAAAAATGGCTGCACACCACACCATATAGACATGGTATGTAAAGGACTGGCCTTTGATATAGCAGTAAATTTACCACTGCTGTGGATGAAGGAGAGAGGTGGCTGCAGTGGGATTCGAACCCACAACCCTGTGATTACTAGTCCAGTCCCTTAACCCTTTAAAGGCGGGGGTCTGTGGCGGGTACTTGACCTGGTATAAGGCCAGGGGACGGGCCGATTTTTGTCTATATCCGTATTTTCTTATCTGACCACGTGATATAACACGTCATCCTTATCTATATTATTTGTTTTACCCAAATACTATTAAACACTATATCACAGGTATATTTTCTGAAAGTTTCATATTAATTGATCCATTATTTCTTCATAAAACAATGAAATCGTAAATAACACTAATTTTCTTAAATAATGCCTCGAGGCACTATCTGGTCTGCGCCAGGAGTGCCTCAAGGCATTATCCGGTCTATGCTGGCTAATGCCTCGAGGCATTAGCCAGTCTACGCTGAGAGAATGCCTCAAGGCATTATCCGGTCTATGCTGGGGAATGCCTCAAGGCATTAGCCAGTCTACACTGAGAGAATGCCTCAAGGCATTATCTGGTCGATGCCGGGGAATGCCTCAAGGCATTGTCCGGTCTATTCTGGGGAATGCCTCAAGGCATTATCCGGTCTATGATCCATGCTGGGGAATGCCTCAATGCATTACCTGGTCTATGCTGGGGAATGCCTCAAGGCATTACCCATCCTGCGAGGGTTAAGCCCATGTTTCGCACACACACACTCACCTGTATATTCAGCAAAGCATATTGTGAGGGGAGACTTCTTGATCTTCTCTTCGAAGAGATCCTTCTTGTTGAGGAAAAGAATGATGGAGGTATCGGTGAACCATTTGTTGTTACAGATCGAGTCAAACAGCTTCAAGCTCTCCTGCATTCGGTTCTGAAAAAATAGATAAATAAAGTCGTCATTTCAATGTCTTTATACGCATGGTACTGCCAGTCAAGATAATATCAGTTCGGATTACAATGCAAAGGATTTCTTTATAGAGTAGTACAGCAAAAAGACGAGGTGTAGCAGAAACAAAGACACTCCTGTCATCCACCGATTTGCGATTTTTTTTTATAGAGTAACATTCAAGTTTACAAATATCTAGGGAATATAAATTTTTAATTCATTATTAAAAAAAACCAGCAAGTTTCGAAACTACAGGTATCTCTTCCCCATAGTCAAGGAACGAAGCTGGTGTGCAAATTTACCACACACTACAGCTGCCCCTTGAGCATCAAATGGCCACCTCGTTTGCACTGCCCACAACACCTAATGATCAGTCCCAAGCGAACTGAAGGTAGCGTGACCGTAACCATGGACGCAACATCCAGTTAACCATAACAGGTGCTTATCAGACTTTCTCAAGGTTCTTTTACACCACAAGGGTGGTGATCGAATCTATGAGATGAATTTAGGTAGAAATCTCACCCCTACACATTTACCGAGGTGAGCGTTCTTTTACTTCCCACACCACATAGACAGGGTATGAGAAGGATTAGCCTTTGATATAGCAGTAAATCTACCACTGTTGGGGGTGGGACTCGAACTCATAAAGTCCTACAACCTTGGGGTTACAAGTCCAGTGTTCTAACCTCTGAGCTAACTCCCCACCCTCGTCCTAGCCAAAACACCCCAGGTAAGGTGTATGTGTGTTTGTACATTGTACATTGTAGTTTCCTCCTGAGCTACCTACCTAAAGTTGTTTTATCATTGATTGATTAAGTTTTACATGCTTGCTTCAACCCCGCCATCGTCACTTTTTTCTTTAAAATGATTGCCACCCTTGTATTTTCTTCTGGGCATATCAATTACAACTGAATATTAGTTTATATTAATACTGAATGGATTCGTCGGGGTGATGAGAATCATTTTGATAATTCAAATAATGTCTCACAGTAGATTAACAGAATTGTTTTCTTTAATCTGGAATAGATGATTTGGATATTTCACTCTTTAAAAAAAGAAAAGATTTCCAAATAGGAGTGCAAACAGGTGTGGACAATTAGGACGAGCCCTCACTGCTCCATGCAGTGCTGTCCCCTGGTGGCCCAATCACTAACTAAAGCCTAAGCTCTTGGCTGGAAATATTCAATGTAATAATAATAAGGAACTGCATCGAGATCCATATCCACTGAAAATATGCCACGAGTTTTGGCTGCGGGGTAATCTCACAAGGCAAAGCCGAGTGAGATTATGTAGAAAACCAAAATGAATGGCATATAAGCAGTGGCTGTCGATCGAGTGCGGTTCAGATTTTATCTCACCCCTATCACTGACTAATTGGCAAGAATGTGGGACATCATCCACCATTGAGTATTTTTCTACAATACTCCACGGGCGTTGAGTAAAGGTTTCCAGTGTTAAGTCTATGAGAAAAATACGAGGGGTGAGATAAAAGATTCTCTCCATTCTTGCAAAGCATGTCTCTGGAATACTTTTATCAATAAAATCTGCCCCTATTGTTGTATCCTTTAATATGGCAATTGCTGGGATAGATTTACTCAAGAAGATAGATAACAAATACAACAGATGTTGGTTTTGTGGACAGCCGTTCTGTAAACCACTCGAGGTTGACGTCGTATTAGACTCGCCAGGGCTCGTGTATTACTACCCAAACACACAAACCACAAACCCATCGATTATTGTCTACATCTCATCCGTTTGATAATCTAGGATCGTACATCAATACCCTTTTCTGTGTCCAGGGGTTATCGGTTAATAATATATTTCTGACCAAAATATCGATGAACAGATGGAATTCAGTCATACACACTATATCTCTTTATCATTATATACCTAGAAATCATTAAAACTGCCAATCTACAACTCACTAAATAGTAGAATGTGTGGTCATGTGGTACGGAGGGACATATGGATATTCTTTAGTCGCTCCGTAACGAACAGAATTTGTACTCCTGGTCAGTAAAAGTGAGACTTTCGCCCATAGGTATATAAGTAATATCTAAGTCTGTTCACGAAGACAATATTAGTCACCCATAAAGTCGTCCGTACGTGTTGAATAAAGTTGACCCACATCGTCCCTGGGTCTCATGGCATACAGAAAAGGGTCGCCTGTCAAAAAGCCATCGTTTATTGTGTGTGTATAGCACTTACTGTAGTTTCATCCTCGTGGAGGACCTGGTCATATTCACTCATAGCTACACAGAAAATGATGGCCGTCACGTCTTCGAAACAGTGGATCCACTTCTTTCGTTCTGACCTCTGACCGCCTACATCGAATAGTCTGAAACGGGGAACATTTACTGTGACCTACGGATATCTCATGCCCATCTCCATATGCAAATTAAACATATCTTAATAATACATATAATAAATCTCTATTAAACATCTCTTTATCATACATATAACTTGGTATAAATATTTCTGTTATGTAAATTAATATATGTCCTGTACCTCGTATTTTGGTAATGTTTGTAATGACCTAAAATCTATAACCGCTATTTTCAGTTTAAACAGTTGTTTAGAATTTAGAAAAATTAAGGGGAAAAAAAGCAGTAGAGAACATTGATCTTGAGTGCAAATAAGGGTTGCTGTAGTTCTTGGTGACTTTTGATAGAATCATGTTGTTACATCCCATGGAAATCTTTTTAAATCGAAAAATCATATCGAATTACATCCTATAAAGTGGCTAAGATATGGAAATTGTGAAGTTCATAATTTTCAACAAACTTTAATTACATATTCCCATGCAGCCAGAAGTGTTACAATTTCATGTGAAAATGCACCAATTATAATCAGTTAAAATTGTGTGTGCTTTTAAGGCAAAAATCGATGCAGGAATTGGATATCATTATGAGTGAGAAACTTGGCGATAATATGTGCAACCAGCGATGTTCATAAGTCTGAAGACCACAACAACTTTATATTCAAAAATGTCCAAATATTGCTTATCAAATATGCATCATGTTTTATCTTTTTTCTAGGCTGCCACTTAGATTAGACCTAGCCTTGTTTTACAAATACTTTAATGATATGTACAGTTTAGGGAGGTCCATATTGGAGAACAGAATCGCTACATTTGGTGGCAATTCTAGAAGTCGTGATCTGAGTGGTATATCTAACACCTCTCTCAAGATTAAACATCATTTATTTAGATAAAGGTACTGGTGATATCAGTAACTTGTATCATATATTATGAACCTGGGCCATGTGATGGACACCAGCCTATGCAATAATTAAATAGAACTGAACGAGAGTTAGCCTGATTAGTTTTTATGCCACGACGGACAGGTCGTGTATTACTAGACGAGGCGACAGCCGAGTGTAGTGAGTAGCAGACCTGACCGGAGTGGCTTGAAAACTAGTCAGGCTAACTCGAGTTCGGTTCTGTATTTATCCTACCCGTCTCTACACTTCAGGTGTGAATTCTATTTTTCGATTATTCTGTATCATGCTAGCAACATCTGAATGGGCATTTTGAGTGCAACCGGAACTTTTGACCAATCATCCTGGTCTCTGATTGGTCAATTTTTTTTATTACTCTAGTGGCATAAAAAACACTTTATGTCACAGCATGCCACATAAAATTTGCCTATGTTAAGTCTATGGCGGCTTTTTATTAGGGGTAGGATAAGGCTGACATCATGGCCCCTAGCACTTATCAGAATGTAGCGAAACTGTTGTATCTTTATACTATGGTCAAAGAAAGAATTTTAGAAAGAAAAAAAAACCCGGCCAAGTAATTTTAATGATTACCCACTACTATTCGCTCTCTCTCTACTGTGTATGTATTGTGTACAGCACACAGTGCAGTGAACTGTTATACGGAACACGTTGATGCATTACCAGAGTGTGGACGTTCACTTCGACATGGTTTTTACACCAATTTATGATAAGATATCCTCATTCCGTATATAACTTCAAACCTGATCTCATCTTGTATGATGCACAGTCCTGGTAAGGTTGTTCTATACAAATATTTCTCAATTATTCAGCGATATATTTAATCTGAAATTATCTTATTTCTAACTATTGTCTTGTCATATCAGTACCTCACCATGATTTCCTTCAAGGAAACCTTGATATAACACATATCTTTGACGTCATGCGAAAAAGTTTTGCAGACTAAAGTACATATTCTTATTATATACCCATGATGAATATGCTGTAAATTCACACCGTTTACCATATAACGTAAAAATACTATACAGACCAGGGTTCCGTACTGCATAGTACTGAACCCTGTTCCGTACAGGTCGATATAGTTGTTAGACCAAATAACGGTAAAATTGTATTCATTTCGGGTATATAACAAATATAGAACAACCTACCACATTTGAACAGTCTACAAAACTCAATGGGAATTTACAGTTCCCATGGAACTTGGCTAAACAACTTGTTCCGTATGGTCCTAAATTCCCATCTCGTTGTGTAGCTTGTACAGCATGATCAGGTTGTTCTATATACTTATTTACAATAATATCATGCCATAAGGTGTTAATGTTCTAAAGAGAGAACTAAAATTAGACAAACATAACAAAAGATAAATCAACATTGCATACTAGAAACTAAATGAAACCAAGGGGGGAGCCAAGGGGGAAGCATTTATTCGCCTGAATATATCTATATATATATACCCGAAAATTCTGCAACAATTAACACTTGTTTTCGTCGATGATTTATTAAAATGTGCGTTGGACGAAGATGTAGAAGAACGAGGATGTAAACTGTGTTAATACATTATATAATTCCGTTTTAAGCTGGGCCTCGGAATTTTTTTTTTTTTTTTTTTTTAAATATTCTGGTTAGACGGTGTCTTAAAGCAAAAGGAAGTTTATTTTTTGTGGTTACAAATAACAGGTCCCGCTACATATCACAGGGCAACCACTGTATCATGTGTGAACATCTATGAGTGATGACTAGAGGTGCAAGGCTATGTCTGAACCCTTCACCTTGCACGCTAGCCTGTGACATGCCAATTCTATGATGCGCAATTTAAAAAAAAATTATTACTTTGTTGAATTGATGACGTGAAATATAAAAAAAATCATGATTTTAGAATAGCAGATAGTCTAGTTTTCAAAATGATACCTTACTACAGCATAACACCAACATTTTTTTATTCTTTTATTAATTATTAACGATTAATATATATATAGCATGCGCCTGTGCATATTTCCTCGCGGAGGCATTGAAGCGAACGTGGGTTAATTGTGTCGTGTCCATTTTTGATTTATAAGCAGTAATAAAAGCCGTGGATCATGCACTGAATTAGATGTTAATTAAGCGGCATTAATTAAACCTTATGCTGGTTTTTTAATGGTTTACTCTCAGCTATACTGGTGCGTTTGTTTTATATCAGGTTAAGCCAAATATCCCAAGAAGCAATTCGTGCGTTTTGCATCACACGTGGCGCCACCTAGTTCTTGTTAAAAATCTTGTTAAAAATATAAACGAAAACTCTTTTTCCTTAAAATTATTTTCTTCTTATCTTAATTTTCCTTAATCATTTCGAAAAATGTAAAGCCGTGATAAAGCCACCGTTTCTAATCATTTGTCCAAATACAAAGCTTGCCTGTTTGTGATTTATAATCTACAGAATCAAAAGTACACAAATATACCGTTTTTGAAAAAGCCATACCCCGAATTTAATTCTTAGCTATTTGAGATGTGACAAGGCAACCTTTTACCACAGTCGATGCCAAGAAATACACTTGAGAAAAAAAAATAAAAATTTATGTCCGGGATAATATATTCAAACTGCGGACAAAACCCAAATCTTTTTAAAGAGAAAAAAAAGTTCACAATTATTTCCCAGATTTTTAGAGAATGAGGCGAAAGCACTTCTGTCATTAACCGGTGCAAAAAACAAAAAAACAAAAATTCCCAGAATACCCTGCTGGATGATAGTGGCGCCACCTTGTGTATTGAATTATACCACGTGCAAACGCTCGAATCTCTGGAGTTGTTGGCGTACAAAGCAGTGTGGCTGTGAGGAATTAGGTGCCCACACACCACCTACAAGCACCGAGCCTAACTTAGGCTCAGACCAACCAGCCACAGGCCTAGTTTACCTGAAGTTTAGTTTCTTAAAGTTGAAGTGGACCTCAACTATCCCGGTCGTCTTGACGCGGGTACGTAAGATGTCTTGCTCCAGGGGCATATAATTAGGCTTCCCTAACCGGTCTAAGCTATCAAGGAAACTGAAAAACCAGACACAGAAGGAGACAAAAAGGAAACCATGTAGAGAGAGTGCGGTAACTATTGGATGAATGTGTGGGGGATAGAGATACAGAGAGCACAGGAGAGAGACCACAACCAAACGGTACCACAGTATGAGGCACGGTCAGCATAGAGGACTGAAAGAAAACACAACAATGAGAGTAACCACAGAAATGACCATTCCTATCACCGCACCTACTGCCTCTATAAGTATAATAACTCAAGGCTTTCCCACCAAAATGAAGCTTAAATACTATACACATTGACAGCTAGAGGTGGGCAGGTGGGTCCTAGACGCATGGACTTTGGGTGGCCTGTGGGAAAATCCACATTCTTCCTATATTTGTTATTTGATTTTGGCTGCCTATGAGATAACAACATAGCATCGTCTTATATTTGTAATTTGAAAAAAAATCGAGAAAAAACCAACCAAACTTTCTGAAAATATCCATTGACATAATCTATTTTTCTTGTATTTGTTGGTACCTAAAAAGCCCGACATTTGTTCACTAAGTAAACTTGATTTACCCATGTTTCTGCTTCTATGGAGTGAATGGTCATTCTGAAGTCACCAACAATACACAAGAGCGATTCCCTGTAAATTACTTACTTGAAATTTAAGTTCTTAAAGTGGAAGTGTACTTCTACTATACCAGTAGTCTTTACTCGTGTTCTAAGAATATCTTGCTCCGTTGGCATATAATCTTTTGCGCCTAAGCGTTCCAGGTCGTCTAAGAAACTGAAAGAGAAGACAGGTAATCAAAGTGGTCAGTAGGCGAGTCTAAATGTGTTGGTTCTTTTTCCTTCAGGTTTGCTAAGAGCCCCTTGGACATTTCTGGGGACGTCCTCTGCCGATTGTGTGGGGGTACCTCGTGGGGCTATCTGATGAGGAAAAAGTCAGGGAAGAAAAGTAGCATTTCAAATGTAACCAACATAACATGTTATTTACTCTATACATACAATTAGCAGCATATCAATGTCACATCTTAATGACTGCAATCTTAATTACTTACACAATAAGGGTGTGTTAACTTAACTAAAACTTAACAGTTTATTGTTCACCTGAGGAAAAACTGTCATATAGTTTCACATGAGGAAAAAGAAATGATTTGGGGATTGTATGCCGTATCAGTCGTCAGGGTCATATTGTTACATTCCAATTTCTCTATATGTGCAACATAAGTGCACAATCCCTAACTAATTATGCTGGTTTGGGTAGTTTAACGTCCACTTTGTTCAAATAGACTTACTTTGGATTTGACAGAATCTATGAGATGAATGTAGGTAGAAATCTCACCCCTACACATTTACCGAGGAGAGAGTTCTTTTACTTCCCACACCACACAGACTTGGTCATGTGGCGCTGGAGGTGGCTTTAGGTATGTATCACCAGTCAGTCCGCAGTCAGCGGTTACTGCAGTGACACCAGCAATAAAGCTTGTAACGTGACAACGTCTTGGAGTCTCTCTTTTAGATCACTATCCATACTCACAATAGTAATAACATCATAATGAGATCAGATTTTCTGTGGCGACAAGTTGGAAATGCATTCACGATGCACGCGAGATTCGGTAACTCATCAGCTCGACTGCTCACTAATGACAGTCTCATATTTCTTAACCGAGACAAAACGGAGATCCTGGGGATGTATGGAAACTACCTCAACCTTCAGCTTTTTCTCGCTGAGTGGTGATCAAATCTATGAGATGACCTCAGTATAATACTGTAGGTGGATACCGGTGTTATCTGGGTGTGTCCCTGGGGTTCGGTTATGAATGCAGGAGAAGCACACATCTGATACTAGGCAATGTCACAAGGCAACATAGCCAGACGCCACAAGGCAACATCACCAGATGACACAAGGCAATGCCACGAGGCAACATCGCCAGACGTCACAAGGCAATGTCACAAGGCAATATACGTTACAAGACACCGTCAGAGGGTAACGCCACAAGAAAACATGGGTTTGTTTGCTTCTTTCTTTCTTTGGGTAGTTTAACGTCCAATATATTTCATTACCCTTACTTTGGGTTTGACTGAATCTATGAAATGAATTCAGGTAGAAATCCCACCCCCTATAGGCTATACATGACAGGGTAACGTCTCATGGTAACATCATTTAAGTTAACGTCACAAGGTAATGTGACAGGGTAACGTCACAAGGGAACGTCACAATGTAATGTGACAGGGTAACGTCACAAGGTAACGTCAGAGGGTAACGTCACATGGTAACGTCACATAGTAGCGTCACAAGGTTATGTCACAAGGTAACGGTCACAGACAGGCAGACGGCCCGGTTGGCGGGTGTCTCGGCCGGCGGGGCTGGGCGGGGCCGGCGGCGGGCAGGCGGCGGGCGGGACACACCCCCTCCCGTGCCCGGGTCAGTCCGCCGGGTGTGTGAGCCGGCAGCCGGCCGTGCACGCTCGCCTCTCACCCGGGCTCGTCCGTCTTACTTCTCCCGTCCCCACTCTCAGCCACCACCACCCTCCTCCCCCTCCTACAACTCCCTCGCCCCATCCCCCGTCGGGCCAGTCGCCCGAGCGGCCCGCGGGGTGGCCGGATGCGGCGGCCGCCATGTTGGATTGGAAACTGTGCCATATCGCGGTCTAATTACCATAATGTATGCACGCCGAGCTCCCAGCGTGCACTGCGGCGGAGACCCGGCAGGCGCTGCCACCTAGTGGATGATTGGCGAGGCAGACCTTGTTAAAGTTAACACAGTTTACTGACAGATCGTCCACGAGTTCCCTGGACACCTAAACGTAAATACTTATCCCCCGTTTCTTGTCCAGGTTATCCGCTATTTCATAATATTCACGTTTTAGAATGTCTACATGTTCTCTCAGCTTTTGTTTGTTTGATTTAACGCACAGTCAACCATTACAGATCCTTTCCAGATTCATTCAACGTTCAGCTTTTCTATCTGGTTTTAAACAACAGGGGTGGTGATTGAATCTATGAGATGGATTTAGGTAGAAATCTCACCCCAACACATTGACTGAAGTCAGTTATCTTACTTCGCATACAACATGGACATGGTACGAGAAGGATTAGCCTTTGATATAGCAGTAAGTCTACCACTGCTGGGGATGAAGGAGAATGGTGGCTGCACACCACACCACAGTCATGGTATGAGAAGAACTGGCCTTTGATACAGCAGTAAGTCTACCACTGCTGGGGATAAATGAGAATGCTGGATGTACACCACTCCACAATTACATGGAATGAGAAAAACTGGCCTTTGATATAGCAGTATGTCTACCACTGCTGGGGATGAAGGAGAATGCTGGCTGCAGTGCGACTCAACCCTACAGCCCTGTGTTTACTAGACCAGTGCCTTAACTCCTCATTCTCTCGGCTACACCAAAAACTGGCACGATGGCAACTGCGCCACTTTAACCTACAGACATTGCCTCCTTCACTCTAAATACAGACATCGGCACAGAGGACACTCTTTACTCCTAGAGCAGACGTACCCCGCCCTCCCCAGGAGCCTGGCGTCGTTACGCGCGCTTTACTTATAGAATATACATGGGTCGTGCGGCTGCTCAATCATTCAGCAGAGCAGACGACAAAACCAGCATTGATTTCCCGCCAAGCGCCATCAGTTTCCCGCCCTCGGCTACACTAAATACTGGCACGGCCGCAGCCAATTCTCACCCGCTCTTTTTGGTCATAATCCTGAGACAGATCTTAAACCTTTCAGGGCGGCGAATGCCCTGAGAAATTCCCCAGCAAGGCATTATTTATAATTTCCACAGAACCAGTTTCTATCAGAAATATTGAGTCAATAATCATGAAACTTGTACAGAATATACGTTTATCTCACCCCTGATATTTTTGTCCTATTGGCTTAACATTTGGACCTCATTCTCCATGCCTCTACGAGTATTGTAGTCCGTTCTCTATGGTCAATATCCTGTGTGTAGTCCATTCTTTAGTGTGTACAGGGGTGAGATGGATACAGAAAGCTACTCATTTTGGTCAATCTCTGTTACAGATAAAATTTACGAACAGGAAAGGGGCCATCCATAAAGTACCTACGCATAATTTCCGAAATTTTGGACCCCACCCCAACCCCCCTCTCTTCCGATTTTGTACGCAATAGAACAAAGAGGGGGCATACGCACAATTTTCAAAACTTTGGAACCCCCCCAGTGCGTACGCACTTTATGGATGGCCCCAAATCAATGAACCCACACGTATCGGGCATGTTAAACCCGGTGAGGGTTTGTCTACGCGTGCTCCTCACTGAAGCTAAGCGGAGTTAAGAGGGGGAGGCCACCGCGGTATTGGTTTTCATACACAGGCCTGGCGGGGGTCCAGGAGGGGGTCAGGGCAGTGGCAGGGTCTCAGGGGGGAGAGCGAACTGATGTTACACTCTCCACTTACTGAGACAACCATGAAGAGACTTTGCTAGTTTTTGTAACAACAGAAATGCTAATCAAATAAATAATATATATATTTAAATAACAGAATTATGCCCAGGCAGATGAGTCTAGGAATTGGTAATTAACAATTTACTGCTAGGACTCAATAACTACTTTAGATAATGCCTAAAGATCAGTCAGATCAAACGATTCCGTTTCCAGTTGCCTTGACAATACACGTAGCGCTTAACTCTCACTACATCAGGTTTTTTACATGAGAAAAGGTGGTATGACCCTGGAAGCTGATACGGCACGAAATCCCTAAAACACCATTATCAACACGAGCTGATCCATATTCATATATTCAACCTGTTGTGAATGGGCAGTTTTAAGGGGTTCTGAGCAACTCTATGAGGTGCTGAACAGCACTGAGCAGCACTTAACAGCACTAAACAGAACCGAGTAGCACTGAGCAGTAGTGAACAGCACTGAGCAGTAGTGAACAGCTCTGAACAGCACAGAACAGCTCTGAACAGCTCTGAACAGAATTGAGCAGCACTGAGCAGAACTGAGCAGCACTGAGCAGCTCTGAACAGTACCGAACAGCATCAAGCAGCTCTGAACAGCACTAAACATCTCTGAGCAGCACTGAACAGCACTGAAAAGCACCGAGCAGCACCTAACAGCACTGAGCAGCAGTGAACAGAACAGAGCAGCTCTGAACAGCACTGAACAGCTCTGAGCAGCACTGAACAGCACCGAGCAGCTTTGATCATCTGTGCAGCTCTGAGCATCTCTGAGCAGGTGGGGTGGGGGGCGGCGAGAGGGTACTTACTATTTTGCAGAGTCGTTTAGCTGATACTCGTTGGAGCGGCCGAAGCACTCCTGTACACCAGCGTCTGCCCACAGCCTCTTCATGGCCTGCAGCAACTCGTCCGAGAAGGGCTCCGTGTCCTCCATCCGGGCAATCACGTCCAGCACCATTTTGGCGTCAGACTGAAGAAAAAAAAAACGAAAAAAAACCACCGTGTTATTATTTCACTCTAAAAAACACATGGATTTCAGTTAGGTTGAGAATTAAAAAAAGAGATGTGGAAATATTTTGTGGATTTTTTTTGCATCAAAGAGCTCGAGAAAACGATTGTGCGATGAAAACTAAAAGACCAACACTGTGTTACTATTTCACTCTATATACAGGGACGTCAGTTAGGTTCAGAAACAACAAAAAAAGTGGGAATATTTTGTTGATTTTTTTTTTTGCATGAAAGAGCTCCAGAAAACATGGAAATCACATCGGTGTCAGCCATGGCATGAGACTGAGGGTCAATGGTATGGTTCATAACACTGTTCTATTGATGTGTATATATAATGATGATATCATAAGGGAAAAAATGTTTAAACTGAAAATGAAAAGTGGATTTCTAGGGAAAGTCTGGTTTATGTGCAGGGAACAGACCTGCCAATGAGTTCTGGACATCTCCACACTTAATGTAATATGTTGATAATCTTGATTTATCTAAAGGCTTGATTCTATTTGGCCGAATTCGGTGCCGATCACCACTCAGGCCCTAATCGGTGGCTCCTTTAGCCCTGATTTGAACAGGGACTATACATGACCCGAGCCGGATTGGGACATAATTCGGGTAAATGGAATCGAGCCTTTACACATGGATATTGACAATCAAATAGACCATTTAAGGGCAAAACTAAGAAGATGACTGTTTGAAGTTACACACATCCTATCAGGTAACAGGTTAAAGTAAGTTGTCACACATTTATAATTGTGTTGTTGATTCCTCACCAGCCATCCATCTAATCAAACTTGATTGCCTGTTGGCAGAACAAGGTAATACTTCTTTAAAATCCCTTTTTTGTACTAGACCTCTAAGATGTTTCAGGGAAAGGCCTCGATGTATAACTTTGGTAAGTAAGTCCTGATATGTGGGATGTAATAATGTAAAGTTAGTCATGATATGTGGAATGTAATAATAGGAAGTTAGTCATTATATGGGGGACGTACACTAAAGGCTTGATTCCATATAGTCAAGATGTACTCCAGTTTTGGTGCTGACGCCCACATACTCTACTCCATTGTGCCATGGGCTCCGGACATGGGACAGTCTTAGTGGTAGGATCTACACTGGAGAACATCTTGACCACATCGGGAGTGAAATGGAATCAAACCTTAATAAATCTGACAAACTCTTTTTTTTTTTTTTTTTTTTTTTTATAAATCTGACAAATTAATTTCAGTGGATGTATATCTTAGGCAGCTTCCTCATTCCCAGCCTTCATTGTGCATAGAAGGGGTTCTTGGCTAATATATTACTGTTTCCTTTTTCCCTAATAATTCTTAAATAATCTAACCTTGGATCAATATACATGTATCCTGGTAAAAGGGCTGCATTGTAAGAGAATTCTGCATGTTTCATTATCATTCTTTGGTATTTTTACAATCACATGACTTACATTATCATTATAATAACCCCATTATCCCTTGGCACTCACATAGTGTGTAGGAAGAAGCATAATTTCCCTTCAGTACTGAATAGGTAACTCGGGTACTTTTCTAAAAAAAAATCAGCTAAAGAGTTTAAAGAATTGGGTACGCTGTAAGTGGTAACATTTAAATGAATGTATTCAGGGCCTTTTAAAATAGAATATCCGTAGAGTGCACATAGTTCAGCTCAGAGCCAAACACATCCAAGTATACAAACTGAGAAATTTATTACACCAAGGGTTAATTCTCCTAATTAGCATCAAGGGTTATTGTAAGCCAAACATTAAAAGTATTCTTTATCTAGTTCTTCTTGTCTCATAGATTACTTGTCGCGTGATCAGTCAGCTTAATTCATCGTAATAATAATTAAGCTATACAAGCACCTACAGTTTGTATTCAGTGAAGATATCAAATTACATGACTTGAAGAATTCAATTCAAAACCGGCATGTACTGGCCTTAATATTTTACGATAATAATTCCGAATAAAGCTTCGGTTATCAGGCAATACTTAATTCCCATAAGAAACCATAACCCCATAATTTATGTCCAATGAAACAAAGTCTTTGCTATGAACTATAATAACTTAAACCTTAAAGAGACCATTCCTTAAATCGAAGTATTTGAAAGAAAGTAGATTCAAAATTGATGAGCAACCAACTTTACCTGCTTTTTCTGTGACCAAATATGCAAGAAATAAAATTTAGATGTGTGAGATAATGGTGATAGCTTTAGTAACGATTTTCTAAATAATAAATAATGAAATTTAGTAGTACGTGGGAAAATAAGCTGTTTAAGTAACGCATACATAAATAGGTATAGACACAACTGCACATGACTTAGATGGTAAAAGGAATTACATTATCTCTACGAAGTAAGCATTGAAAATGTACAGGGCCACAGTAAACCACTACTCAGTGTTTCTAAGTTATCAGAACAGATTACCAATTTGAAATTCATTGAATACGGGCCTAAAAGACATTGATTACAGAGATATACTAAAAGAGAAACCAACAAGTTTTGGTCAAAGTCGTCGTTCTCTACGAGTTTGATGCGGAGTGATATGAACAAGGCAATAGCCGAGTGAATATCACGTTGCATTCAAACGAGTTGGAGAATGACTTCTTTGACCAAACCGAGTTGCTTTCTGTATCTATCTCACCCCTGTACACAATGAAATAATGGACAACACACAGGATATAGACCATGGAGAACGGACTGTAATCCTTGTAGGGGCATGGAGAACAAGTTCCCAATGTTAAGCCTATGGACATTTATTTCAAGGGTGAGATAAAGCCTCATACAGATTTATAATTCCGTTGTGCCAGGAAAGCAAAGAAGTAGTCCCTACTGATAGACCCTATAATAGGATAATTTCCTGGTTTGAATTTACTTATGAAAATGGATTACAAATGAAGAAATAAGACAATGGTTTTGTGAACAGGCAGCTCTGTAAACTACTAGAAATTTGTATCGCTACGCACTCACTAACGCTCCTGTATAACTATGCGGTAAAAACTCGTGGTTCACAGCTGCCTGTCCACAAAATCATCGATTATTGTCTATGTAAACATTGAGTAAGTAACATTATCTCACCCCGGTATTTTTCTCCATGGGCTTAACATTAGGAACTCATACTCCACGGCCGTGAAGGTAGTGTACCCAATACTCAATGGCTAATTTGGTGGTTTATTTTATCAAATAACAATGATATACGGGGTGAGATAAAATCAGAAACCGACTCGATGAGAATAACTTGGTCCGTACTTCACCTCGCTTCGCTTCGTGAATTACTTCGCAGTCAAACTCGGTGGAGTACGGACCAAGTTATTTTCATCTCGTGAGTTTCCTTCTAAAATCCTAATAATCAAGTCACCAAGTTCGACGGAGTCTGTCTTTGGTGATGAGATCAAATAGTGTCATATGCAGGCACATGGTTGGAAGCTACCCAAACGTCGGACAGCTTACAGAATATACACACAATATTGACTGGTTTTAGATACGAGCGGCCGTATGCTCTGGGAAGTTGGCCCGTAGTAATATCCGAGCGTAAGCGAGGATATTGCGTAGAGTTACTGATTTCGTTTTGGGGCGAGTTTCCCAGTTACCGTTGCTACATAAACAATTACGGAATCCCCACCGCCTACGCCATTGTTGTGAGGGAAATTACCAAACAAAGGACCGCATATTGTCTAACTGGTATAGACCACGTAGCTACATGACTTCATCACTCCATCCTACATATATTCATGAGGCTGTAGAGTAGATAATCCAATAGATTATCCAGACTAGGGGGTCGTGGCCCCATGGAGACAGCACCCAGATGTTAAGTTAACCCTTCCGCTTCGGCATCATTTCCAAGATTTTAGTAATATCGTAAAACTGGATGAGTTTTAATCATGGCCACCGTATGCCACGATTGGAGTTTGGCATACTGATTTCACAAGGCGAAGCCGAGTAAAGTCCGGAGCCAAAACTCCAGGAGTGGCATGTGGTGGCCAAGATTAAAACGAATCAGGTTTTTATTTTATCCTATCCAGTCTCCTCAATTTTGGAATATTATGTGATAACAATTCTGTATGCCACTAGTGGCATATAAAACAGTGGCGTATTTCAAGGTGTGTATCTGGTACTACGTAGTGTAGAGAAAGGTTTAGATGTTTCACCAGTAAATCCGTCCATGACATTTTCCCACGGGAAAAAGGTAAGATACATCAACATAGTGGTCGCTTCCTCTTTATCGGGGGTGTAATTCAAATATCATACATATTTTTTTCTATGATAAGGACCCCAGTCCTAAAGACCCGTGAAGAAATTACAGCCAATTTCACCGCATGTAATAACGAATGAAACAAATCTTTCAAAAAGAAAAAAATAATTATCTGTTTGATATATTCGGGTGGAGATTTTATGTTAAGAAAGAGTATTATTTTTACGCCTCAGACGTTGATTTTGTCTGGTGTTAACTCTCTGAAAATCACTAGGGAGCCTGAATCAAATATATCGTATTTATAATCATAGACTGGCATGGGACTGGGGAAATAATCCATAAATCCCGGCAAGGGGTTTGGGGGCCGCCTGGACCCTCAACAAGAGTCGAGGAATAGTACCTCGGAGGTGGGGGGGGGGGGGGGGGGGGGGGTAAGCTCCAGGAATCTCCTGTATTTTCCGCTACTTAAATAGGTTCCTGGGGGTAGTTTGATAACTTATATCAGGGTCTCGTTGGCGTACAGAAATGGGTCTTCATATACGAGCCTAATTCTTTAATCGGGCCCCTGGTCTCAACTGAGAGTTAAATGGCCAGAAATGCAAAAATATCGCTCACCGACCTTCTTCTTCTGGTCTTTTTTGTCCATTTTAAACCCCCACTCACCTCTCCCATATTTTCACCTCGGATTTACACCGATCTCAAGAATGATCCTTGGGATGATAAAAACTCGGGAAATCTGGGAAAACCCCATGCCTCATTAGATAAATTATTCTCGTCTGTCCATATATGAGGTGGTGCATACCATGAAATATACGCGGATGGATATTCAGTTTCATGATTCTGTGTTGTAACACCTTCTCACCAAAAAACCTCTCACTATCTATCTACTGCCTAATGTCTTCTCTTTTTTCACCTGTTCGTCTAATTGCACTGTTAGGACCAACGCATGGAAGAACGCTAATGTACCAAACAGCGAATGTATTTTTGTCCTCATAAACCTTACTGAATTAAAAAAACAACCCTATCTGCTGCAGGCCCACGCATATAGGACCAGGTACTAATTCCAGGTACTGGACGGGCATCCACAGGTCCTCAATCTAATTACATCATAGACAAATTAAGGGATTATTGACCACAAACCATATGCTTCATAGAAAAATACAAAAATAATGGACTTTATGAGATATGGTTATTGGTATCATTTTTAAACATACCCTGTTGCCCGGGACTACGAAGAAAGTAGTCCCTATGGCGAGTAAGAAACATACATATATTAACCAACCCATCATCACTTAACACCTCATTTTCACCCCATCAACACTTCACAATCTTCTACTCATCCTTGCCAATTAAAGTCGCCAAGGTCACTTTCGCAACTGAAAGTCGACAACAATACTAAAGTTGAAGGTCGACGAGGAATGACGCCATTCCAATACGCTAACAGAGTAGCTAAGGAAAGGAAACGCATCCGACGGTAGAATTTTACACAACAATACAAAAGTATATCAGGATTGTATTGTGTGATCTGGATTTTTCAAATTGCCCAATTGCTGTTTCTAAAGTGCTGATTCCACCGACACACAAGATATAGCGAGGTTGGTCACGATTTGGGTGTCTTGCTAAGTCGGGCTAGGTTTGAATAATCGCATGCCTATTTGTCGCGATGTGTCTTGAGGTGTCGCGGTGGTGGAGCACCAAAACATAGACCCGACACCGCACGGCTACGTTTTGCAACAACGGAGGTAAGATATAACCCACTGTAAGATATTACAAGATATACCAAGACATATCATGACAAACCCATTGTGTTGGTGGAATCAGCCCTTTAAAGTGCTAATTCCATGAGGACGCCCGATCTAGCCCGATCTAGGCCGATCCTGGCCGATGTAAATCAGCCCCCGCAAGCGATAATAGGGGTTGCACACAGGGGTGATGATCTTAGAAGATTCAGAACAATCCAGAAGGATGCAGTCCTCGAGAATAAATCGCGTTATTGAATAATAGCTAATCGTTTTTTTTAGAAATCAACCTGGATAAAACCAATAGAACAGAGGAAAAACTAGTCTGCTGTTTAAAACGTTATGTTTTCATCATTCCACCGGGAATCATAAGATAATCTTCAACATAGAAGACAAAATTACTAGAGCGACTATTATCATAGTTGATAATTCATGAAGATCAAAGTTGCATTTATCGCTTTTATAACGAGTGAATTCCTACATCGTAAAAGAGGAAATAATTTATAAACTGCTCCGGCGGTTCCATGTTATACGTACTTAGGTTCGCGAGAATAACAAACCGTCGTACTTGGGCCACAGTACTATAACTCAATGGCCGGTATACGTTATATAAAGCTGCAGCTTTGTATAAACACCAATGTCTGCGGGTCTATTTTTACCCGCACGCCTTAAGTGCTTCTGATGATAGATTTCTCGTCTAGCTCCGATGTCGTTAGGCGGGGCTCAGTGTTTCAGCACTGGAGCCGCGCTCGGAGCTACTCGGAGCCGCTCGGAGCGACTCGGAGCTGTACAGAGCTGTTCGGAAGTACTCGGAGGTGCTCGGAGCTACTTGGAGCTGTACAGAGCTGTTCTGAGGCGCTCGGAGCGACTCGGAGCTGTACAGAGCTGTTCGGAAGTACTCGGAGCCGCTCGGAGCTGTACAGAGCTCTTCTGAGGCGCTCAGAGATGTTCGGAGCAGCTCTAAGGGACTTGGGGTTGTACAGAGCTGTTCGCAGTTACTCGGAGGCGCTCAGAGCTGTTCAGAACTGATCGTAGCCGCTTGGAGCCACACGCGCTGTACACAACTGTTCGGGGTTACTTAGTTCTGTTCGGAGCAGATCATAGGTGCTTAAAGCTATCCCGAACTGGTCGAAGCCGGTCGGAGCTACTCGGAGCTGTTCGGAGCTACTCGGAGCTGTTCGGAGCTACTCGGAGCTGTACAGAGATGCTTAGAGCTGCCAAGAGCTGGTCGGAGCCGCTTGGAACTCGGTCGGAACTACTCGGAACTGCTCAGGGCTGTACAGAGCTGCCCAAACCCGATCTCAGTTGGTTAGAGCTGCTGAGAGATCCTAAGAGCTGTACAGAACTGCTCGAAACTGTTTCAGAACTGTAAAGAGCTGCTTGGAGCAGGTCACAACTTTATTAAAGCTGGTGCTGTGGGTGTTCGGAACTGCTCAGTGCTGCTCATAGCTGCCCAGAACTGCTCGGAGCTGCTCAGAGCTGGGGTGGTCAGAACTGCTAATTATCTTAGCCTGTTATAAATGTTCATAGGCTTAACATTAGAAACTTGTACTCAACAGGCATGCGAGTACAGTAACTCGTACTCAATGGGTGTTCAACCGATAGATATTTCGAGACTAAGATAAAATCAGAAACATATTCGCGTTCCATCTGTGTCCCTGATAGCCATCTCCTTTGCAGCGCTTCAGAATATTCACTCTACTATCGCCCCGTTCATATCCCTGAGCGCTCCAAACTCGATGGCATACACGGAAACAGACCAAACACTCATCAGTTCCTTTCTCAGCACTGCTCAGAGCTGCGGCAGTTCGGACCTGCTCAGTGCTGCTCATGCACTGGGGGAGTGGAGACCTGCTCAGAGGTGTTCGCACCAGATGGAGGAGGTCAGGGTGGGTTAGGGCATTATCTAACTAGTGCTCACCAGGGTCTAAATTTAACCCCTGCCTGGCTTTAGCACTCGACCCAGACTATGTCAGTGTCTGCAGGCTTGCCACAGACAGACAGACGTACATGATTTCTGTGTTACCACTCCCCAAGTTCCACTAGCCTACATGTGAGCGCCTGCACCTTTTCACTTGATATTCTGCCAACTAGGCACCAGTCTAGAGGGTTCTTGGCGTATCAGTCTGGGAATATGCACTTTAGAGCATGACAGGTATGCTTTGATAATCTAACGTATATATCGGGCAATTTACCTCGAAAATTAAAACCCATGAAATGTTCCTGGAAATTGGATATGATGATCATCAGGTATTGTAGAACTTAAGAAATGTGGGTCACCATGCTAGTTTTTGAATAGTTTTTAAAATTTGGATTTCACTTAGTAAATCCAATGTCATTTTCTTTAAATTTTCACAGAATGTAGCAGCACTACAAATTTAAAAACCAAAAGGTACAGGTCACCGTCCTGGTTTTTGGATAGATAACAGAAGCCTTTCGATCTATGATATGACGTTAGGTAGAAATTCTCACGCACTATTTTGTACACAAGGGACCTTTTCTCCGTATTCTCCGCTCTGTGTAGGCTGGAGATTACGACAACCCGTAATATCTCCCCAGTGAATTACACAATCCCTATATGCTTAGTATGGAGACTCTGTATTAGGTGGATAAATTATCATTATACCAAACCTACAAAACAGGCAATAACGTCCCATCTGGCTAAAACTGAAATTCACACAGAGTCTCTCTGGTCAGAGGACATGAACCAAGAATCTGTTTGGAGATGCATAGAGAGTGTGGCAGGCCAGAGGTCTAAGTCCATGGAACTTGGATCCCGACTAAGGTGTGACGAAATCAATGTTAGTTTTGCCATGAGATCCTTGTTTGTAAAAGGCGGCTGCTTCTCAATGAAAACAAGACACATGTACGTGCTAATCAGTCTCACATGAAACCTTTATCAGCAAAAAAAATCATGTAAAATTGTTGGATAGCTTATGTTATAAATATATCTTGGTGATAGTTGAGTTTATGAATTGAAAGATAAAAATGATTAATTCTGACTAGGAATGTACTACATTGCTCCATTTGAGGACTATATTTATCTTCTTCAAAATTTACTGATTTGACCCACTTTACTTTACTGAAAATGATAACCAGGATTTCCTTTAGAAATAGGAAAACTGCCAGTTATGTGAACCTTGGATGGCATTATTATTATATATGTCAATTTTACCGCATATTCATCACATACAGCCAGAGTAACGCTGTTTCTGTATAATACACCATTTTATTAATCACATTTCCTAGTCACTCATGATGATCTGTTAATGGTAGGCCTAATATTAATGGAAGTGCTCAGTCTTGATGACATAATTTCTGTTCAACTGTGAACAGCCCCCTGCCTCCCCATCTCCCACCCCTCATAGTAGGTCCCTGGGAGACAAGTGCTGGGTAGATGATTAAGCCGATGCCACACAGACGGACTGGAGCACTAACTAAAGCAGGATACGATTATCTGGTCTGATCAGGTCTGGTCTGATCGGGTTGGATCTGGTCTGATCGGGTTGGATCGGGTCTGATCGGGTTGTTTCGGGTCTGATCGGGTTGTTTCGGGTCTGATCGGGTTGGTTCGGGTCTGATCGGGTTCGGTCGGGTCTCATCAAGTATTTCTCGCCTTCTCGCATGTTTTGCCCGACAAGATTGGACCAGTCATCCAGAACTCCCGAACTAATAATGCTTAACGAAACTTCCGGTTTTCATCGACTGTAGTCTTAGAGCGTCGAGCGACCATTCACTGAGCCGCCACCTGGTGATTTTTAGATATTGATATTATCGGTGTTTCGTTGTGACCTATTGTAACGCCAGAATGAGAAATATATAATATACAGTTAGTCCCAACCCCTATAGGTAATATAGGCGAATTGCTTGATTAACATGGGAAATGTACCGAAAAAATAGTTACTTCAATTCTTTCAAATACAAGTATGGTGCCCTATAGGTTTTAGTACCGTGTAAGTACTTCATATTCACTATATTCTGTGAAAGTGCGAAGAAAATTAAGTATTTTACTATGTGAGAACCAATTGTTTTAGAATTGGTGTAGAGTCTATTATATCATCATGATATTAACCATTTTCATTATATTAATCTGTAGATCATAAACTAGCAGGGTGGCCCCCTCCCTTAAGATGATATGGATATTGAAAATCATGCCCTTAAAGGGGTAAATCCACATGTGGGCGTACAAGGAGGGTGGCGGATATACAGATTAATAACGGTGGGAGGGATAATCCGAGGAGTTTATACACATCCTGAATGCCGGCCTCTCCGTGCGTGTCTCTAGATGTAATCCCATTTCACCCTCCATGATTCATCTAAATACCCCCTCCCCCTCACTGCCCTCACCTCGCCTACACCACTGGACTCTAAACCTAGACTGGCCTCAGTCCCAGTATCTTACTCTTAGATTGGCCACAGTCTCTGTGTCCTAACCTTAGACTGGCCTCAGTCCTGGTGTACTACTCCTAGACTGGCCTCAGTCCCTGTGTCCTAACCATAGACTGGCCTCAGTCCTGGTGTACTACTCCTAGACTGGCCACAGTCCCTGTGTCCTACTCCTAGACTGGCCTCAGTCCCTGTGTCCTAACCATAGACTGGCCTCAGTCCCTGTGTCCTAACCATAGACTAGCCTCAGTCCCTGTGTCCTAACCATAGACTAGCCTCAGTCCCTGTGTCCTAACCATAGACTAGCCTCAGTCCCTGTGTCCTACCCTTAGAGCCTCAGTCCATGTGTCCTACTCCTAGACTGGCCACAGTCCCTGTGTCCTACTCCTAGATTGGCCTCAGTCCCTATGTCTTAACCATAGACTGGCCACAGTCCCTGTGTCCTACTCCTAGACTGGCCTCAGTCCCTGTGTCTTAACCATAGACTGGCCACAGTCCCTGTGTCCTCAGTCACTGTGTCCTAACCTTAGACTGGCCTCGGTCCCTGTGTCCTACCCCTCTGTCTCTGCCCACTTTCCGCCTCCCTTACTCCTCCCCTTACAGATCACCTCAGCCTTGAGACAGCTTTGATTCCTGAGCATATGAGGCCATTGGGAAGTTCCCAATATAGTTGATTACTTAATCATTAAACGTATGTCCATAAGCAAAGACTTGAACAAGTCTACTAAACCCCCACCACCCTCTTACATCTGCCACCCCCTCACTTCCTCCCCACCGTACTCTAAACCCCCACCACCCTCATACAACTCCCACCTCCATGCACCGAGCCAAACTTTGGCCAGGACCAATATTATGCAAGACGGCAGAGCATATCGATCGTATGGATATTGGAGTGGGCACCAGTGCTCGGAAGGCGACAGTAGGTCTCACCAGATCAGCCATTGTCAGCTTCCATACTCTATACACTAAATACGCCCATCGTCTTCTCACTTATAGAAATACTGCAATTTATCTCACTCCAGCCATTTTTCCCCATATATCTAACATTGGGTTGGTTGATTGGTTTGATATAACATCCAGTTAACCATTACAGATTCTTACCAGACTTTCTTTTACACCACAAGGGTGGTGATCGAATCTATGTAATGAATTCAGATAGAAATCTCACCCCTACACATTTACTGAGGTGAGAGTTCTTTTAGTTCCTACACCACTGAGACATGGTATGAGAACAATTGGTCTTTGATAAATACAGCAGTAAATCTACCACTGCTGGAAATGAAGGAGAAGAATGGCTGACTCAAACCCACAAAGTCCAACAACTTTACAGTGCCAGTGCCTTAACCACTGACTTAACTGCCTAGCCCCCTTTACATTGGGAACTTATACTCAACGCTCATGGAGTATTGTGAAAAGATACTCAATGGGAAATGATGCACAAACGCTAGTTGATCAGTCAGTGAAAGGGGTGAGATAAAATCCGAAATGCACTCGATCCATAGTCACTGAAAATATGCCATTCGTTTTGGCTTACTATGTAATCTCACCCAGCTTTTCCTCGTGAGATTACTCCACAACCAAAACTTAAGGAATATTTTCAGCGGCTATGGATCTCGATGCAGTTCATTCTTAGAATCTAGCACGCACCCAAACATCCCGCATCTTAAACATAAAAAGACTTTTTTACCAAGATTCCAGCCTAATATATCACTCCATGGTTAGTTATTTTCTATCTATCATCCACCAAGTCCGCATTAAAAATTTATGGGGCCACAGTAAACCACTACCCATTGTTTCTCAGCTGTCAGAAGCCATTGATTAAGGCCTCAAACCCATTGATTACGGGAAAATGTACTCCCAAACAGACTTGTAGTCGTTTTGTGCACAGAGACCAAATAATACATGTAGTCTTAACTGGTAGAGGTAGCAGACCCTATGATATGGCAGTACCTGGTTTTGATTTAACTGCGAAGATGGATGATATATATAACAAACGATGATTTTCAGGACAGTTCATGGTTGACGTCGTAATACACACGCTAACATTCATGTATTTCTATAAGTCAACATATCATGGTTTACAGCCGTCTATCCACAAAAACATTAATTATTGCCTTAATCTCCATTCTTCTTCCTCAGATTCAATCAAGCTACCGAGGTATGACTTTGGTATTAATGTTTCCTGGTATTATACATGTTTCTACCCTCTGGTTCCTTCAGAATGTAGCTTCATTCAGGTTTTTTTTACTTGGCAAGAGAGACTAGTATAGATTTACGTAGAACCAGTTTATAATTGATGGTAGCGTATCGTTTACCGATGTTTTAACTCATTCATGAATAAACCACTGATCTGAGAGAACGAGAAAGAAAGCCATACAGAAAAATGTCCGTCATTCACAAGGATGCCAATGTGTAAATCCACCATCGACTCCTGTTCTATAATTAGATCCGCAGCGTTGCACAGCTACCGCCATTTTGTACCAAAACATGTTCGACAGAGTCACACCACAAATGTAACAATGGTCGTTGGACTCGGCCAGAGAATGGCGTCTATCGATCCGGGCATGAACACCGGAAACTGGCAGCTTTTGGCGCGCTTTTCTCTGAGCAGACGACTTTCGAACTTCCGGTGCCAAACGCTGGTTCCCGGCTGGTTGTCTACCGACGCGTGTCGCCAAACGTCACCGGCGTTTATCACTCAAAAATGGCGGACGGAAAAAGTGTAGCCACCTCTGTTTTTACTGTGTATATTGCACCGTTTTAATAGCAAGGGTGACATCACAGCGAAACTCGAGTCAATGAGATGAAACGGTATGGAGGATAATGGATAATAAAATATGTATATTTTCAATTGAATGCTGGGTGGCACCCCGACATAGACATTGCAGTCCTATTGATGGCAATGCTCCAACCTGCACTACTACACCCATCATCGTAACAAAGACTCGCAAATCCCAGGCTTACATTTAAACCCATACGCTCAACAAATAACAGAACAATTTGCGATGATTGTGCAGTGTGCCCTTCGCTCTTACACAAAGTTCAGAGTATCTATATAGAACAGCGTGACCATGCAGGACACGATACAAAACGAGATGAGGCTTGAGTTTCTTTTTTACAATACTCCATGGGCATTGGGTACGAGTTCCCAATGTTAAGTCTATGGGGGGGGGGGGGGGGTACACCAGGGGTGAGATGAAACCCTGCATTGCTTAAAGTGCAGGTTTCACCAACACAATGGATTTGGCGTGTTATATCTCGTCATGTCTTGTTATAATTTACATTGTCGCGATATATCTTACTTCCTTTGCCGCGATACATCATGCACATTGCGACACGTCATGCACAATCATATGTGTACTTTTTTGCGATGTCGTTTGTATAATTTGGTGCTCCACCACAGTGATGCCTCAAGATCTGTTGTCGACATATCCCGGCATACTGCGACAAGAAGCCGGCGAAGGTGCTTAACTCGACTGATGCACTTATCAATTATGCATGCGATTATTCAAAACACTACAAGACACTTCACAGCAAATATGCACGCAATTATTCAAAACCTAGCAAGATTTAGCAAGACAACCAGATCGTGACCAATCTCACTATATAATGTGTGTTGGTGGAACCAGCCCTTTACGCTGCTAACACCAGACCATTCGTAGCCCGCCCTGAGCCTCTTGCTCAGATCTGAGCGGCGTGTGACCACCACACAGGACAGAAAACGGTGCTGAGACTGGACTGACGGAGCCACGTTAGAGACCGTAGAGAGACCGGGCCAGAGGAAGTCGGCCCCGAAAGTCAGGACTTGGCAGCCTGCCAAGCTCTGGAGGCGAGTTGCACGCGCCGTTTGCATTTGGCAGCGTGCCAAGCGGCCCGGCCCCGCCTTGCAGCACGCCAGGCTTCCCACGGGGTGGGGGGAGGGGGGGGGGAGCAGAACGATGGGTGGGTGGGTGGGTGGGAGGGGGTAAACGGCCATGGACTGGGATCAGGAGCTGGTCAGTGATTGTAGGCCCAGCCTCTTGTACTGCTACCAGATGCCGCACAGCGCATCCCCTACCCTCCCACCATAGTACATTATCATGAATCATTCACTCTATTTTTCACGTTGCTTATTTACCAATTATGCTGTTGCTTGAAGAGCGATTTGGACGAATCGAAGTAATAAAGCTTTCTGAAAAAACCCACAAAAAACCACATAAACAATGTCTGTATCCACAATAACACCCATCCCACTCGCCCCACCACCTGCCTTCAATGACCCCCCCCCCCCCCCCCCCCACACACACACACACACACAAACGGTCATATTTCACCGGATTCTAGAAATGTTAATCTTCTTCGGTATCCGATTAAATGATGGCCCCCACCCCAAAACAATGAAACAATGTCCATGTCCACAACAAAATTCACCCCCCCCCCCCAAACCCTACCCCATATTCTACATGCTGGAAATGTAAATATTTGGTACCCGATCAATTCATCCTCCCCCCTGCCCCACCATCCTCTTAACTCCCCCTAAGCGTGCTTAAAGGTGGTAGACCAGTGCATGATGAACCAATCTCCCCAGAGAACATCAGATTTCAAACCTGATCTATCTTACATGATATCAAAGAGAAAACAACATTACAAACCTGAACTATATCATAAAATATCAAAGAGGACAACAGATTCACATCCTGATCTATCTTACATGATATCAAAGAGAAAACAACATTACAAACCTGAACTATATCATAAAATATCAAAGAGAACAACAGATTCCAATCCTGATCTATATTACATAATACCATCTCTATGGCATACAGAAAAGGGTCTACATGTACGATCCTAGATTATTAAACGGGCCCCTGATCTATATTATATGATATCAAAGACAACATCAGATTCCAAACCTGATCTATATTCTATAATATCAAAGACAACATCAGATTCCAAACCTGATCTATATTCTATAATATCAAAGACAACATCAGATTCCAAACCTGATCTATATTCTATAATATCAAAGACAACAACAGATTCCAAACCTGATCTATATATAATATTATATGATATCAAAGCGGGCTGTGTTTTATCTCTGTTTTTTGCTTGCTGCTTGGCGTACCCCGGGATCCATATGAAACGTCTGCCCCTGGCCCGGGTCCAGCGGCGCGGTGTGGCGGGCGCGCGGCGTGCGGGGCGGCGCAGTGTGCGGGGCGGCGGCGCGTATTTATAGCGCCGTCTGATCGCTCAACCACCTCCCGCGCGGCGGTAGTAGTAGGAGGAGTAGTAGTACATGGAGGCACGCCTCGGCCGCGGGCAACACGCCGACACAGCTTCTCAATGAAGCGTGGTCCCCGAGTAAAGTGCTGGTTCCACCACCACGATGGATGTGCCGTGGTTTACAGTAGAACCCCGGGTAAGCGGACACCCCGGATAAGCGGACACCCCGGATAAGCGGGCATCCTCTGTTCTGGGTCAAAGTGTCCGCCTACGCGGGGTGATCGCTTACACGGGGTTCAAATAAAAGTCTATTATAGGGAGCTGTTCTGAGCAAAGGTGTCTGTTAACGCGGGGTGTCCACTAGGCGGGATTCTACAGTATATTAGTATACACTGGTATATCTTACAGTGTCGCGATATGTTGTACCTCCTTTGCCGCGATACATCGCATACAATGATATGTGTACATTTTGCGATGTCGTGATTATATTTTGGTGCTCCACCACTGCAACACCTCAAGATTCATTGCCGACATATTGCGACATAAACATGGTGGAGGTGCTTAACCAGACCGATGCATCGCGGCAAATATGCATGCCATTATTCAAAACCTAGAAAGAATTAGCAAGACAAAAAAATCATGACTAATCTTGCTATATCTTGTGTGATGGTGGAATCAGCACTTAAATGAGCTCTTCCACCCACACACAAGATACAGCGAGATTTGTCACGATTTGTTAAGTTTTGCTAGGTTTTGAATAATCATGGGCATCGTTACGATTAAGCAACTTCGTATTTCTTGTTGCGATAGATGTCTGAGTAAAGGAGCTCTTCCACCGTTCTGACATGCGATATATCCCGATCATGGCTGATTTGTTGACTCTAGAAGTGTCCTTGCACCATGTACTTTCACAGGCATAAGTTAATAATAAACAGACCCCAGTTTTCCTCTAATATGTTAAGTGTTGGATGTCTACCTGAACCTGTCTGGTGCAGCTCCTGTCAATACTCAACTGGCCAGCATGCGGACAGGTCAGTGGAACATGCTTTCTCCTAAACTCATTTAATGTTGTTCTATTATCACTATTATCCAAAAAAAGACACCTTTTTTCCTTAAATCAATAAAAAGAAAATCATCTGTGCCAAGCACCTGAAAGGTATTACTAATCTGGTTTAAAAAGGGATATCAGTTAGGGTCAGAAGAAAGTGGCAATATTCTTTCACATGGTATTTGTTGCCTCAGAGAGAATGAGAAAACGTGGAAAACACATCAGGATTAGCCATGGCATGGGGGTAAGGTCTGGAGTGAGGTTAAAACTACTGTTTTGAAACTGGAGAAAGTGTTACGTTGTACTGTATTGATAAGGAGAGTAGTGTAATTTTTTATGTTATAAGAATATGAAAATTAAAATATATAACTCGATCATGGGAAAAGTTCCCTTTCAGTCCGACCCCCTAGCGGGAGGCCAACATGCCAAGTCCAACACATATGTAGCAATTTGCCCACAGGGGACGATGCTCTTACGGCAATGGCACTGGAAGTTATTCAACAGGTGCATTTGATATGCGTCTTGGATGCATTTAGAACACCCACACTGAATAATGATGCCTACAGTGGGGTTTTTTTTTCTCAATTATTTTGAAAATTTAAGAAAGTATATGAATTTTGTCACACAGAATTCCGTTTTTAATAATGGCCCCAAAAGATACCTGGAGGAATTCTTCGTCCCCTCAATGGGAGTGCTTCAAGGCATTACTCGGACTGATAGGGTTGATAATCGGTTAAAAAAAGAAAGAAATGAGATGTATAAGATATATAATAACAATCCATAGGAAGCATGGTTTGCCCTACAGCAGATAAGGTGGGTCCCACCACACCCCTAACACCCCCCGCCACAGGCCGGCCGTCTGCGGCAGCAGGCTGGGCCCCAGTGCTGTGTATATGACGGCAGGGAGGTTTACCCCACCCAGCAGGGCAAGGGCGACCAACCCGCGGGGGTAAGTGTTCCTCAACGGCAGAGGGCAAGCCTCCGGTATCCGTTGTATATACACCCTGTGTTTACCCAATACTCCCCCTGTGTTGACTCCAGTCACCGCCTGGAGTGCTACGATCGGCATGGCAACGTGGTGGTTGGGGGAGGCGGAGGGGGGGGGGCGAATCGGATTAACTTTGTTCCGGTTTTGTTAATCCTACCAGTCACTGGCCATCATTATGGGACTCATTGGGAGTTTAAATGAATACTTATATAGAGCAATATGATTGTTTATTTGTTTGTGGCTTAACGTCCCAGGGGACCCTTAGAGTATAATGGGGACATCAGTGCTTTAGAGCAATGTGACCACGCTGTACACGATACATACACAATATTAACCAGGGATGTAGGTTGGGGTGAGGGAAAAGCGTGGAAACATATTTCATATGAAGTTTTCTGCCTCAGAGAGACTGGCAAAACTTGGATAACATCGTCGGCCTTGGCATGGGGCTGAGAGGAGGTTGAAGCCACTCTTTTATTGGCGTAAATGCGACTAAATCGATGTAATATTCCAAAATCGAGGAGATGGGATAGGATAAAATCAAAACCTGATTCGTGGTTATTGTGGCCACCGCATTCCACTCCTGGAGTTTTGGCTTCGGACTTCACTCAGCTTCGCCTCGTGAAATCACTATGCCAAACTCCAGTCGTGGCATGTGGTGGCCAAGATTAAAACTCATCCAGTTTTACGATAATACTGGGCTCCTTTTGAAGAACGATGTTTTCGGTGCTGCATGGGTATATAATAATCATACAAAACCAGGTCCAGAATCGTATGAATAAATAATATTCCACGATTTACACCCTGGACCCGACCACAGCCCCGACCCCCACAACAATGACACAATTCCCGAACCAGGTCCAACCCTCAGCGTTATCTTTAGGCCCTGATTGTGGTTCTTCGACATCTGGTCCCCTTTAATGGTCCTAGAAACAACCACGGACCGAGCCAACAGCGCAAGGTCTATTGACTAGGCTGGAGAAATTAAATCGCTCAGTTTTAACGAGGTGACTCCTGATGTTGCCTAGACTCGTGCCATTGAATTTCCATAACTATTCTTTGGCTTACATATGTAAGTGTAGATATTAGGCCAATTTCGTGTATACACCTTTTTTTCTATTTACTGTATGAAATGAGCCTAGCCCAACGATGTGCTCCAATATTAGGGGTGTACCCAGCTGCAACTTAGCCCATACAAGTTTACTCATACATAAGACAATCCTCAGCCTAGGTTCTCAAGTGTTGTACCAACTGTAGTTAAACACTCTCCAAAGCAGCCCATGATACTGAAATACCCGCTTGCCCCATTCCCTTACCCTCGCTATCCATATTGCCCCCAATGCCCCATTGACCTCTCCATCCATTCTGTCCCATTTTCTTCCCCATTCATACTGCCCCCATGCCCAAGTCCCTTGCCCATCCATATTGCCCCGTGCCCCATTCCCTTCCCCACCCATACTGTCCTATACCCCATTACCCTGCCCATTCATACTGCCCCATACCTCATTACCCTTCCTATCTATACTGGCCCATTCCCTTCCCCATCTATACTGCCCCTGTGCCCCATTCCCTTCCCCTTCCATACTGCCCCCATGCCCCATTACCCTCCCCATCCATACTGCCCCATGCCCCATTACCTTCCCCATCCATACTGCCCCATTAACCTCCCCATCCATACGGCCGCCTAGCCCCATTACCTTACCACTTCCCCTCCCCATACATACTACCCCAAACCTCAATTAACTTCCCCTTCCCCTTCCCTATCCATACTGTCCCCTTCCCCATCCACCTAACCCCCAAGCCCCATCCACAGTGACCCCTGCGCATAGCACCCGCCTGTGACTCCCCCACACCTATATCCCGGCGCCCGCCCGCCGCCCGCCCAACTACCCACCGCCGCCCGCCGCCCACCGTCCGCCGCCGCCCGCCCGCCGCCCGCCCCTGTACGGTGGAAGCTGACTAGCCCAGTCGCACCTGTCCACTGGCCTTATTTACCTGTCCTTATCTAATCCGATAGGTGGCGCTACCTATCGATTGACACCGGTTTCCGTGAAGTAGACGCGCGGCCAACAACCGGCCGCCGCCATCTTTGTTCCCAGTATGCCATGGCTACTCGCAGCGAATTGATCTCTGGGAATGCGAATTGTGAGAACTAGAGTTGTATTAAAACTGGCAATTTCTCGTAAGTAGCACCGGAGAGGTGACAACCCCCGACAAGGGGCAGGGTCTTTGCAAGTCTACACATCTGGAGACGATAGAACCCCAACATTTAATAAGTAAGGTCTGCATATATATGTTCTTCTATATATATATTTTAGGTTTATACCTCTCATTCTCATGGGGTTTATTGGTGTATATTTCTCCCCACCAAAACTCATGTAATATTTTCAGGGGCTATTGATCTTTATTATTTAATCAGTAAGATCTGCATATGTTCTTCTCTATTTATCCTACCCCTAATATAAAGTCCCATAGGCTTAACATTGAGTTTCCGTATGCCACGCTGACTGGCATACAGAGTTTTAGCCAACATTTCCCACTGTAATAGAAAAACCAATAAGTGTAGCACCAATTCGGAATCATCCATGTATGATAATTGTGAATCCCTAGTGGTACTGATAAAATAACACTCCATACGAGGCGAGTTGGTATGGCGAGGGTCAAACTAACATTTTTCATTTCCCCGCTCCAATACACGTCTAAATTACATGACTTAATAAGCAGTGAGGGCAGCTCCTAGCATAGACTTGCCCAAGTCTTTGATTATGAACATTCATTAAATGATTAAACACAATAAGAATATATATAGTTCATTAAAGTATGTATCCTTCTCTCACTGGTCCATGAATCAAACCTGTATCCCAACGAGGAAGGTAACCATAGGATGCAGGGACTCAAGCCAGTCTACTCCTAGCAGGCAGCCGGGTGGTGGATGATTACACCTTCATCATACACAATACCTATCAGTCATACTGGTGGAAGGTGATGGGTCCGTTTAGCACTAATGTCTCCATTGAGGTTTCAATTTCCCTGGTATTATAAAAATAATGATTTTTTTTTGCATCGGCTTGCCATAGTTGTGTTATTACCACGTCGTAATAATAGAAATAAGGCTGCCACCTCAGTGCTATGACCGGACTGATATAAAGTAGAATATCACAGCATTGCGTGTTAGTTTTCTGTGCGTCAAAATATGATAGACTGCCTAGACTTGGTCAGATTTATTGTTCTTGTTGAACTTCCTGCCTCAGGGAGACCGTAAAGAATGTGGAAAACATCTCAATGTAGAAGGTCTGTGTAGTGGTTGAAAGAACTGCTTTATTGGGGGTGAATAAGGCAAAATTAATATTACCACACGGTAAAAGAACGTTCAATTCAATGTATCCATATCAGACTCGGTGTACAGAGAGTGGAAAATCAGTTAGATAGGTATGAGGCGGTAAATGCAATATAGTCAAACTAAGTTTATGTCAATCTGGTTTGTTTGTTTGTTTGTGGTTTAACGTCCCAGGGGACCCTGAGGGGATATAGAGACCAAAATATCAATCTGGTACATAGCCCTGACTGAATATGTACTACGTATGAAAACATGGATTTTCATGGAAAAGTGGAATATTGGCATCTCTGTTAATAATTAATGCAACTTAGAAACGTTGTTGTTGCTGTATGTTGTTGTTGTTGTATGTTGTTGTTGTTGTTGTGTTAGACAGAAAACCCCGAGACGAGAGAGTTTGGTTTTGTAGTTTAACGTCCAGTATGTTTTCTATTCAACTTCTCTGTGGCCACATCTACATACACGCTTCCGGGTACCCCCCCCCCCCCCCTACTCCCCTGGCGCTTGGTGGCAGCACCTGCGGCGGACGTGCGCAGACCGAGGTGCGCGCGGGGACACGGTGGCGACGCCTGGTGGCGGTGGACTTTGCGCCCCGGGGGCAAACATGACCCGGTCTCTAATGAACTCTGGCGCTGGAGCGTTCTGCGGGTATATCCCGACGTGCACCGCGACATGCAGCGCCACAGAGCGGCGGGTATCGGAACCTCGGCGACAATCAGCGTCCCACATACACTGGCCACCAGAGCTCACTGACGTCAGCTCCCGTGGAATCCGATCTGAGCCACCTTGACTTGCCACTCGCCTAGCTGATCTTCTTACTACCAGAGTCAGAATCTCTGTGGTCGGAGACTGTAGTACTCTCGAAGCCCCTTATTCATATTATTGTTTTCTTTCTTGTTTATCTTATAAAGGGACCATGCAGTTAACCCTACAAGACAGCGACATGACCATTATGCCCGCTCACACCTTTGCCCGACGGATCTATCGGGTCGGTCAAAATCGGGTCGCTGTACGCACTTCACAGACCCGATTTTACTCGGGTCGGCCATTACTTGCATTGGGGTAATGACTGACTCTGCCCGACCTTAATCGTGTCGCTGTACGCACTTCACCGACTGTTCCCGATTCTGATGAGGCCATTTGAACAGCGATGCTACCTATCATCGGACAGGGGGGTCCGATTTACAAGTGCCTTATATCTATTTGATTGTCGCCGATCTGATGGTCAGAATGAACTTGGCAATATTGGATGTTGATTCACACAACTCTAATACAGTGACGAAACTGTGAACAAAGTTCGGCCAAACCAGGCCAGGCTGGGAGAAGAGTCACATATCCCACACTGGAGTAAAGACCGACGGCCATCGGTGCGGTAATAAAATCATGTCAGTGAAGAGCAGACACCGAAAAAAGTGTAACTGAATCCCCCGAACTGACAGCTTCATACGCCAGGGGCCTGTTGAATAATCTAGGCTCCAACATGCAGATCCTTTTCTGTACCACATATAATGGCTATCGTTTAGTAACAGTCTGTACGCTAAGACAGTGTTAACCGTCCATATGTTCATCCATAAGTGTTGATTAAAGTTGACCCACATCGTCCCTGGGTCTGTATGGCGTACAGAAAATGTACTAAATATGAAAATATGTCTACATATACGAGCCTAGATTATTGGATAAGCATTTAAAACCGCCTACACATGGTGAACTGTATTGGTTGATTCTTGAATAAAATCTTTTTTTTTTAATTCAAGAATCGGATGTGAGAAACTGGCACATTGATGGCTTAGAGGCTTCACAGTTTATGGGACCTCCCTGTGGCATATTGAGACTGCTTCCTGCGTGGCTCGGGGCCGGGCACGGGATACTCTGTGAACGAGGGGGATCGTTACTATTACCATATCAGCCTCAGGGTACTCGCGGCGACATAATGCGTTTCCGACGTAAATAAACACGGATGTCAGTTAGAGTCAGCACAAAAAGATTCATTTGGAATTTGTGCCACAGAGAGACTGAAAAAACGTGGAAAACGCATCTAGGTCAGCCATGGTGTGGAGCTGAGGGTCGGTGAGGAGGTTGAGACCACTGTTTCATAGGTGGGGATGAGGCTGGATGATTGTTATCTTCGTTTTACACCAGGGAAAAGGATTATATATGTCTAGAATATGAGACAAAAAGGTCTGCTCCCAGAATTGAAAAAACAAAATTATATAAACTGAAAATTAGAAAAGTGGATTTCTATAGAGAAATGGAAAACTACCTATGTCTGAGTGTAATATCAAGGTAGTGTATATAATACTGGTTAGTCTAGGGGCCATCCATAAAGTATCTGATTTTCTGAAATTTTGGACACCTCCCCCCCCCCCCCAACTCCCAGTCCTGTACGCATTAGAACAAAGAAGGAGCATACGCAAAATTTCCAAAATTTGGACTCCCCCCCCCCCCCCCCCGTGCGTACGTACGTCATGTATAGTCCCCTAGGGATCATCCATAAAGTATGTATGCACTGGGGGTCATCAATATTGGAAATTTTGCGTATACCCCTTCGTTATAAAAATACAAGGGGTGAGATAAAGGTAATGCCTTTCATACTGGACACAAAGCCAACAGGTGCGCTCTTGGGCCACAGAACACCTTCAAAGTGGCCCACATGGTGTCATTGACACGCCACAGAAGATCGCCACCAGAAGCCCCCAGCATGCAGTCACCAGTTCTCAGAACGACCCGCAATCTCCGACACAGCTCGCTCCAATCACCAAGCGCTATCTTGGGCACATATTCCTGGTAGTCTCCAAGGACTTCCAGGATTAATTCGGGTGAATTTGTTAGTTTATGATGTTATTCAGAATTGGTGAAACACTCCTCCATAACACATGAACAGGATTTGGTTGCATTTATATGTACTTATATAGGACACTCTCACCATGATGATGGTCGTACATCAGAGCTAGGGCTTGATGTTTATTGACAACACGAATTTGCGCTTATGAAAATAACACGCGAAAGAAACGGCCTGTTGCCAACTTCAGGCCCTATGTGGCAATGTGTCCAGGCATCTTCAGACCTTACATAACAATGACTCCAGGCATCTTCAGGCCTTACAAGACAATGACTCCAGGCATCTTCAGGCCCTACAAGACAATGTTTCCAGGCATCTTCAGGCCCTACATGACAATGCCTTCAGGCATCTTCAGGCCTTACAAGACAATGTCACCAGGCATCTTCAGACCTTACATGACAATGCCTACATAACAATGCCTCCAGGCATCTTTAGGACTGAACGAGTTATTATAGGGCTATATATACTGCATTTCTCATGGGAGGACACCACAGCGAGTACTGATGCCCTTCTTCACACGGGAGTGGAGGGTGGGGGGGGGGGGGGGGGTGGAGGTTTACCGCCACACAGAGTTCACACACCCCCCACCCCCCCCCCCCCCCCCACACACACACACACCCCACGTCCAGAACGCACGGAGCGCGTCCCCTCAGACGCCCAGTGACGTCACCGGCGTCTCCAGGTCCGCCGCGTGACGTCAGCGCTCCGCCCGGTCCCTAGCGTCACGTTGTGACGTCACAGAGGTTGTTAACAGGGTGAGTGAGGAGAGGGTGGTGGCCCGCCGCACCCCCCTGTCTCTATCTCTGCCTCTCCCTCTCCAGCGCTGCCCTGGAGATGGATACTCCAGTCTGGGAAGTACCACACCGTGGAGGAACACCTCCCCGCTACTTTATACACAGCCCTAGACTGGCTCCAGTCCCTGCATCCTATGGCTACCCTCCTCGTTGATTCATTTCTTATTGTGTTTAATCAGTTAATGAATGTTCATAATCAAAGACTTGAGCAAGTCTGACTCAGCCCCAGTGACGCTCCTCGTTCAGTATCGCCGCCTCTGGTACGGTGTACGTTTCGCCAGGCGAGCAACAGGCCAACAAAGAGCAGACTTATTAGAGAAAATTAATATTTCATTCCCGGTTTGCAGATATGGAATGACCTCATCTGTCCCCCTTCATTCGCCTCTATCTGTCGGGTATTCGGAGAGACGTCCCAACCCTGGCACCATTCTACAGGCTCAAACGAATCGATTACTTCAGTGGGGATGATTGGGTTTAAGCCGTTGGAGATACCGTGTCATGGATTTTATAGTTATCACTGATTGTTTATAAGGATGATTTTAATATAGGGCATGGGTTTTTTAATATCAAACTGAAGCCATAGAGAACCCTACAGCCGTTGGATTTTATCACAAACAGGCGAGCTTTTCAATGTGTCTTCTACGTCTGCATCAATAAAAGCAAACGGCCATACCTCTTCACCTGTCTCACGTGTAAGTGTACAGACCATGCAGTGGCTCTTTCTCTCTCTATATTGTAAAACTCGAGGCATCAGCATGTGAAGCTGCACACACGTATTACATTTACAGTCCGCTGTCTGTGACCCGCGCCAACACTGCGCCAGCACGACGAGCGGCAGGAGCAGCTCGCCGCAGCACTCCGCCCGCCGCCTGCCGCCCGCAGTAAGCCGCTCTCCGCCTGCCGGACGCCGTACGCCGCCCGCCGTATATCGTCCGCCGCTCGCTGTACGCCGCTCTCCGTACACCGTACGCCGTACACCGCCTGCCGCCGTACGCCTCCCCCCGCCCGCGGTAAACCGTCCGCCGTACGCCACCCGCCACTCGCTGTACGCCACCCCCGCCCGCCGTAAGCCACGCGCCGCTCGCTGTACGCCGCCCCCCGCCCGCCGTCCGCCGCCCGCCGTACGCCGCCCGCCGTACGCCGCCCGCCGTCCGCCGCCCGCCGTACGCCGCCCGCCGCATGCAGTCCTCCCGCTGTGGGCGCGCGGCCGGCGGCGAGCAGGCAGTTGAGGCGGCGAGCAGCGAGCAGCTCCTCGCCCAGCGCCAACCCTGCCCGGCTCTGACGTCAGAGCAGCAGGCAGCCATGCGTCAATGCCCGAGTCGCTCTCCTGAGCTGCCGAGCTACGGCTTGGTGTGACATGACCCGACAGCGAGCGGGCTACGGGCTGGTGTGACATGACCGACAGTGAGCTGTGAGCTATGGGCTGGTGTGACATGACCGACAGCGAGTGGGCTATGGGCTGGTGTGACATGACCAACAGCGCGCTGTGAGCTACGGGGTGGTGTGACATGACCGACAGTGAGCTGTGAGCTATGGGCTGGTGTGACATGACCGACAGCGAGCTGTGAGCTATGGGCTGGTGTGACATGACCGACAGCGAGCTGTAAGTGGCTACGGGCTGGTGTGACATGACCGACAGCGAGTGGGCTATGGGCTGGTGTGACATGACCAACAGCGAGCTGTGAGCTACGGGGTGGTGTAACATGACCGACAGTGAGCTGTGAGCTATGGGCTGGTGTGACATGACCGACAGCGAGCTGTGAGCCACGGGCTAGTATGACATGACTGACAGTGAGCTGTAAGTGGCTACGGGCTGGTGTGACATGACCAATAGCGAATGACCTAGTGTGACATGACCGACAGTAAGCTGGCTAGGGCTGGTGTGACATGACGGACAGCAACCAGACTATGGGCTGGTGTGACATGACCAACAGCCACTGAACTACCAGCTGGTGTGACATGACCGAGAGGGACCTGGCTATGGGCTAGTACAACATGACCGACAGCAAGTTGTGAGAGGCTGCCTAGCTATGGGCTGGTCTGTCATGACCGTTTAGAGCTATCCATCTAAGAGCTCATGTCACATGATGGACAGCAAGCTCCTCACATCTGCCTGTCCACGACCTTGTTTTACATGAGCAACAGCAAGCTCTGAGCTGCCTGAATTGAGCTCATGTCAGATGACTGACAGCAAACTGCTCTGAGCATGTGGTGATGCTGCCATACCGCCTCGCATCTGCTCATCAAACCATTATCAGTGTCATGTTTCTGTATACATGTATGTAGCCTGTAGATGTCACATGTACACAGTTTGTGTATCTATACATATCGTATCATCACCATTTTACATTTATCACACTAATATCTACAGGCTTCACCTACTTATTGAACTAGTGTGTCTGTCACAATCTCTACTTGCACACATGGTGTAGACCTTATATGTGCTTATACTGCACATAGCCTTTCTTTTAAGAGGACCGCCATCAACCCTCTGAATTTTCAATGGCCGTAATATAATGGAGGTCGACCCCTGACACGTGGCACTACCTCATGGGTTGCACTGAAAAAGCGAGGTGAGAATTCTTTCACTTCCCACACCACATGGACATGGTATAGGGATGGACTTTGTTCTAATATAGCAGTAAGTCTACCCATGTTAAGGATGAAGGAGAAATGGTGGCTGCAGTGGAACTGGAACCCGAGACCTTCGGGTAGGTGTTACTGTCACACCTTTTATCATCCGCTAAATACAAAGTGTCCATAGTATACCAATAGGAACTCTGTATGGAGAAACCTGGCACATATGGATTTGTTAAACTTATCTCACACGCCTCACATCCTCTAAAGGGCTGATTCCACCAGCAGATATCTTTTGTCTCGCAAGGTCGGGCTCTGTCTTGTAGCACCTTCCTGCATCTTGATGAATCGGGATAGATCTTGTATAATCTGGTCGTGCACTTATCCCTATGTGTGTAGCCCATATTATCGCTCGAGGGGGGCTTTTCCACTGCCGCGATTCAACCAGATATTCACACACGATTCATCCCGACCTAGCAAGTCAACAAATCGGCCATATTCGGGATATATCGCACGTCCTGGTGGAATCACCCCTAAAATCAAAACGGAGCGACTTCATTTCAGGACGCGCAAAATCCTGGGGCGACTTGGATACAGGGCGAGTTCTCCAGTATTCACGGGGCACATGGTTCCTGTATTTATGGTGATAACTCACCACATCAGTCTACAGTAAGACCAGTTGTGATGAGTCACATTCCCCACAGCCGAGTAAATCCCTTCTCCCTGACTCTACCACAGAATGTAGGCCTCGACCATCGAGCCTCGACCAGGGTGTGTGTGTGTGGGAGGGGGGGGGGGGGGGGGCAGGTGAGCCTAGTGACCCAGCTCCCCTCCCCTCCCCCACCCTCACCTCCACCTCCACTGAGCCCCGGGACGAACTCCCCCCCCCCCCCCACACACACACACACAGACGGTATGAGCCAGGTGTAATTTTTCCAGGTGAGTTAATTAGCTGCATGCCCGCTTACGTCAGGCCTCGTGCCGCCGCGTGTACAATGGCCGCGTCGCCATGCCAACTGCCGCTGGTACAAACACTGCCTGCGCGCGGCGGTTAGGGCGGCGGTTAGGGCGGCGGTAGTGTCGTCGGGACGGTAGACTGGCTTCAGGCCCTTTATCCTACCCCTAATATAAAATCCCATAGCCTTAACATTGAGTTTCCGTATGCCACGCTGACTGGCATACGGAGTTTTATATGCCACTAGTGGCATACAGGATTGTAATCGTAGATGTTTACCCCCCGAAAAGTGACAATATCACGCCATTAGTCATAGTAATGCTTGTGTATTACTAGGCGGAATCCTCTCGTTATTTACGGCCGCCTGTCCAGATAAATCAATCGGTTATTGTCTATTTATCTGATACCTACCGCTGAACCTACCCGCACCCCTCCTCGCCGCAATACAGGGGCCTGTTGAATAACTTATGACTACGTCCTGAGGGGACGAGGAGGCCTCGTACGGGTTTGAACATTTAATAATTTTCAAGCTCGTTAACTGAGTGGTCCTAGCCATCCATAAGTAGTGAATCAAGTTGGCCCACATCGTCCATGGGTCCATTATGGGCGTACCAAAAAAGTTCTGTTTGTACGACCCTAAATTATTCATCAGGCCCCAGGTATGATTCCTGTGCCAGGCAATGTTTATCCTAATTTTGTTGAATCATTTAATGAATGTTCCTAATCACAGACTTGAGCAAATCTATGGTGGTGGTGGGATAGACTGGCTTCAGTTCCTGTATCCTATGCCTACCACTTCACCTACCCCACCCCTCCTCGCCCGGATGATTTCTAGGCCTCTCAGAGGATGGGTGCCTATTAGAATACATTTCATGCTGATTTAGTTTAATTATATATTGAATATTCATGATAAAAGACTTGAGCAAGTCTAGTGGTGGGACTACCGTGGGTCCAGGAGCTTGTTCCCTATGGCCTCAGGCTATAAACTAGACGTTGAAAGGTCGGTACCATGCGTGAGGTCTAGTTAGGTAATGTCTGGTCCGATATTCTATTGTGATATTCTAAACCTGGCTTTCATATCCTGGATAATTCACCCAGAATATGTATTTATGCTGATCTCTTGTTATAATTTCGTATCCAGAGTTATAAGCTGACGTAACAATGTGTGGAGAGTGGGGGGAGCTATCAGTAGTCACAGGATACCTTCTGCACCTTAATCACTTCATATCCCCACAAAGTGACGAGGTATGTTTGACCTTCCTTCATAGACCACATCGTAGAGAGTCCAAAAACCACCAACATCTCCATCACACTGGAGCCTTAAAGGGCTGCTTCCACCAACACGATGGATTTGCCGATATCTTGGTATATCTTACAGTGTCGTGATATGTCGTACCTCCATTGTCGCGATACGTCGCGCGCGATGTCGTTTTCCTATTTTGGTGCTCCACCAGCACGATACTTCAAGACACATCGCGGCAAGTATGCATGCGATTATTCAAGACCTAGCAAGATTTAGGTGCTGATTCCACCGACACAAGATATTGCGAGATTGGTCACGATTTGGTTGTCGTGCTAAGTCGGGCTAGGTTTGAATAATCACATGCCAATTTGTCACGATGTGTCTTGAGGTGTCGCGCTGGTGGAGCACCAAAACATAGACCAGACATTGCAGAGTTACGTTTTGCGACAACAGAGGTACGACATATCGCGACACTGTAAGATATCACAAGATATACCAAGATCTATCACAACAAATCCATCGTGCTGGTGGAATCAGCCCTTTAGCAAGACTATAGACAGCCCATCTCTGCAAGACAGGCGCTCACTCTCGTCAGACTAGTGTGATCAGTCAGTCACATACACATGTTCTCATAACACTAGCTCTGCTCAGTCACAGAAGAACTAACACATGCCCCAGTCAGATGTCAAAGTCCCCTGTGCACTTATTTCCTGTCTCATAGTTATTTCTTATATACGGAAATGCGTCATATGAAGTATATCATAAAAAGTAGGGATCATTTCTTAACGGTAACCAATATTTTACATCTACAGTACAATTCTGTTTCTCTCCATGGCTAAAACTGTCCGATGCCATCTCCTGTAACTATAAAGCTTTCTACTCATCCTTTTGTTCGACAACACAAAGCCCTTTGCCCACCTTATTATGGTGTTTGTATGAAACATCAACTACTTCACTTCAAAGCAGAGAGTGCACTCTTGGAAAACCGGATCCTTTCTTCTAGACAGACTTTTTAGCTTACAAACGGAAGTTAATTTACATCTCACCCAGAGCGCATGCGCTCAGTTGAAGCGACCATATTGGTGTGGCTATTTCATGGCACATAGCTATTCTAATGTGGGCGCTGCCATTGGTCCTCAGTGCCTAACACGTTGTGTCCCTTTATCTCACCCCGATATTTTCTTCATAGGGTTTACGTTAGGAACTCATACTCCACGGCCGTGAAGGTAGTGTACCCAAGACTAAATAGCTAATTGGGTGATTTATTTTATTAATTAATAATGTTATACCGGGCGAGAAAAAATCAGAAATCCACTCGATGAAAATAACTTGGTCTGTACTCCATCGAGTTTGACCGCAGAGTAATTCACGAAGCAAAGCTTAGGGAGTTACCCTGCGGTCAAGCTCGATGGAGTACAGACCAAGTTATTTTCTTGTGAGTTTCCTTGTAATGATCGCTAACGTATGGACTAACACGGAGGTCAACCCCCAATTGGTGGCACCAACACACGGGTCACAATAGACTTGCTCAGGTCTTTGATTATGAACATTCATTAAATGATTAAACACAATAAGAACAAGGTTCATTTTAGTATGTATCCTTCTCGGACTGGTCCATGAATCAAAGACTTGTCTACCATGAACCAAATCTCCTGTTTATGGCCCCAAGCCACTCCCTGTGACCCTAAACTTCCTTCTACCCCATCCCCCGTCCCCTCCTCCAGTTCCCTGGCCGCCTGTTGTCATAGCAATAAATTTCGCCTGCTCCTGACTGTGACTCGATTGAGATCAAAGTGTGAGGGTATCTTATCTCCCAGCAGATATCCTGACCAGTAGCCAGAATATATGTATGGAGTGTTGGGAATGCTGGAGCTAAACAGCGCCAGAAATCCAACCTGTATCCCAACGAGAAGGGTAGCCATAGGATGCCGGAACTGGAGCCAGTTTAGGGTCACAATAGAAACCCTGCTAGCGGATGGTCAGGGAAACAGGGTAGGTTATGTACGCATGTCTGCTAGATGCGAATGCTAAAAATAGGATTCTTTGCCGAGAAGCAAAGAGGCAAAATGCTAAACGGCACTCAGTATCAGCCGACCTGGCCTCACCCCCGACGGGGATTGAGTAATGCGGGGAATAGCCAAGAAAAAGATGTGGCGACTGGTGGTGTGGGGCCGGTTCTATAAAGATAACGGTAAAAGTGTACAGCGGCCCAGGGTCGGGTGGATCAGTGTTGAAATGAGATCCCGAAGACTCCTGACTCTCTACAACCTACAACGGTCCCCAGTTCGCATCAGACTCGGCTAATGGTCAAAATTCAAACTATTCTGGTGGTTTACCAGAGAAATTTTCGGATGGTTAAAGTCGACTTTGAATATCAAAGATTTAATGATTATTAATTCTGATGAGTGATTCAATCGGAGAAGTTCCAATGAGAATTTCGGAATACCAGAAATCCCAACTTACTTCAGTATAGTTTCAAAACTGAATTGAAAAACCAGGCTTTTTTTGTTTCCATGTATTAGAGACCATTGATAAGCATTCCGAATATGGTATCCTTATGTACTTTCACCCTAACACTCTATAGTACCATAACTCTGGTTGGTATATGATTTGTGAAGCGTCTGTTTATGTGCATTATTTATCTGAATCAATAAATTACGCAGTCAACCATTTCGTGGGCTCAAAACCAGATTGGACAATGAAGTATTGGTGCCAACACCCATAGGATATTCTTTGTCCAAGGTAGCAAGTTAAGTTACTCAAATAGGTTCATTTCAAATGGAAGAACGGGTGTTACACCCGCATTTGAATGAATAAAAAATAAAAATTTTAAACGCAATAAACCCATGTAAGTCGGTCTGTCCTAAAATTACATCTACGGGAAATACGGAAAGTTAGTGAATATTTAAATAATTCAGTTATGGCCAGTATTAAGTGGAAAACGCTGAAACAGCGCAGTTTTTCCTCTCAATGTTAAATATATGTTTTAATGTGTCCCCTTATTCTAAGTAAGACTGTCTGTGAGCTACGTTTAAGCTGTATATGGAAGGTTGAATATTCCAAAGGGGCCGTCCACAAAGTACATACGCACAATTTTGATTAAATTTGATCACCCACCCTCTCCATCCTGTACGCGATAGATTAAAGTGCTGGTTCCACTAACACACAAGATATATTGAGATTTGTCACTATTTGGCTGTCTTACTAAATCTTGCTAGGTTTCAAATAATCACAATTGGCAATAGATCTTGAGGCGTCGCGGTGGTGGAGCACCAAAATATACACTCGACAGATATCATTGCGTGTGACGTGTCGCAACAAAGGATGTAAGACATATCACGACACTGTAAGATATAACAAGATATACTGAGATATAACACAGCAAATCTATCGTGTTGGTGGAATCAGTACTTAAAGAAGGGATATATCTAAAATGTCCTAAATGTTTTACCCTCCACCCTCACTGTGTATGTACGTTACGGATGCCCCTAAATGGCAGGTGAGAAACCGGTCCTATCACTAAGTAACCTTCATACACTCTCATAAACCGTGTATCTCTAAAGAATTCTCGGGAAATAAGTCAGTAACAATATTTATATTATGGACGAGGCTGAAATGGGTCTAACCCCAGTTAGATGCTTAAAAAAATAATTAAAAACTAACAATTTCCACCTAACACGGGCACCCACATGTGGTCAATTATCTGTTATACAATGTTGCCGCACCTGGGTGGCTGTGAAGATCTCAGTAAAACCATTTCAACGAATCTCCCTGCAGGCCTTTCCATACATTACCAAAAATAATCTCCTTAACATTAAAAATAGCACGTTATAATTATATAAAACTGATAAAATATTTAAAGCACTCACCTCTCGCTCGGGGTCTCCAAATGCTATGTTTAGCGTGCCCATGGCTCGAATGATGGCTACAAGAGACTGGATTGTATTGCTGTATACCACAGGTTTATACTGCTTATTGTCCTCATTTGTGAAGCCACCTTCATGGATAATTCTGGTCGGGTTGGGGAAAATAGAAAAATATGCAGTGTTAGTGAAAAATCAGAGCAAATACCGAAAATACATTTCATGTGATTTATGGTTATAATGTATATTGATATTAACATAATCTATATTGAAAAGATCAATAAGTGATTAAAAAGAGCAAGATCATTTATAAATACATATTCATATTTCGAGCTTATAGTTTTTCATATTTTTCATATCATTAAGTGATTTAGCTTTTGATATTTCAGTAATTCTTGATACTAAACTGTGATCGGATGTGGTGGGCGTAATACTTAGAACTACACATGATACGTACATGACAAAATGACGAACAATCTAAACAACAATCACAGGAACAACACCTAGTTCTCCTCAACAAACACACCATACATAACACGTTTATTAAACCAAAAATAAATCTATATTCTTCATGTTTTTCTTGGGATTTCATTGTAATATATTTATTTGAGTCTCAGGTTTCGTTGTATAACAGCCTTAAGACATTCCCTTTCATAATTCTGACTATATTCCGGGAATCTTAAGGAGTAGCTAGGTTAAAAATACCCACACAAGTCAAGCATGATTCTGCAGTCTTAAATAGCATCAATATAATCACAATGTTTTTACAGCAGGAATATCAGTTGGGGGTCAGAAAAAAAGTGGATTTATTTTTCATGTGTAAGTTGCATCCTTGGAGTCGGAGAGAAAATACGGAAATCACGTCGGTGTTGGCAATGGCAGAGGGTCTGTGGGGAGGTCCAAACCACGGTTTTATTATCGTGAAAAATATTGTCTTTGTTACCTACTATATTTAAAACGGTAGAATTCCGTCGAATCTGCTTGGAGATCTTCCCGCACATAGAGACATAGTGAACCAAACTTAGGCTTGGAGACTGAAGGGCCACGAGAGTGAGATTCTCGTGTGTAGTGGAATTCGAACCTGCTCTTCTTTTTTCTAGGTCGATAGACATGCATGCTTTTTCTCTTAAGATTCAATTCAAGCCATGCCGAAATCAAAGTTTAGTATTGTAGTTTTCTGATTTATTTTTCTCGTGAGAAACCAATGAGATCTCAAGTTTCGCTGGTAGCCCTTTCAAAACTCCGCTGATTCCCCCCACCCACCACTGCACTAAGTACTTGGTCCAGTCCATACACCCATCTTCGTAGAGCAGTCGGTGTGATGCGAAAATCGGCTACCTTGCGAAATTCCGCTTTTATCGCCCACTCTACTCGCGCATGCGTGTGGAGAACTTCCTGCACTCACATTTCACGGACTATTCTGCAAAGAGAGAAAACCGAGCAGCGCAGTGTCCATTTTTGCGGCCAGACGTACCCGTTACTACGTTGCGTGACGTTGGCGCTGCTCCCGTGAAATATCGTTCGATCGACGAAACGTGCAAAGTTGCTTGTATTACTATTAGCAAGCTTTAGTGCCGTGAAAGATCTGGGAGGAGAGTGTTACCAACTAGGATGAGAGCGCCCGATGATTTCCGCACTCTCCAATCGTGAAATTCATAACTGCGCATGCTCGTGGGCGATAAAAGCGGAATTTCGCAAGGTAACCATATTTCGCATCACATCGGAACGGTTGGGAATGCGAAAGTCGGTAGTTCGATCCCCGCTATCCACGGAAAGTTTTTTCGTTTTTCATAGTCGGTAAAATTGGTGTCACATGAAATGATGGTTGGGAACTAATTCATAGTTTTAGGTATTAATAGTAGGGGGTGCCAGTAAGCCCTCACCCTCTCAAATACGACGCGACGAAGTCGCTAGTTTTATACTTAAAATGATAAATTGTATTTCTATGGAAAGCTGCGACTATACATATTCACGAGTACGTATTTACATATACGTCACACCTTCAGGACCTGGGGCCTGTTGAATAATTTAGGCTCCTGCATGAAGACACCTTTCTGAACGCCAACGACACCCAGGGACGATGTGGGTTAATTTCATTCAACATTTAGGGGCTGGCGGTATATCTTAGATATTAAAGTAGAAACAATCACTTTTTCGTACCTATTCTTTTTTTTTGATTATATACCAATGACGTATATGTTATAAATACGCACCGTTTTCCCATATAATATAAGAAAATACCATACGGAACCCTGTTCTGTACGGTAAAATACGAAACACTGTTCAGTACGCGTCGACTACAACAATAGTTATTAGGCCAAATTCTGTTAATTACTCTTATTAATTTCGGAAATATTATCAGTATAGAACACTCTACCATGCTTGTGTAAGCAACAAAACTCGATAATAATTTACGGTTTGTACGGAACGAACCGTAAATTACCATTTTGTTTTGTAGCGTGTACAGCATGAACATGTAGTTCCACATAAGTATTCTCATTACTTCACACATGACAAGCTCTTCGTGTGTTATACATAAAAAAAAAATTCATATTCCACTAATTTGGGGAAATACAATGGCCTGTTTGAGAAGGGAGTGGCAGGTAGAAGGCATGCTGGTTCTGGTGAACAATGCCTGTTTTCTCTGAGTGACCCGGACGCCCGTATGCAAGTCTGACTGCAGCCCTACCCAGTGTCACAGCTTGACGAACAGTCACGACACCAACGTCAACGGGACCCCTATGGCAGTGGTTTGGGTAGTTTAAAGTGGGATTCATCCAGAGAGACTTATGTACTTGAGATTGATGTACATGTACTTTACATATTTTCCCCAGTCTTTGATAATTTTCCCTCTGTCCAATATTCTCTGAGCAGAATGCTGAAATTGAGATTTCCCAGTCTCTAGAGAAAATGGTGGATCTGATTCACACGAGCTTTGCCAATGAGACTAGGGGACCCTCATTATCATTGGGAGGTACGAGTCTTAAACAGGTTTAAAATCCAAATTGCTTGAGATTATGTACGTGGGCAGGGAAAATTGACGCCAACGATTCTCCCTTCTCCCCCTCAGTATCAGGGAATTGAGACCTAGGGGTGTCACACGAGGAGACTAGTACCAGTAAATAACCTCAGGAAAGTTGTCTCAGACAAACCCTGCTGAAGGTAGATGAGTCTCTCCGTGTGAATGCCACTTAACGTCCAATATGTTCTATTAGAATTACTTTGGGTTTGATGGGGATTGAGTCAATGAGATGAATTTAGGTAGAAATCACACCCATACACATTCACCGAGATGGGAGATCCGTAAGTTCCCACTCCACATAAACATGGTATGAGAATGATTGCCCTTTGATAAAGAAGTAAATCTACCACTGCTGGGAATGAAGGAGAACAGTGGCTGCAGTGGGACTCAACCCCACAAAGTCCTACAACCTTGGGTTTACAAGTCCAGTGCCTTAACCACTGAGCTAACTCCCCACCCCCTGTGGCAGTGGTGGTCATGGTACAGCCCAGCCGTTCTGAGCGTAAAAAACACGTTCATATAGGCTGCCTAGGGTGGGAGAGGTTATAGAGACATTCATCATGCTGCAAAAATTATCCCTTTATTATCTACGTGCCAACTCTGTGTTATTGGGAAAGGTGCAGAGATCCTGTGTCTGTTTGGATCCCAGAAAACAGTTGTTGAAATGGCAGGTTGCAAGTAGGTTACAGAAAATGACCCATAGACTGAGTATAAGCCAAACCTTTTGATTGTATATCTTTTAAATATAGTTCCAAGCTCATCCATTAATGATGGACATACCATTCGTTCCTAGATTTTTTTGTTTGATTTAACATCCAGTCTCAAGGTTCAGCTTTTCTCACTGGTTTTACACTACAGTGGTAGTGATCGAATCTATGAGACATAGGTAATCACGTGATTAGGCAAAGTATCGCAATTTTACCTACTATATATTAAGGCACGATTTCAACAGGATATGCTTGGAGTTGCTCCCCCACATAGAACAGACAGAATCAGACCTGTGTATGAAGATTGAACTGCCATATCCATATGTCCCGCCGTACCACGTGACCACTTTGATTTTAGAAAAAGTGAGTTGTAAAAATGGTAAAATGGCGTTTTCAATGATTTCTAGTCATATGATAATAAGGAGACATAGTGAGTGTACTTGAATTCCATCTGTTCCTCTATATTTTGATCGGATATATATACACCTTGTTCTTCAAACTCGGTGAATATTTCCGACCAAAAAATATCCGTGTACAGATTCCATTCAGGCACACTCACCCTGTCTCTGTATATTACAGCACACAGCTCGCTGTATTCGTGATCGCTGGCCGTGGTATCGTGCAGAGCAGACGACTGGCAGAGACGGGCGGCAGCTGGCGAGCGCTGCGTGCGTCCCCGCGGCGCCGGGCGCAGATGGCCGCCAGCAGATGCCCAGATGCCGGGAGCAGCCGCCGGGAGCAGATGGCCGTGACAGCCGCCGCCCGCCGCCCGCCGCCCGCCGCCCGCCGCCCGCCGCCCGCCGCCCGCCGCCCGCCGCCCGCCGCCCGCCTCGCCACACCGCGGTAAAACAGTAGCAGGCGGCAGCAGCAGCTCGGAGGCGCTCTGGAGGCGGCGGCGGGAGCAGCTGGCGCCGGCCGTGACTGGAGGAGGAGCGGCCGCGAGAGGCTGTTGGGGAGAGGCTGTTGGGAAGGGGCTGTTGGGGAGAGGCTGTTGGGGAGTGGCTGTTGGAGAGGCTGTTGGGAAGGGGCTGTTGGGAAGGGGCTGTTGGGGAGAGGTTGTTGGGGAGTGGCTGTTGGGGAGGGGCTGTTGGGGAGTGGCTGTTGGGGAGTGGCTGTTGGGGAGTGGCTGTTGGGGAGTGGCTGTTGGGGAGGGGCTTTTGGGGAGTGGCTGTTGGGGAGTGGCTTTTGGGAGTGGCTGTTGGGGAGTGGCTGTTGGGGAGTGGCTGTTGGGGAGTGGCTTTTGGGGAGTGGCTTTTGGGGAGTGGCAGGGGGTGAGTGGTTGGGGGCTAGTGGCTCAGTGAGTGGCTCGGGGTGAGTGGTTAATGGTGAGTGGCTCATGGTGGGTGGCTGGCGGGGAGTGGCTGGCAGTGAGTGGCTGGGGACGAGGAGCTGGGGGTGAGTGGTTAGCAGTGAGGGGCTCGGGGTAAGTGGCTGGGGGTGAGTGGCTGGCAGTGAGTGGTTAATGGTGAGTGGCTCGTGGTGAGTGGCTGTCCGGGAGTGGATGGCGGGGAGTGGCTGACGGAGAGGGGCTGGTAGGGAGTGGCTCGCACGTCGTGGGCATGGTGCTACGAGCACAAAATGAGCAAAAATTTCTAAGAATCTTCCATGTTGCTAAGTGGGAACGCAAAAATTGCAAAATCATTGGTGACTCTTGCCCCGCCCCCGGTGTGCGTTCATGAGTCGCCAACTCAAGTCTATCCCAAAAAGGCACTAGTCTCTTGCAACTTATTTTTATACATGCTTGAAATTTTCGGGCTGCTAGTCGCCGAATATTCTGCCACCCGCTGTGTGACTGGCGTTTCCCGGTGACTATGCCAGGCACCAGTCTCTAGGACAAGAATCTCCTAATGAGAATGGGCCTTTACAGTCGTGGACACCTGATATCAACGGCCGAAGATTGGAGGGTGGGGGGGGGGGGGGGGGGTAGATGAAAAAAATGATCCCAGACTGGTCCACCCTCAATTAAAATAAATCATTATCATTTCCATTTTTCCGCCCCGTTGGGGGAAGGGAAAATTAAATAAGAGGGAACCCCTAACGTTGGAGTTAGAGGTCTCTCCCTATTTCAATGGGGGGAAAATTTATACTAATTATCATTTCGCAATATCCCTGATTGGCATAATATATTGCACATCTATATAAATCAGACATAAATATATAACATGTCTCCTCTGAAACTATGCTAACCAGTAATTTCTGATTTGTGTGATGTTTCTGCTCCTTGTTGGGATAAGTAGGAGGTGGGCTGCCGCAGCACCCCGTGTAGATACACAGTGTCAATTACTGACAACTCGAGGCACCACTATGAGGGATATTTCATCAACACTGATTTCATTTTCCTCAGTGGAAGCTGGTGGCGGATATAGACAAGGCCTATCGTCAGAACGATAATGAATCCTCTTATCATCTCTAATACTATAGAGGAAACCTATACAAGTTTAGGGTCAGAGCTTGTATTATCCATCGTATACAAAGACCCCATCGAAAATGTATGTGGACTCATTACATAAAACCTGTCAGATACCATAACTGTGGTATACAGATTAATATCTGTGGTATACGGCCTCAAAACCATGGTATACGGGAAAATACCTCCTTTGTGCTGTGGAGCAAAGAAATAGTCCCTATTGTGATACCCTTTAATGTGGCAAAAAGTAGGTTTAATTTATTCAAAAAGATGGATAATAAATGCAACAAACGATGGTTTTGTGGACAGGCGGCTCTATAAACCACTCGCGGTTGACCTCGTAATACACTCGCTAGCTCTCGTGTGTTACGACGCGTCAACCTATCGTCGTTTACGGCCGCCTGTCCACAAAACCATCAATTATTGTCTATGTATCCCATCTAGTTTGAATCTTGTAGTAATGTACAAAGTGAAGCCGCGTGAATTACGTAAGGATTCAAATGAGATGGGCTCGACCTCTGACCGAAACCATGAGTGGGTTTCTGATTTTATCTCACCCATTACATTGATTACTGGGCTAACATTTGTGACATGATCCCAAATTTGATATTTTTCCTTGATACTCAATGGGCGTTGGGAACGAGTTCTCCATTGTGAGATAACAAGTTTCTATACTATACATATGGAGCTTACAGACAGATACTCAGTAGGATACGGAAAAAGTTCCTAGTTCAGTGCCGATTTTGTGTTATATTTGAAATGCTGGATAAAAAAATACAACACTACCGTAATTTTATCTACATGGTCGTATTCTCCTTATAGTTGCCACTACGCAATATCCTCGTATTTGCTTGGATATTACTACGCGTCAACTACGTAAAGAATAAGGACCATGCAGATCAAAATCATGTCAATATTCTGTATTCAATCCGGATAAAAAATGTCTGACTGGTTAAAAACCAAAGTTCGCTGGTCGTAAACATACCAAGTGTTTCTGATAAGGTATGAAGATATAGCAACGTTTTGATAGCTACAATAAACGGTGACAGTAAAAATAAACACTACAGATAAACTCAAGTAGTAACGTACTTCTGAGCACCTGCACTTTGCAGGTGGGAATGCCTGACACATTGCACTTAGCCGACCCTATATGGATTCTGTTTGGGTTTGTTTGGGTATTTTAATGTACAATTTGTTCAATTGAGACTTACTTTGGGTTTGACCGAATCTATGAGATGAATGTAGGTAGAAATCTCACCCCTACACATTTACCAAGGTGAGGATTCTTTTACTTCCCACAACACAGACATGGTATGAGAAGGATTGGCCTTTGATATAGCAGTAAATCTACCACTGCTGGGGGTGAAGGAGAAAAGTCGCTGCAGTGGGACTCAAATCAACAAGGTCTGACAAACTTGGGATTACAAGTCCAGTGCTATTTACCACTGAGCTAACTCCCACCCCGGTTGCTTTTGTTATGTTTGCATGCAAGCATATCCGGTCTGCACCACGAGGAGGCAAGGTGACCAAGAAGCTGAACAGATTGGAGGCAGACATAATGCTGGGGACACATCATGTGAGAAACGCAGCGATTTCCAGAATCGCCAGCACAAAATGGCTTATATGTGAGCTATTATTTCCAGACTTCCATAAGGTCCAACTTTTAAAACACAGGGGTGGTGATCGAAACTATGAGATGAATTTTGATAGAAATCTCACCCGTGCACATTTACCGGGGTGAGAGTTCCTATACTTCCCACACCACATGGTATGGGATGGACTGGCCTTTGATATAGCAGTAAATCTACTGCTGCTGGGGATGAAGGAGGAGGGTGGTTGGAGTGGGACTCAAATCTACAACCCTCAAATAGTATTATATTTGCTTTAGGCCACTCAAAAAAAACCACTTGTTTCTCATCACCGCGCGCATCAGAAAAAAACGATTTTAGAAGATTTTTTTTTTTTTTTTTTTTTTGTAAATAGGTGAACCTTGATAGAAATTTTGAAAGGTACATGTATTTAGTATCAAATTAAAGTTCCTGATGTCAAGGATGCATTAAATGTATAGCCAATAAAAATCTGGAAACCCTTTGTAAGCAGAAACCCCGCGTAAGCCCGGATCAGAGGGCTTATGCAGGGTTTTACTGTATGTCTGAAGCCCATTTTATGGCACTTCAAAAGCCATCTTTAATAGGGCAAAAAAAAAAAAGAAAAAAAAAAAAGCGCCCTCGTCATATTTTTCATGGCTTGGTGATGAGAAACAATTTATTTTTTTTGAGTGGCCTTACACGAAGTTTATACACTGAAAAACGAAAAAAATGGATTTCGACGGAAAACCCGAGAGTAAACAGAAAAAAAACATGTTGTCACACAGGACAAAAAGCTTCCATCTCTAATCGTGTCATAAGCGGCAAAACATGTTGACACACAAGACAAGTCCAGCTGCACTGCACTGCACTCATTAATGCTCGTGTCATTCAGTTTTGTTTATTGTATTTATTGAGGCCCCAGAGATTCAGCCATATCTGTAACCCAGCAAGAATAGTCAGAAATTAAATAACACGAGACACACTAGAAAAACATGCGAGTTAGTCTGCTATGGTCCTTGGTATGGATCACCAAAGGTTGGTCTATTTTTTACATATATGTGCTCTGTATATGTTTAAGTTATTTATATCACCCGTGGTATCTTTTTCTCCATAAACTGAACATTAGGAACCGGTTTCCAACGCCCATGGAGTATTTCGAAGAAATACTCAATCGGGGATTATGTCACAAATGTTAGCCCATTAGTTAATGTAAATGGTGAGATAAATTCAGAAATCTATACAAGTTTAGGGTCACATCTCAATCCCATCGAGTTTGAATAAAAAGAAATACCGTATTCCTGTGGAGTAATTTTCCCATTTCCCAACATGTTTCGCAGGAGGTTTAAACCTCGTTCTACAAACTCGGTTTAAACCTCCGGAGGAACGTATGAGGTAACCGGAAAATTGCGTACACAGTCCTACTTTCTCTTTAGTCCTATATACCTAGAAAAAGGCGAGATATTAACAACAGAGAAACACTTCGCATAAACTGCCCGCCGAGCAGGAAGCCAACTCGACCTGGACCCGCATCCAACTTGGTGTTTAGTGAAAATCAATAATTAACGTTCAACAACGGCCTGCGGAGACTGAGAACTCGCCCCCGAGGCCTCTTTTTATGTGCTACTGACACGCGTGGGCGGCGAGGAGCACAAAAACCGACCCCGGTCTACATTTTTTTTTTTAATTTGTACTGTGGAGAGGTACATGAAAAGGCCTCTTTTTTTTTTTTTTTAGCAGATTTTCAGGCCAATTTTTCTCCAGACAGAATAAAGTATTTTCAGTACATCAACTAGTTTCTCTCGTAGAGTAGATATATACTAGATGATGATGAGGTAATGGACAATGGTAGAGATGAGGGTCTCTAAGCCAGGGTTCGTACATAGACTGTCCAATAAAATTCCAGGCTTTTCCCAGGCTCTAATATTTGTTTTTCCAGGCATATCTGGTCACTGTTTTTTAAAACCATGTGGAATTTCAGTGGTTTGGGATAGATAGCTTCAATATTTTTCTCTTTTTTTTGCCACTTTTAAATATGAAGACAAATAATCAAATCCATGCTATATCATCAGCAATTTGCTATGCATGGTCAAATAAAGGATCTTTGAAATTATTTAATACTAGTCACTGTTATATCATAGGCAGTCAGGTACCATAATTAAATGCCACTAGTGGCATATAAAACTCTGTATGTCAGTCAGCATGGCATACGGAAACTCAATGTTAAGCCTATGGGATTTTATATTAAGGGTAGGATAATAGGACAAATCCAACAGGCTGATTCAATTATACTTATGTAATATTCTATCTTAAGATACTTCTTGAAACTAGTTAGGCTACCATCTTGGATTTCTCTTTGGAGCTCATTCCAGTTGTTCATACTAGAGTAGATAGGACTTTTTCTTAAAAAGATGATGTTTTGGGGTCCTTCGTGCTTGCTTTGAGCTCTGGTTCTGAACTCTCACTGACCACAACCATCTACCGATTATTTCTATTCTAAAAGATAAGTGGTTGCCAAAGTATCCAAAAATATATATCAAATTACCATAATGAATATGAAATCAAATACTAATTATCCATTCATTAGAACTATTCCGAGGACTTAATGATGAAGCGAATATATCATTAAGGAATATATAATGATGATGATAAGTTCAGCAAAAAGAAAAATGCTTTCAACTTGAAAACGTCGATGATACTCTATCCATGAAAGATAGTTAAAGAGGCCCAGGAAAGCTTTTTATAAAGGAATGATTGCCTGGAAGGATGTATCCAAAGAAATACAAGATAGATCTCTGTACACATGTATATGAGAAATATCTAAAGATATAGTGATAGAGGTGATAAATCCCTAAACTGTTGTACGGAAGATCGTATCGTTAGATATGAGTACACATACTAGTTGGATTGTTCAATAAACACATCTTGATAAAAAAAAATTTTTTAAAAACTTGGATAACAGATAAAAGAAGACTGATAAAAGGTTCAAAATGCCATGTATTAACAAAACACAACTCAGTCGAAGTAAAAAGGTAAAAGATTGAAATACGACAGGTTCCACTGTCGTAAATCATTCATTAAGATGATTACCTCATTTAAATGTATGTAAATAGTGTGTCATATGACAGAGCTTGGTTTGTATGTGATGATTACATGTCATAATTATAATATCAGAATCAGCGATGAAAGTCCAGACCGAGGAAAATTAGGAAATCATAAACACTAAAAAATAAAGCATTTGTAGAAGTATGATGCAAAGAGAATAGCCATGAATCAGGGAAATTATTCTAATTTCCTATTATTGCACTGTTATCCATTGTATTTTAAGAGGGAGATTTACTAAATAAACAATGATGGCCTGCCCTGGTGGGGGGTGGGGTGAGCAAGCCGCTGACGAGTTACTGTGTATAGGTAGGCATTGTTGCTGTATAAATAGTGTCGAAATTTACCTTCGTTTTTCCCCCTTTATTTTCCCTTTTTTGGGGTAGGAGGTTACACATTATATATTATCAAGACCCAAAGTTGGCTAACAGACAAGGAAGACTGAACGGTGCATTACCCTGCAAAAAAATGAAAATAGAGGAAAAAGGCGAAGGTAAATTCGACAATATTTATACAGCAGCAATATTCAGAAATCTGTCGATTGTCGGCAAACTTGGATCCCTGCAGGCTACCTGCTCAGCAGAGGCCGATAATGTGCACTAATTTTCATAAAACAGGAAAAAACAATAAACAAAAAAGATAAATATATAAAAATATAATAGCCAAAACTTGAACTGGCATAGGGAATTATAGCATACTAAATGCTAATCTGACTTGTTATCGTTTCAGACTGGGCCACGGGGGGCAATCAGCGTTATACGTGGTGGAAATTGAAGGTCACCCACCCCCGGGTGGTGCTCCCGGAAAAATAAACCTGTCTACGAGAACGTGAGTCAGCACGGACTGAGTGAGCACCAACAATCACAACTGACACGTTCCGCGACCTCCAAACTCAACATCTCTTTGTGTATCAGTGGTGGAGAAAATAAAAAATAGGTATACAATGAATTCCCACTGGCAGGGAGTCCAATCTAGACTAAATCCTATACGATTTTATTTTAATCGGTTGGGATTAGATAATCTTATATGATTTTATTTTAATCGGTTGGGATTAGATGTTTATCCTACCCCTAATAAAAAACGCCATAGGTTTAACATTGACTCAGTGTATTTGACGGAGCATTGAATAAAGTGTTATTTATGCACCAAAGTGAATAAAAAAACGGACCAATCGGGGACGAGATAACGAAAGTAGATCCGGCAGCATTGATAAATGTGGCCATCCTCCGATGAGTGTCAACACGCTACTAACATGGATAATTACAAAATTGTCTCTGTATATCGGTGAGATGGGGTAAGATAAATACGAAACCGAACTCGAGTTAGCCTTGTAAATGTTTATGCCACGATAGGCATTGACAAGGCTAACTCTCATTTGGTTTCTACTAAGTATTTCGCATCGTATTTTGAATCATTGTTTTATTATCAGTTGTTTTCTTTTTTGTTACTTTTTTCCCCTTTGGAAGTGGAAGTTCTGACACATATCCTTCACAACGCCAACAATTCATCCTAGAACCAATAATAGCACAAAGTATGGGTCTATTGTTTCATTGCAGGTTGGCATATTGACTTGATTTCGCCACTAACCTATCCGTACGTATCTAACTCGCTTCCCGACCTATACACACTCTGAATATATACGTTAAAACGCAATTATCTTTCCCAGTGTCGCTAGCAACTCAAATATATCCTTTATTTTGATTCCTAATTGTGTGAAATTGATAGTCTAAGATTATATCATTGAAATAATAATAAATACAATAACAATATTGATATTTCTGTCGGTAAATCTTCATATTTTATCGAATGATTAGTTCAGGGACGTCAGATGAGATCAGGAAAAAAAGGGAAATATTTTCATGTGGAAAATCGAGCAGGAGAAGCTATAGATAAATCATCAACATAATCTCCCTACTTTATACACGTGAAACGTATGACTTAATTCAGGATACCCAGAATAGCGACAGCTATAATGTATTTGCCCTTTAACCCTTACCCATGCCCCCAGAGCTCATGCGGTCATTGTGGATAATGCTATTTTGGTCCAATCTATCTGCAACTGTACATGGAAACCACGTGTGGTGCCTCATGAATACCCTTTCCTGGCCTTTTTCCTTCTTTTTCCTCTCAGTTTTTCTTGCTGTAACAATACGTATTTCTCACGTATCAGCACATGAACATGGATATTGGCCCGGTGGTAATAGAAGTGGACCAGTTCTCTGGTTCCTTTTATGTTTTTTTTGTTTTATTTCTCCTGGTTCCTGATTGCATGGTCCCAAGGTCCAACTACTCTAAATCTAAGTAGGAACTGCATCGAGATCTGTAGCCGCTGAACATATGCCATGAGTTTTGGTTGTTGGATAATTTCACGAGGCACAGCCGAGTGAGATTACAGAGCAAACTAAAATGACTGGCATATTTTCAGTAGTTGTGGATCGAGTACGGTTCAGATTTTATCACTGACTAATTGGCTAATGTTTGTAACACCATCACCCATTGAGGTTTTTTTTTTTTTTTTACAATAATCCATGGGTGTTGAGTTCGAGTTCCCGATGTTAAGTCTATGGGGGAAAATATATCATATTTTTTCACATAATGAATATGAAAAAGTGGATTTCCACGGAAATATGGAAAACTTATATCTCTAATATAAGGGGAGGCAGAAGGTTAGAGGGAAATACTTCACCATTTCCAACTTGGTTCTAAAAATTTGGAATTAATACTACACAATTTCTTTCCTCAGTATCAACAACGTGGCTAGAAATTCAGTTTGTCGTGTGGATGTATGGATCTATAACACACGACCCATAAAAAATAGGTTGATAACATTATAATCCGGAATAAAGACTGACGGAATTCGAGATTATTATGACTTGGAAAAACACCTCTATGGCAAGCCGATGCCTGTTTTAGAATTCGTGATGTCCAAGGGTGGCCTCATCATCCAAAATATAGAAAAAAGAATATAAATGGGTGTATTTGAGAACTGTAGGTTTGAATGAACGAGGCAGATCCACACTCTATGACTCACGACCACTCTGTGAAGTAAGTTGGGTCTTAGCCTGGAAGCCGGGCCTGTGTTCTCCTCACATATTAGGCCAGGTAACTACCACCATTTTTCTAGTGCATTGTGGGATGCAGAATTGAGCTGGTTCCCGTCAAATTACAAAGATGTCTATTACGCTGGTTCCAACGTTGGTTCCCCAGCAGGATAGCGCCCAGCGAACTTTTGCTTAATCAATACCAAAGACCAAGTGTTAAGTTTGTGTGACTCAATTCATCTCTCTCTGGTTTTACCAGGAAGTCTGGGTTGCATTGATATTGACACAAACCAGTGGCACAAAACAACCAATTACCAAAAGCAATCTGAACATAAATATTTATGTTCTGATACTATATGATAAATGTCATTTATCAGTGATGGTCGCATTTATCTATGGTTGTTTCATTTTGCTTGAAGTAGATTTCCATCAGAAGGGTATATTTTTATTTGTCGTGAGTAACTCATTTTATCTCCTGGGAATCCATTTTATGACATGAAAAGCATAGCATTGGTTCATAATATGTTTCTTCTAGACTTAGTCTCATTCATATTCATATATCTGCATGTATCAGGTATGTCAGTTGGGATCAGAAAAAGTTTTTCAGACACTATTTTCGTATTATCATAAAACGAAGTAGACAATTTCTACTTTGGACAATTTGTTGGGTTTCGCTGCCAGATATATCCCATACGCCACGTATGTGTTGTACAGCCATAAATACGACATGGGTAGCTGTGGATGGTATACGTAGGTTATATGGCCACAGGTATAATAAAGAAAAATGACAGTCAACTCTAAGCACTTGAATTGGTTCATCTATATATTTATATATCACACCATGATTTATACCCCTTTGAGATCAATACTAACTCTCATATCCTGTATTTTTCATGTATAGGCTGGCGGCGGTGGTGGTGGAGAGGGGTGGGGAGCATTTACTGGGAATTGTACAGCATGCCATGTTATCATTACTCAAACACCAGTGCAGTTTTCCCCTTGTAACCCTTTTTATGATGGAACCTACACGATCATTTTAAAGCCAAGTCGTTATGACTCAGATCGGGGGTGAGGATAATTCAATTTCACAAATTCTGTTTCCGTTTAACATTGATGTTAGTCTTAGGTTTCAGACACGGTTGTATATAGTTTTTGTGGACAGGCGGCTGTAAACCACGAGTGCTAGCTAGTCTATTACAACGTCAACCTCGAGTGGTTTACAGAGCCGCCCGTCCACAAAAACTATCGTTTGTTGTATTTATCATCCATCTTCCTCTCGAATAAATCAAACCTAGGTATTGTCATATTTTAGGGACTATTTTTGGTTCCATAGCACAAAGGGACTATCTTTCCGTATACAATGGTTTTGAGGCCGTATGCATACAACGGATTTGAAAACCGTATACAATGGATATGGTATCTGATAATGGGTAGTGGATTGTGGAGTCCCCATACATTTTCAATGGGGATGTTGTATATGATGGATAATAATAGGCTGGGTATCATACCCTATCAGGTGGGAGCATTTTTGTGGGGGTTTCCCTCGCCCATGTTACTGTTTCGGGAGAAGGGGGAAGTGGGTTTTTTGTGTTGTATTTTATTTTAGCAATTTTTATTGCTATGGGAATATTGTGTGTACACAATCCTTGAATTTGGCTATACGGCCGTTCTTCCACTTGCGCCCTAGCCTTCTACTCCTCACTCTAATGGCGGGTGTTAAGCCGAATGGGCAGTGGGTACCATTTTTGTGTAAGTCTTTGGTATGACTCGACCAGGGTTTGAACCCACAATCTCCCATGCTCAAGACGAACAACCCTACCACTTAGCCACCAAGCTTGGTAAGCTGCTTTCTAATCTGAGACCTAGATCTACATCTCATCAGGGAGCAGCTTCTGTGAGTTACTCATGACCCTCTCGTCAACTGCTCATGTTCGGGTTGACCGTGAGACTCATAGTGTGTCGGAACGCTTGTCATAGTGTGCCGGGAGCTCAGTTCTTGGTCTTATTTTGTATCCTACTGAGAAAACTTGAGCTTTTTAAGCCTACTACTGTAAGTACTCTGTGGACATTTTTTTAAAACCTCTTACAATCTCTTGCTAACATTCAGCAGTTTCTTCTTCTGGGTCCCAGGACCTGTTGCCGGCTTCAGCCCCTCCCGAGGCAAAATCCCACTAAAGTTCATCGTCAAAACCCATAGACTGAATGCAATACAAACCCTTTATTGTTATCCATTCATAATTGCACGTTCATTCATCAATGATCAACATAGCATTTGCTCCTAGTTATATCTTGGCTGTCATGTCTTAAACTCAAATTACATGATTATTCGAAGAAAGCATTCTACAAAACCATGGATAGAATACTCTAACTGTCTATGGTATAACTGTATACCATATTAAAAACAGCTGATTTTATGAAAGATGAAAAATCTGCAGATTTTACCAAAGAACAAACCAGATTTCCCCATTTAATCTTTTTTTTTGTATTCCCTCAAATACCCTGTTGTGCTGCACTTTGGGTGGTGCATGGCCTTAGATATGAAATACACTTCCCATTTCTTAGATCCTGTGGTGACTTACTCGTGAACTGCTCGTGAGTTACTCATGAGTTACTCGTCATTTACTGGTGAGATACTCGTGAGTTGTACGTGCATGCTCAGCGCGCACCCTGGTGGGCGTGTAAACCAGGCGGCAGGGTGAGATAGAGGGGGGGGGGCAGATAGGGAAGGAGGTCGAGGGCACGGTATTTAGGCCGCCCCCCCCCCCCCCCTCACTACGACCGGGGGCTCCTCTCCCGAGTAGGGGAGTAGTGCACGTGCAACTGGGTCAAGTCTTTTCTTTTTCACGTTCGACTTTTTCAACACGGCCCAAAGCTGGTGCCGGGCGTTTCCCACGCCTCACTACCAGGCCAGCCAGGTACTAGCGGTGCTGAGCCTCACTGGTTCCCGAGAGATACGGGTCGGGGCAGTCTATTCTGCCAGGCAACAATCGGTGCCTGAAAAATTCATTTTTTTATATCTATTTACAGACCCCTTGAGTAGCGACCTAGATTAGGGGTTGTTTTTTTAGCGCAGGACACACGCTCATATACGCTGCCTAGGTTAGGGAAAGCTTATATAGACTTTCAATGCGCCGCAAAAACTAACCTTTCACTATCTGACTGTCAACTCTGTGGTATTAGAAAATGTGTTGTTTTTTTTTTTTAACAAAAAATACAATTTTATATTTATCAATTCTAGGAAAGGGCCCTTGCATGTTTTGTGAATACTTAATTCAATTGTTCCGGGTTTGTCTGAAAACTACTTTGGATGTTTGTTCATTAGAATCTATGTATGGGCGACCATTGAAGGGCTTTCCGCACTTTCTCAGGGTTCACTGATTTTACACCACAAAGATGGTGATAAAATCCCTGTGATGACTTTAGGTAAAAATCGTGCCCCTTAATATTTACCGAGTTGAGAATTCTCTTAGTTGCCACACCACATAGACATGGCATTAGATCGACTGGCCTTTGATATGGCAGCAAGTCTACAACTGCTGGAGATGAAGGAGAAAGGGGGCTGCAGTGGATCTCGACCACAACCTTGGGGTTACAACTCCAGTGCTTTAACCACTGAGCTAACTCCCCACTGCTTACCTCCAATGTATACATGTCATTTAAGTATAGTTATTTTTTGCTGTATAACCTACAATTTTGCATTTCAACTCACAAATGCTGTCTTGACTGTGGCCCTGTGCTAGTTTGTGATAAAGACATCACCAGTTAAGGACTGTTCCACCAACACGATGGATTTGTGATGCTATATCTTTTTATATCTCATAGTATGGTAATATGTCGTATGTCTTTTGTCACGATATGTCACATGCAATGGTACGCATACTTTTTCACAAAATTGTGTGTATACTTTGGTGCTCCACCACCGCGACACCTCAAGATGCATCGCGACAAATATGCACATGATTATTCAAAGCATGATTTAGCAAGACACCCAAATCGTGTCTAATCTTGCAATATCTTGTGTGTTGGTGGAATCAGCTCTTTATTTTCTAATACTAAGTTTATTTCACAAAGTTTAGTTTTAAATCAATATCCTAGAGCGTGTATTGCTATTCTTCAGAAATACACATAATTTCATTGGTGTTGAAACGCAGACCACCAACAGTGAATTCACATAATGTTCAATTTTAACATCCGAAAATAGATTGATTATTTAATGATGAACTAGTCTGTGTATGAGTAAACATGAAAATTTACTTAATGTATTTATAAATCGCGTTTGATATGCTTGGGCCAGAGCTCTCGTTATAACAGGAAATCGAGTCTAAGTGTATCAAACACGATTTGAAATACGTTCAACGAACTGGGGCTTTATTATTATTCTTCCATGGCGCTATAGGCATACTGATCACAATTGAATGTTACTACATCATGGATTTATAAAGATGACTATCGAAATCGAATAACAATCTGTTGCTAACACAAAAACTCAGTATGCACCCTCGGTCAAAGTATATGTTCCTGTCCTATGATATGTCTACAAATTGAATCTATAATAATTGGATCTATTTTGGATTTATGTATGTGTTTTTTTACAAGAATGCATAACAAGTCAACTGAATAAAACCGGATGAACAATCTCTAAGTAATAAAGAGGTTGATCTACTCTATTGTTACAAAGGGTATAGCATGAAATTTAATACTTAGAACTAAAGGGAACATTTTAGATATTATTTTCTACCTCCGCTCAATTTCTTACCAAAATTATACATTACATAAAAAAATAGAATAATTATCTTTTTACACTCAGATGATGTCTAGCTTCAGATTTCACGCCATTTATCGTATTTGGGTTTGATTTCCCCCCCCCCCCCCCAATTTGAACAAGAAAAAGAGTACATTACATGGCTTCTACAGTGCTGGTATTCTGGCAATATCATAGTTAATAATGCAATATGATAGTTCAGAGAAGTAGAATTATCTATTTCTCATTTCAGAAGGTTCAGATTTTAAATATAACTTCTGCTTCTGAAGTATACTCCAGGCTAAACTAAAGATCATAGACTCTCAGTCTATTTGATTGATTGATAGGTCAGTCTGTGGTTATGCCGTGGATCCAACTCTATGTATATACAAAATACACATTAAGGGTACTGCTCAAATAGCTTATATCCGTCTATATAACCTAACAGCACCAATTGGCAATGAATATCCTGCGTTTATTGTGGAACCTTACAGGATGTGTATGCAGCGATGAAAGTCGAGACTGAGAAAAATAATCAGAAATAATGAAATCTAAATGATAAAGCATTTGTATTATTATGTACTGTAGCAAGAGAAGGGGGGTTATACATAATATATTTTTGATACTCGGAAATCCGTCAATTGTCGGCAAACTTGCATCCCTGTATATAGGACACCAGGAATAGCCTAGCTAATTACATGGGCGTCTATTCTGATATTATAGGTGCCTTCCGCTAAAATTGAATCACCTTAGGGACGTAAATGATTACTCACTAACTATTGCATTCTGGGAAATATGATTTTCCGGAGAGTGACTTAAATTAACACGATCTTTGTAGACTGATTTACCAATCAACTTAGGGTATGCCCAGCCCATGCTAAACGGTATGTATACATTCCTCTGTCGTGTATTTCTGGTGGGGATAATGATACATCTATAAATTTGCTGATCTAGAGGTAATATCAAAACGTATGAACCCATCCATGGTGAAGAGAACTGGCAAGATAGCCTTGGTGAACGACAGCGGAGTATAAACTGCAGCTGCTTTCTGTAGCAGCTGGGAGGATCCTTCAATTGAGCCTGGTGTACTTCAGCAGCAACAGCATCGGCAGCAGCAGCAGCAGCAGCAGCAGCAGCAGCAGCAGCAGCTGCAGCGAAGCACTGCCTACTGCCAACAACCCGAACGCCGCCGCCATTTTCTCTTGGAATATGGCGTCCGACTATTGATTGTAACAACAGACAGGGCAGCGGGCCGACGGTGCCCTCTCACCGGCCCGTAGAGGCGTCAGGGACGGTCCCCCGGGCCGGCCACCCGGCTGGCATGGTTCACTGGGTACGGTCCTACACCTGGGTGGTGTTTTGGGGCCGGCAGTGGGCCCTGCCACCGGGATTACCGGGCAGAAAATCTGGGAGGGAGTGGCAGTTTTGGGGAGAGGTGTGGTTTGGGGGGGGGGGGGGAGTGTTTAGAGAAGCTTGCCATCTGCTCTTAGGCAGCTGGAGCAAGAGCAGAAGGTCGTCGAGTCCAGATGCCTGAATGCCAGAGAGTATTACAAATATGTCGCCTACCCTAGTCTACCACCAGCAATAAAAACCGTATTGCCATCAACGTGGCTTCCTACTACCCATACTATACCAAGGCTCCAGACGGACTAAGGTTCTTGGTGACAGCTTGAGCGTGTGTTGTTAAACTGAAATGTGTTGTCATCACAATCTCATACCTCTAAAATCAGAAATCCTAAAGCATTCAGACAGGCTGCACTTAAATGTAAACAAGCAACAGCCAGTAAAATGGTGGGATGAGAATGGGTGATATATTAACAGGATGGCTATTATAGTATTCAGGAATACAGAGTAAATTAAGACGGTATATCAATTTAAAACCGCTATACTGTAGCAGACAGAGACAGTAGGAGTGACGGCTTGGTTCGTCGTGCATGGCGGTTGGACTGTCCCCATCCATACCGATACCTTCCGATGTTTACGTGCCGCATACACTGTCAGTTTAGTCATTGGGGCATTAATACTCATTTCAATGTATTCAGTAAGGATTTACCTATGCAGATATGTACAGATTACACACATAAAAGACGAAGGAGCGTAGAATATTGCGAACATTGACATGTAAACATTAACAAATGCCCTTCTCTAGCGAGCGCCTTCACACCACATCAGATCACAGTTTGGACAGATTTTCTACATATTAGCTAAAAAGATATCACAGTCTAGATGAACGTATTGGGTGCTTACTTCATTTGTTTAACAATGGTACTTTTGCCAGATTCTCCCGCACCTAGAAAAGGGTGAAATAAAAGAGAAAATCGGGTCGGTAATTTATTCAAATGAGCGTCAGTGGACAAATCGATCGGTAGGGAAAGCCAACGATACGGCCATTGTGTGAGCATCCTCTACAACCGGGTGCCGGTTTCTAGACCTGAAACTACCCGTGACTACAGATTATAAGCAATATTAAACATTCTGTTATTTCCTCTATATAGTTATCTTCTACTGTATAGCCTTAGGAAGGCCGAATAAACAGAGAATACAGCGGTTGACGGGAAAATGGCTGCGGGAAGCTGGGCAGAAGCATCCCGTACCGGGGGGTAGCCGGCTGCAAACACGGACCGACCCGAAGCCAGGGCCAGGTCGGCGCACCAAAACAAACGCAACGCCTTACCTAAAAGTAACAATTTTATATCCTTGGCGGCTTGGATTCCATCCTCCTTTAGGTTTTTCTCAATTTGTTTACTCCGTTCCACAGCGGCGCGTTCCTCGGCACTCATTGTGCAGCCCATGGCGGTAGCTTCCTTGGCTGTGTCCCTTGCACGGTAAGTCCAATCGAGAGACTACCCAGTCACTCAGTGCTCCGCTCCGCCCGTATACCACCTCCCAGGGATGTCCGTCGTCTCCAAATCTCCAGTAAAAATGGATAATATGATTTTCAAGTAATATTTCTTTTGTTAACTGTGCATAAAGCCGAATTCTCGGCTGAAAAATCGTGAAATAACAGAGCCGTATTATAATAAAGTAATAAGCATCAATTTACGCCGCGAACCAATCAATGGTCCCCAGACCAAAGCGAGGCACATGCCTTTTGCCGCGACGATCGATATGAGAGCTCCGTCAGGAAATCTCGGCGCCCGAACTCACATCACCATCTGCAAGAACCTCAGCTACAATTATAAACACATGCATACAATGCCATGATCTCCTACACACCCAAAATATTAAATTCGTGTCTATAACTCAGTTCCTAGCTCGATTACTGTGTTTGTGCGTTGAGTTTCGCTGCTGTTGGGATTTCATTCCGCAGTCGGAGGCTGAGTCGGAGCCCACACTTGCCTGTGACTCCCTGTCGAGCCTCGGCCTACTGCAAAGGATGCCTGATGACGTCAAGCCTGCCTAGAATTTTATGTTATCGAACATACATTATGGCCAAGACGGACGTACGCACCCGGCCGTCAAAAAAACTTCGAAAAGTACGACTTATCAGCCATTTAGCCCTGTGGTAAACCCCAACATACCACAGTGGTTGTTACTGTTAGCCTTCTAGGTTCTCTGGAGATGTTGGGATGGCGCCCTGTCCGCCGGTTTGTACTGATTTTGATCAACATGACTCAGGAGAACATGGGAGAAACTAGACTGAGATTACCATCCGCGAACTCTCCGCGATTATCATATTGTAATGAAAGCTTGCCCAAAAGCCTCTCTGGACATAGGAAAGAAAATCGCTTCAGTCAGATAATTTAGAGCATTCTATTTTCCTTGAAAATATCAGAATCGTATCGTTTTGTTGAGAGGAAACCGTGATTCCTAGAAGAGATGCCCCGGGCCAGGGGTGTTTTGATTCCCGGGCTGGGCGCCAGGGAGCGCGGCTTGAGTCCCGCAGCGGAATTTCATGGAAATCCTAGAAATGCGCATGGCGCCCTCTGGTGTTAAATAGTGATACTACACATGGGGAATACCAACAGGTGTGCGAAGTGTCCAATAGACTGTGATCTTTGGGGGAAGGGGGTGAGGGTTTATTTGGAAATAAAGATATAGATATTATTGCCTTAATAACCTGCAAAGATATACCCGTCTGTGTGGGTGGGTGGCCATTCATTCTCACAAAACCTTCTCCTCACCCCAAATTTGAACCATTCATATTATATGTATTGTACGGTACGGTATATTATCATCTGGACCTAGATCTAGACAATATAGTTTATATCAGGGCCAAGTTCCTTGTTCAACTTTGGATTTGATTCATTTATTTATTTTTGCCCCCCCCCCCCCCCAACACACACACACACACACACACACACACACACACACACACACATTTTAACATTCTAAAAGTGGGCGGGGTGAGAGTTCTGAGTAGAATAGACATATTCATTCTATTTTATTACATGTAATTGCTTCAATTATCACAAAATTCAAAAATTATTCACAGGTATAAATGTTGTCCTGTGTAGATTCTACAGTGTCTATATATAATATAGAACTGCATCTTCAATACAACACCATGATTATTCAAAAATGACAAGAATCCTAATTCTTTTTACATTATATAAATCTCTTTCACACTCATTGTAATATGATAGTAGAACAGGGGTTTTCTATCGTGCCCAACCTATATGAGATACCAATCCACAAGTGACCACTTGGGGAGGGAGTCCAACAGATTGAAAAACTGAAAGTACTCCCGCCCCGTCAGCCTGGCCCTTGAATTGGACGTTCCTCTCATTTAAATAGATCGTCATTTTGAAGCAAAGCTGCCAATCCATCTGATTTAGAAGGGAACTCCCAAGATGAAAATACCTTGGTCCCTACTCCACCAAGTTTGACAGCAGAGTAATACACTTCGAGAATCATGTAGTGGTCAAACTCGGTGGAGTGCAGAACAAGTTATTTTCATCAAGTGGATTTCTGAATTAATCTCACCCCTGTAACATTATGACTAGTTGAATAATCTACCCAATTTTCCATTGATTATTGGGTACTCTTCCTTCATGACTGTAGAGTATGAATTCCTAACGTTAAGCCTATGGAGAAAAATACTGGGGTGAGATAAAGCGCAGGGTGCCATACACACTGTACGATATAGGAGCAGCGGTAAGTAATAATCAAATTTATGCATATAATGCACGGATATATAATGAATACTACCAATTGAATTTTGATGTCTTCAACACACTCAAAATATAGTGTTTAAGACTGGGAAATTGCAAACAAAATCCTAAAAAAAATCGGCATATTGGGCTACTTGAAGTGAATTCATGACCTCAGCGAAGAGGCCAGAATTGTGCAAATATTGCTTACATTTTAGGTTTTTATTTTGAACCCCGACCCCCTAAAATAGGTTTTCCTCGGCTATAAATATATCTAAAAAATCCTTGTGTTTGCCATACATTGCCTTGGGGAATTAAAAAGACTCAATAAGGGTCTCTTCCCTTGGCTCAAGGCACTCTGTATTTTCTCTCAACTACTGGCGTCAATGTGAATTTGTTATTATTAGCTATTATGAAAATTCTATTGAGGTAACGAGAAGCAAGATTTCGCATGGAAAGTAGAAATCAGCATTTACTTAATGATAAAAACTAAGTGGTATAAATTCGTTTAAAATTTGTTTTAAAATAAAATCAACATTGTTAGGCAATGAACTAGAAATAAACATTATATTGCATACACATTTTGTGAAATAAAAGTATTCAAACTCATTTTCCTTTTGTTAGAATACTGACCAGCATTGAGAAACCTTAGTTATTTTAGAGTTCTATCTAAATAAATAAAAATATCTGTAGGGTAAACAAGTAGAGTTTCACAATATATTTCATTTATTCACATCTACTCCTGATATACATCATGTCCTTAGGATAAGTTACAGGCTCACGGTACAGGAGCTCTCCTCTCTGGGAGGTTAGAAAACACACGCGAGATGTCCCTACTTTGTACACTAGATCATGGTTTATTTCTTCTCTGGTTCAGCATCCTTCTTCAGTGGTACTTCTTGTGGTCCTTCGATCTCTCTGTATGCGGGGAAGGACTCCCACGGACTGCTGTTGTCAAACTTTCTGTATTCCTGCGTCATCTCCACTGGCTCAGCCACCACTCGTTTTACTTCGTCATCATACCGCAACTAAAATTAGTTAAAACACAAATGATTCAGGAATGTTAGTTACCGAAAAAAAAACCCGCATATAAGCCCATTTATTAAAGGGGTTTTTGAAAAAAAATCGGTTTACACATTTTTGCCAAAGTCGGGGGTTGGCTTATAACCGGGTTTTTTTTTCCAAAAAATTATTTTGAAAAAAACCCAAATCAGTACAAATCTATAATAAAGTATTAAAAAACAGAGATATACAAATATGACTCATTTAATGGTAGTCATTTGTCAGGTAGCTTGTGATATCCTATATTGGTACCGAAAATTCCACAAAAAGTTGTGATGGAGACCAGGACCCCAAAGAGGAGGGGGGGGGGGGGGGGTCCAGCTTATAACCGGGGTTTTCCTAAAGTTAAAATGCCCCCAGAATCGGCTTATAGCATTTTGCTGAAGACTGGGGTTTGGCTTATAACCAAGGTCTTTTTGTTAAAGTGTCACATTGATCTAGCACAAACATATGCCTGAATATACGGAAACCGGCTTAGTGCATCTCAAACGTACGCAGTGAGGTTATTGATCAGATATATCCCGAGGCAAAGGGACATATCTGAACAATGATTTTACCTAGTATAACTGCAGCCTGTTTTTGTATCATTACCTAACATATATAAAACGGTAGAATGATGTTGAATCTGCTTGGAGCTTCACACACGACCCCCCCCCCCCCCCCCCCCCCCACATGGAGATAGACAGAACCAGACCTATCTTGTTGAATTGTGGAGGGCAACGAGAGTGAAATTCTCGTGGAGAGAAATTCTCGAACCTGCTATTCTTTTTTTTTGCATTTCTCTACTTAGAGATATCTTTCCTCTTATAATTCAAGTCTTGCTATGCTAAAAACATAATTTAGAACTGTAGTTGGTTTTTTTATCCCCTTACCCAGAGAAAAGACTGAGAGTTTAAAGGTTTCTCATTCTCCCCTCTACCAGAGGTGCATTAATAATAATGTTCGTGCCCACTGTGAATTAATAAGTCGCACTAAAGGTAGAATAACAAAAAGAACCGAGATCTCGTTTATGTAACAACGTCAAAAACAGGCCGTATATTTTCCGTTATTGACCTCGAACGATAAAAGTTTCGCCCGCAGTGAGGACGTTTCTTGATATGATTTCTTACCTCGACGTAACCCTGGATGGGGAAGTCCTTGCGGAAGGGGTGTCCCTCGAAGCCGTAGTCTGTCAGAATGCGCCTCAGGTCAGGGTGGCCAGCGAAGAACACACCATACATATCCCAGATCTGTAAACAATGGGTTTGAGCAATGCATTAATATGGATGGCTAGACTGTATCTCACCCCTGGAATTTTTGTCTCATAGGCTTAACATTGGGAACTCGTTCTCCATGCCCCTACGAGTATTACATTCCGTTATCCATGGTCTATATCCTGTGTGGTGTTCATTCTATTAGGGTGAATAGAGGTGAGATAAATACAGTAAGCAACTCGTTTTGGTCAAAGTTGTTGTTCTCCAACTCGTTTGTATGCTACATGATATCGTTCATATCACTCCGCATCAAACTCGTTGAGAAAAAACACTTTAACAAAAACTTGTTGGTTTCTTCTTAAATATCAGATCAAAGGAATAGAGGGAAACTGGTTCTGTGTGAAAGAATCCCTAAGTTACTCGGTAAGGAAAATAATTTCAAGCAAGCTTGGTGTGAAATCTGTAATTACTACACCCCAGCAGCGGTATGTAACTTTTGAATGACCTTTTCCAAGGGAAAGATATTCATTTTCACGTTTTATGAGACCTGGCACATTGTCATCGGTAATTCATTTGCCACCATTTTCTAGCAATAGCGGTATAAGATCGGTGTTGTAAAATATAATATTGTAATGTTGTAAAATATAAGATCCAGGGAAATATGATACGGTATGTATTGAGTAAAATAGTTTTTGGACCTCGTCCGCAATCTTTTAAATTTTTGTTATACTTAAGGTAGTTTTGGTGGTGAGCAGATGTTTCCTTATTGTTGATTAATATTCAAGATTTATCATTGAAGATGAATTGAATAAAATCTAAAGCGGTAATCATCAGATAGAGGGAAAAGCTAGACCTGAATTCAAGTTTTTTCTGTTTGAAAAAAAAAACAACCCCAAAAAACAACTTACCCCTCGTTCATATCTTCAAGATTTATCATTCAACAAGAATCATATAAAATCTAAATTGATAATTGTGATATCAAAGCTAGACCCGAATTCAATCTTTTTTGTCTGTCTAAGATAACCCCCACAACTCACCTCTCGTTCATACCAGTCGGCGGCGTGGAAGACGGTGCAGGCCGACTGTACGGGAGTCAGCTCATCTGTGTACGTCCGTACCCGAATCCGCGAGTTGAAGCGCAGCGACAGAAGGTTGTACACAATCTGTAACAGAAACCAAAAAGTTGTACACAATCTGTAACAGAAACCAGAAGGTTGTTCACAATCTGTAACAAAAACCAAAAGGTTGTTCACAAGCTGTAACAGAAACCAGAAAGTTGTACACAATCTGTAACAGAAACCAAAAAGTTGTACACAATCTGTAACAGAAACCAGAAGGTTGTACACAATATGTCACCTTAAGAAATTCATTTTTTTATTTGATTCTTTAGCACAAAAATATAGCAAGACTAAGGTAGCACAACAAGAACGAATATTTCATTACCAAAGTAAATTTCTACAGATAGAAGCTACGCTGTAAACCTACTGTATTTGAACAGATCGTTTGCTCAATTAAAAAAACACGACAAAAAAAAACACCACCCAGTGATTACAGTCCATCAAATACCACTCAGTCTGGCTTCATGGCTATGCAGAGTCAATGCATTCACACCCAGAGTGTGAACGGTAGGTGTAAGTGCAAGGCTGTTGTTTCCTACAAGGTAGGACTGTTGGGACATTCTAGAGCATTGTAACTGTCTGTCTGAACTTCCAAGTTATTAATTGCTTTGGTTTTTCCATAGAGGAAGATAAGTCTAAGGTGGCCAGGCACGTGCCAGTGTATCTCTACCACTGTGCGCATTATTTCTGTGTTGTCTAAACAATATCAGAGGCATTAATCAAAGCGATATAAATGTTTAACCCATCAGATTGTAGCTGAACTACAATAGAATATGATGCAATCGCTGTATTCTCTCTGGATATAATTATAACGGGCATTATGCATGTACAATATATCCTACTCATACCCTAAGTCATTTATAGACGATTAAATGAACGACGCTAGAAACACTTCTAGGCACATCCGAAAAAAAAAATTCATTATACAAAGTATATTTTTCTATATCATTAAATAACCTATCATATTTCCACTTCACTATTTTTGATGATTTTATAGTTTTAATTTTGAATTTGTGTAGGTCTATGTGTTTTTCTATAGATTTTCTTTAGAACTAAAATCTAATCATTTTTACTAAAATTGTCATGATACGAAAAGAAACAAACTTGAAAAAAAGATAAACCAACGTTTGTTTTCATTTTCTCTTCGATTTGATTTTTGATTTAATAGCGGCTTTGAATAAGACAAGATCTGAAACTGACTGACTGCACTTGGTCCCGTATACTGGTTCATGGTTTTTTTTAATGCGTATACCTTTTCTGGATCGTGGCTAAAGTAGGCTCCCACAAAAATGAGTGCCCGTTTATATCTGACTTGAGTCCATAACTGAATATAAAGTACAAGTTATATGCACAATAACTTACATCAAAATGATCACTGCTTATAAGTTGTGATTATTGTGATTGTTCATCATTCATCATATCATTTTCTCTCAACATATGGTGACTCAAACACACAAACTGGAAAGCATGTGCGACATTGCCATGCCGACTCTGCCTGATTATACCTTTGCCTGACCACTCCGTTGGGTCGGTGAGAATCGTTGATCTATTTGTTGATGTATTCACTTCACTGACCCAATCACAACCTTGTACAGTGACATCATTGTTCCCGACTGTTCCCGATTACAATCGGCGATCAGGTTGGGGAATCGGAGATAGGTGCCAATATCTTATAGACGTAATAATTCAACTTAGCTCACCATCTTCAACATAATATACGGTCAATTTGGAGGCACTTGGAGAAATAACGGCTAAACACTGCTTAACACTCCACATATGTGAAAACCTCCAATGTGGGATATTAATACTCCAACAATACTCCATGGGCGTTCAGTACAGGCCTAATAACTATTGTTTTAGTCTACACGTACAGAACCGCGTTCCGTATATTGCCGTACGGAACCGTGTTCCGTATATTGCCGTACGGAACTGTGTTCCGTATTTTGCCGTACGGAACACTGTTGCGTACTGTATTTTTTTACGTTACATGGCGAAACGGTGATTATTTACAGTATATACAACATGGGTATGTATCAGGGATGTCAGTTGGGGTCATGAAAAAATGAGGAAATATTTCTTATGTGGAATTTACTTCATCCAAGAGACTGAAGAAACATGGAATACACATCGTTATTGACCATGGAATGGGGCTGGGGTGCATGGGGAGGTTTAATAGAGGGAAACTATGTTCCGGTGAGCAAAAGTTCAAAGTTACGAGGTAAGGCTCGGAAAAATCACTGCCCAAGGCCTTGGCCACAGGCAGTAATTTTTCTGAGCCTTACTGAGTAACTTTGACTTTTGATTACTGGTACTTGACTTCCCTATTCCTATATACCTTTAAATATAGATGAAAATGATTATTTCTTTTCCTGCGATAGCCCCAGAAAAATGTCCACCCTTATTGAGTAACTGCAATAGCTAAGTTTTCGTCCAGCTGCTCTTTATGTCACCTGGTCAGGCCGGGACGAAAACGTCAGCCCGGGACGAAAACGTCAGCCTGGGACGAAAACGTCAGCCTCGCTACATAACTTATAATTACTGCACCCCCAGCAGCAGTATGTAACTATGGAGGTTTCGGAAATGGGTATTTAGGAATACTGTTAATTGGTGTGAATGAGACCCAATTTATCCTCTCTTTGATTTATACAAGAATAATAATTTCATAAACTAAAAATGAAAACAAGGATTTTCTGGGAAAAGAGGAGAATTGCCATCCCTGGTGTATAACAAAGTGAAAAACTAGTCACCTCAAAGCGGCAAGGGCGAGTGGGCACATCGACGCCGGCGATGTCTGCCAGCGACAGGAACTGGCCGTTGGTGTGGTCCTTGAGGAAGGTGAGTACGGGGAGCACTCCGTCCGGGTGGATGAACAGCTCCAGCTCGTTGCCATGCGACACCTGCACACTCTGCACGTACTTGGGCAGACACTCGCCCACGTACTGTCCGTACTCCACCAGGTTGTCACGCTCCAGCTGGTTGAACGGCCGCACTGTGGGCTTCAGGGCCTGCGTCTCAGTGGACTGTAGGCGCACCGCCTGCGTCACCGCCGCATAGTTTGGTGTAGCAGCTTCAATGAAGAAAATGTAATGGTTTTTTTTATTGGATTTCAGTAAAAGATATGGTATTTGGAAGAATTTTTCGATAGAAATATAACTGACACTTCCTATGTTTTAATACCTCACACTGCCATAATCCTGATACTTTTTACTGGGGGCGGGACAATTGACCGAAATCTCAACTGACACAAGGCAAGTGACATATGCCAAAACAGTGTCAGTTGTCTCACCCTTGTGTCTGGCAAAATCTAAAAGTATCTCATAAAGGAAACAAGCATAAGAAGACTCAAATTTGGTGAATATGCATGTCATACATATAGACATCGAAATATATTTTAATTTGATCATGTTTTTCTGTCTGAAAAATCTTATTTTGTGAGCAAAAATTATCAAAGATCTACAGCGTATTTCCCACAATGGGATTACTGTTTCCATGTATGGTCATGTATATCGCATATAAGTCAACGAAATTACTGATTGTATAAAATGTGTCTAGCTTGGACATGTAAACTTGTCTTATAAGAAAAGGTATTAAGCTACCATTTGACGGGGTGATGAAAACCAGCCACTTTATTGGCTGCTAGATTTTGTTCAAAGTTGAACTGGATGAAAAGGTTTTGTAATACGAAAGGCTAATAAAGAAATTCTTAAAAAAAAAGAAAAAAAGTTTGAATGATACAGGGGCGGCCGGTTCCGCAGTGTATACATCGGGTACAACTCAGGTTATAACTCTGTGAATATTGAGTGTGACAAATAGATAGCTGAATACTTGTGGGAAACAGTTGTTATGCTTTGTCATGTGAAGGGAAACACCATATAGCCGTTGAAAATATCCCAAAACAGTTTTAGTTGTGGAGTAATCTCACGCGACCAGGCCAAGTGAGATTACGTAGCAAACAAAAAGGAATGGTGTATTTTCAGTGGATATGATAGATTTTACCTCAACCCTATTACTGACTTGTTGACTATCATTTTGAACATCATCCACCAGAGTCAGACCGGTCCAATCCTATACTCATGTATTACCAAATACATGAAACGAAGCAGTTTGGGTCGCGCCATGACTATATCGGTATCTGGACGCCACGCTGTGTAGCCAGCACGCCTCGGTTTTCAGCGGTTGAAGGACGGACTAAACACTTTTTGTCAGAATTTTGTCAATAATTGACGTAGGAACTTCATATAAACATTAGTAGACAGCTAAAGCTCAGCAAAAAAACAGCTGGTGAGTTTATATTTTGATTCACAATAGGCAACATATGATTATTTGTTATTATTTGTTACACAGTTTGACACAAGTTCAGGAATGTCACCTCCCGAAAACCAAGCATAGCATCCAATTTACAAAGCTTGCTGGCTACTGAGCGTAGCATCCATTATCCTACCCCTAATATAAAATCCAATAGGCTTAACATTGAGTTTCCGTATGCCACGCTGACAAAGTTTTATATGCCACTAGTGGCATACAGAATTATCATCACATAATATTCCAAAATCGAGGAGACGGGGTAGGATAAAATCAAAACCTGATTCGTTTAATCATGGCCACCGCATTCCACTCTTGGAATTTTGGCTCCGGACTTCACTCGGCTTTGCCTCGGAAATCACTATGCCAAACTCCAGTCGTGGCATATGGTGGCCAAGATTAAAACTTATTCAGTTTTACCATTGGTTTTTATTGTAAAACTGGATGAGGTTTAATCTTGGCCACTGTATTCCACGACTGGAGTTTGGCAAAGTGACTTCATGAGGCGAAGCCGAGTGAAGTCTGGAGCCAAAACTTCAGGAGTGGAATGCGGTGGCCAAGATGAAAACGAATCAGGTTTTGATTTTATCCTACCCTTTCTCCTCTATTTTGGAATATTACGTGATAACAATGCTGTATGCCACTAGTGGCATATAAAACTCCGTATGCCAGTCAGCGTGGCATATGGAAACCCAATGTTAAGCCTATGGGATTTTATATTAGGGGTAGGATAAACGATAGTATTCACTAGATCCGCCATCAAGTATTTACAATATTCCATGGCCAGTTTATGGTGAAAATACCAGGGGTGAGATAAATGTACATGATATTTCTACTACAAACCTGCTATTACATTGAAAAGTTTTTTGCGATTGAATTCTGCATCAATATTTGAGCAAGGACTTTGACAGTCTTTGTCAGGTTGAATATACATCTATATTTATAAATTATATCATGCTTTATCTAATCAAATTAGATTAACTACAATGTAACAACGCATGCATTTTTTTGGGCGTTGTCAAGGTGTGTTATAACGACACTCATTGAACAGAACAGTGATCATAATATTATTACACACTCAAACTCACAGTCAAACTCAAACAGAATGAATATCGACGATGTTCAAGATGACAAAACTCAGAGTTCCACAGAATATTTAATGACAATAGATTTTTGACGTTCCTATAGCAATGTTTTACACTGGTAAAACATGTCAATATCTCTTCTTTGTTTTAATTTTAATTCATGGCCAAGTAAAAAGATAAATACATGCAAATAAATAAAGTTAACGATGACAGCGGACACAGAGACTGACACTGTGTCAGTGTGTGTGCCAGCGACACTGACTATGGTTACGGAATTTCTCACTAGTAATCAAATAAAAGAAACACATTTTACCAGATAATTATATTTTCGCGGTGCATAAATTTACCTCTCAATGGCATAATTAATGATAGTTGTATTACCTCTTGAACGTAGCAAAGTTTTTACTGCTGGAACAGCGATTCTCCTGACCAACGACGCCATCTTGACCTTGCTGAGTGGTAGCCTAAACATGTGCCGTTCATAGAAGATTACCCCCCACAAATCTAACAGACTTCTATGATTCTTAAGATAATATGCTATGATATAAAAAGAAAGCATTACCTAAGTATTATTCTTAGGTATATTTTTCTATATTTTTTCGGGGTAGTCTTTTTATCCCATGTTTTCTTGCGGAATCATGTTGAAGCAGCATGATCGATATTTTCCAGCCTCTGAAGCTAAAGATTTCCACCACAAGAAGAGCGCATTTTGTGGACCTCAAATCTTCTACTGTGATGGATTCGCGGACAGAAGGGGGTTCAAAGGATAGACAAAATGTTCTGTTCTCAATACAAACGGAAGAATACCGAGAGATCCCAGATTCAGATAGGGTATGTTAGGCTAAGTACATTTACTGATGCTTTAGTCACTGAGTGGTAGTGGTTTCAGTCAGTCACTCAGCCCATGTTGATCTACCATTCCAAAAACGTTGTCACTATTTCTAAATCTAAAATTACACTGATATATTTCCATACTAAAATTATACTGATATAGTTTGATAAGATCTTAAATGAAACCTACTCCATTGGAATTGCTATATCATTCTGCCTCCTGTATTCATTGGAAGCCTATGACTAATAATAAAAATTAGATGTATATCTATAGTTAAGTCCTTTCTACATGTAAATTGTAATTGTAAATACCCAGTATATTAATATATATCTGTTTAGTTAAATTCTCATTTATAATTCTCAAATTATATATCATTTTTCTATTTTCAGAACGGCTGTTGTAGAAATGTTTCTGAATTTGAAAAACTCAATCGAATTGGTGAAGGAACCTACGGCATAGTGTGTGAGTCCACCCTTGGAAATTTTCCCCAATAATATTCAACAATATCTAGGCCTAGATCTAGTAGGCCTACATACCCAGTGGGTTTTCCTTATCGATATGATAGGTACCCATTTGGAAAGATGCATAGACGCCATCCATAAAGTACGTACGCAGCAAGGGGGGGGGTGGGGGGGTTAGACATAATGCGTACAAAAGCGTACGAGGGGGGGGAGGGGGGTTGAAGGTATGATTTTCCATACGCAAATAGAGCCTCCAGAGGTTACTAAACTCCCGATTATCGCCCCGGGTAAAGCAAAGTTCCGCTCCTGATAGACTTGGCACACTACGACAAAATGAACCACAGTTTTCTGATTTATAATTGGAGAAACTGAATATAATTTCGGATTCCCATGTAGAAATAGCTGAAATTTCCATTTCTGACATCAGAATTTCAATTTGAGGATGTTTGAAAACCGTTGAACTGCATTAATTCTGGGTTACGAGCAAGGGGTCTATCACTATACTACGTTGGTAACCAGCAAAACCCGGAACTTGGTCAACGGACTGAATTACGGGATACCTCAATAGGGTCTATACGCAATATCAATGAAAATACTTGTATAAGTGTGTGTGTAGCTGTTTATTTAGGTGTGTGTGTGTATGTTCGTTAATACCCGGTATATACCAGGAGTGTTGTTGGATGGGCAACCAGCGAGATGGGGAGGTTGATGGGGGGGGGGGGGGGGAGGTTGCTAAGTAGGTTCGTGGATAGTAGGATGTGGGGATGTAGGCATGTAGGGATGTGGGGATGTAAGCATGTAGGGATGTGGGGATGTAAGCATGTAGGGATGTGGGAAAGTAGGATGTAGGGATGTAGGAAAAATGGATGTGGAGATGTGGGAATATAGGATGTAGGGATGTAGGATGTATGGATGTGGAGATGTAGGATGTAGGGTAGTATAGTGGAGGGGCAGTATGGTAGAGGGGCAGTATGGTGGAGGGGCAGTATAGTGGAGGGGCAGTATAGTAGAGGGTCAGTATGGTGGAGGGGTAGTATGATTGAGGGCCAGTATGGTAGAGGGGCAGTATTGTGGAGGGGCAGTATTGTGGAGGGGCAGTATTGTGGAAGGGCAGTATGGTGGAGGGGCAGTATGGTGGAGGGGCAGTATGGTAGAGGGACAGTATTATAGAGGGGCAGTATGGTGGAGGGGCAGTATGGTGGAGGGACAGTATGATAGAGGGGCAGTATGGTGGAGGGATAGTATTGTAGAGGGGCAGTATGGTGGAGGGGCAGTATGGTGGAGGGACCGTATTGTAGAGGGCAGTATGGTAGAGGGGCAGTATGGTGGTTGAGGGAAAGTATGGGTGAGGGGCAGTATGGTAGAGGGGCAGTATGCGTGAGGGGCAATATGGTAGAGGGGCAGTATGGTGGTTGAGGGAAAGTATGGGTGAGGGGCAGTATGGTAGAGGGGCAGTATGCGTGAGGGGCAGAACGTTTGAGCAGCCGTCATTTAGAGGAAGTATGTGGAGGGGCAGTATGGTGAAGGGGTAGTATGGTGGAGGGGTAGTGCGGTGGAAGGACAGTATGTTAAAGGGGCAGTTCGGTGGAGGGACAGTGTTGTGGAGGGGCAGTATCATGGAGGGGCACTGTGGTAGAGGGACAGTATGGTGGAGTGACAGTATTTTAGAGGGGCATTATAGTAAAGGGGCAGTATGGTGGAGGGGCAGTATGGTGGAGGGGCATTATGATAAAGGGGAAGTTATGTTGAGGGGCAGTATGGGGAAGGAGCAGTATGGTAAAAGGGCAGTGCGGTGGAGGGACAGTATAGTATAGGGGCAGTATTGTAAAGGGACAGTATGATGGAGTGGCAGTATGGTGGATGAACAGTATGGTAGAGGGGCAGTATGGTGGAAGGGGAGTATGGTTGGTCCCCAACAAATTTCATTCCCAAATTACAGAATCTCATGAGATTTTAGAGATGTTTAAAATTCATAGGGGTATTTTGGTGAAACAAATGTACCCATTCGATAAGAATCCAATCTGCCATTTTTCAAGAAACCCAAAGTTTTTGGGAAAAAGCCAAAATGTACATTCTGCTGCCAGATTTCAGTGCCAGGGGAAACTTGTCAGAGACAGAGGAAAAGGTGTGAAGAACAGCTGTCTCAGGTACATTATGCTTACATATGAATCCTGCTTCAGGTGTTTGAAAGGAAGGGAGGGGGGGGGGGTCCAGAAAATGTACATACGCAATAAGGGGGCGTACGTACTTTATGGATGGCCCCATAGCATACACTGATATCTGATAATGTTGATATCAAATCTCACTCTGATTGAAATATACAAAAAAAAGTAGAACAAATCTCATCTAGATTAGTATGATTTGAGGGACAAGTCTAAAAACTCAAGCTTGATTATTGAATTAAATTGGATTTTCTGATACACAGACCTCAAATATTGAAATAAATTGGATTTTCTCAAATAATCAGGTCCTAAGTATTGAAAAAAAATAGGATTTTCTCATGCACAGACCTTGATTATTAAATTAAATTGGATTTTCTCAAATACACAGACCGAGCAAGGGACACGAGGACAGATGAGATCGTGGCGCTGAAGAAGATGCGGATGGAGAACGAGAAGGATGGAGTTCCCATCAGCGGACTGCGCGAGATCAACATCCTGCTCAACCTGCGACACGAGAATATCGTAGAACTGACAGAGATCGTCGTCGGCAAAAGTCTGGACAGGTTAGAAATACAAGAATTGGCGGATACTGTTTTCAGAATTTTTTATTAATCTATGGAGTTTACAGACCTCCACTTTTCAGTTGATTTTCAATCTGCTGGTGGCAAGACCATTTATTTTAGCCTAGTATAAACGTCCATAAGTTTAATATTAGGAACTCGTTCTCAACGGGCTTGCGAGTACTTTAAATCATACTCAAGGGGTGATAAGCAGATAAATACTTCCAGGCTAAGATGAAATCAGAAACATATTCGTGCTTGGTCTGAGTTCCTGTTCGCCATCTCGTTTGGAGTGCTTCAGAATATTCACTTGGCTATCGCCTCGTTCATATTATTGCACACTCCAAACTCGATGGCGAACAAGGACACAGACTAAACACTCATCAATTCCTTTCTTAGTCCTCAACTTTCACAAATCAAGAACATTCAAGTAAGCACTCATTCTTACCCCTGTATACCAGAAACTTTTGTATCATTTTAAAACATCTATGAATTCACAAAGACTGTGAGTTCTTGAGCTTCAATAGAGACTTACTCTGGTCAACCTAAGATTATGAACTAATAGTTTGAGAATGTGGACATCTCAGCAAGTTATTTTTTTGCACTAAATATTTCCATCCATATGATTGGCTAGAATGGGGAAACCCAGATTGGCTGGTTCCCTAAATCAGACTAGCAATAGTTCCCTAATCATTCGGTAGGGGATTGGTAGTTTTCAACCTTTTGCCCAACCCCAACTATTAACCATGATTATTGCAGTAAAGAATATCTGATATTATCATACAATATATTAAAAGAATATTATACTATATGTTTAATATTGCAAGAAAGTATTGTAACAGTGCCAACAATAACTATTTGAATTTTTTTTAACTATTTGGATTTTGTGTGCCTGACATTAACAAGTAACAGGATTCCTGGTTCTAATCCAGTTCATATACATGGTTCTCTGGATTACTACTCTAGAAAAAAAACCAGTCACCCAGTCCCACATTGTGGCCTCTAAACGGATGTAGTTGTTATGAACTCTTGAAAAAAAACCTATATTTTTGAGATTGTGGGTTTTTTCCCAGTGTTCTTGATTGGAGTATTCTAATAATCTTGAATAAGTAAAACAAATGAGTGGCGGATTTAATTCGTTTATTCACTCACAATATGTGTCATCTTGCACGACATTGAATAGACAATATTATTTTACCATTTTTTTGAGAATTGAAATTTTATTTCTGATATTTGGATATATTCTTTCTTTACAGCCTTTTCCTGGTTATGAAATACTGCGAACAGGATTTAGCCAGTTTGTTGGATAACATGCAGCGTCCATTCTCAGAAGCCCAAGTGAGTATGACAGACACATCTAATTTTATTGTTGTACTGAATTGTATATAACATAATACATGAATTACCATTCAGAGAACCTACCGGTGCATTGTTTAGTTACAGTTATAGCTATCTTTGTAAATATGGTAATCTATCTGTAAAATAACCCATTTTTTGCAAATGTCCTATTCATTCTTTTATTATATCTAGATCTCCATCGAGATATCCATAGCATTGTCATATATGTTTGTGACAAAGAATGGCTGCTTTAGCAGATTGTCACTGTACTTTAAATCCTTAGATTTAAAAAGAACACTCAACAAAAAGACTGCCTTCTCCAACATTATGTTTTATAGCAGCACAGACTGACTTTTGAAATGAATTAATCGATGTCAGTGGAAAAAATATCGGTCGGTGACCACCTCCATTCTCATTGAAAAATAGTTTCTTCTTCACATTCATAAACAATGAGAAGTGGCTTACTGTGGCCCCATATATTTTCAACAGCGAATTGTTATGCTATTGTTATAGTCTTCTTTTCCTCTTGTTACTTTGTTGTTGAAACAGCAATAGCATTTGAGTATTCGTAGGCCCTGTTATCCCTTAAAGAACGGTGATTATAGAAAACAAAATAGAAAATATCATAATTTTATCATAGAGGTCACTAAAGTGAGTTGGACTGCCATTTGGGTACATTCTAACTAGCTTTTTAGTACGTTAACACTTTACTTTTTGAGAGAAGTACAATTTTACCTCTATTGTGACTTATCTGTAAACTTTTGTGAATATATTAAAGAGTGCAGTACTGAAATGTCCTTCTCTTTCTTCAACAGGTAAAATGTATATTACTTCAAGTTTTCAAGGGACTCAAATATCTGCACGACTACTACATAATTCACCGGTAAGTCACTGTTTTAGCAGTACAGATTTTCATAAAATGATTTTTAGCGAGATATTCCCTCAAAACCTCATAAAGATTAAAATGTAGACACCCTGATATTGAAAGCACTGAAATAGTACGAGACATGTCGGTAAATAATGTCTCGTCATTATTTTGTTACCCTAAAATGAATCCTGCCAATCGCCGAGTTAGCAGGAATATTTCTTCTCATATTTAAAATTAGAATTATATTTCCAGTAAGATCCCATCTGCTCTGTCTGTCAGATAGCTATTATATCCCTGCATATAATTGACTATCGTGAATTAATATGAACAAGTTGAGATAACTTAGTTTTTGATATGCCATATCATATTCACAATTAAGTTATTGAAACGATAGTAGAAGAAAATTTGAAACGTGATATTCCTAAAGTATTTTTTCTTGCTTATTTTCCAGGGATCTGAAAGTATCAAATCTTCTTATGACTGACAAAGGTTGTGTAAAAATAGGTAAGTGCAGATATTTATTTGGTGATGGTTGTGCCTGTGCGATGTTTTTGGCTGTCGAGGTCAGGCCACCTCCCATAGTCCCTTGTCACATCTGGGGCCCGTTTTATAATCTAGGATCGTATATGAAGACCCTTTTCTGTACCTCGTACAAGGGTTATCATTTAATAATATTTAAGTTTGTTCGCTAAGACAGTCTTAGCCGTCCATAAGTGTTGAATAAAGTTGACCCACGTGGGTCTCCTTGTCATACAGAAAAGGGTCTTTATGTACAATCCTAGATTATTCAACTGGTTTGTTTGTCCTAATCTTGTTGTTACAGCCCCTATTATCGCCCATGGCAATAGGAGGGCCTTCCATCAGACCGATCTATAAACACGGCAGACTCTCAAGATCTAGCCAGACCTGTCCAGGTCGTCTCAACATACCTTAGATGGGCTGAGAACTTGTACCCGTGGAATACCCCCTTTTGGAAACAGTTTTTTAATATGCATAACATTCAGTAATTCCTCAGAGTTGACCCTACGCAATATTACCGTGTGTCAACTACTTGGAGCATACGGCCTCTGGTATGTGAAACCAGTCGATATTGTGTATATACTCCCCCAGAGCTGGTGTACCAGGTTTTAGATTGGCCGCTACCTCTGTCTCTATTCTGTTCAGACTATTAAAGAGATTGGTTGGGTTAAATTACATACGGTATCTGCTGTGTGTGCCTCAACCAGTTTTGTTCTATGTAGGTTATTAAAGCAGAAATGCTCAATAGGAATTATTCATGACTTAACAAATTTATAATGAAACCTAGCTTTCTGTTCATTATATATTTTTTAGAAATATACCCAAAAAGAAATAAGGAAATGTTAAATCGGATTTGAGAGTACAAGATGATGCACTCTTTAAGCAGTACTTAGGAGAAACCAAATGAGAGTTAGTCGAGTTGTTGTTTATCGCAAGACGGCAAGGTCGCGTATTACTGCGCGAGGCGAAGCTGAGTGCAATGAGCAGCAGACCTTGCCAGAGTGCGATAAACAAGTCTCAACTAACACAAGTTTGGTTTAGAACTCATCCTACCCTGTCTATATCACTTCAGAATATTAAGAAAAAACATAAAACCCACCAAGATCCAGTGAAAATTGTGTGACACTCTATAATGTGTGCTTGTTGATACTCTCGATATCGCTCTTGTCTCGCTCGCTCATTGGTCATTTTTTACATGAAGTCATTTCACAAATGAATCCCACTAGAGTGATAGATTTCATTTTTTCTGCATACTCGCCCAAATAGAATCAGCCAATGTTAAGCCTATGGAGTTTTTTTATTAGGGGTAGGATAAAAGCCAGATTCTTGTTATTGCAGCTGATTTCGGGCTGGCCCGGAAGTTCGGCGTGCCCATGCAGAAGATGACGCCATGCGTGGTGACGCTGTGGTATCGCGCGCCGGAGCTGCTTTTCGGCTCGCGTGCCCAGACGACAGCCATCGACACGTGGGCGGGCGGCTGTATCCTGGGCGAGCTGCTCGCCCACAAACCACTCCTCCCCGGCCGCTCCGAGATCCACCAGATGACGCTCATCATCGACATGTTCGGCACGCCCAACAACGCCATCTGGCCAGGCATGGACCAACTACCACTGATGGAGAAATTCACCCTGAAGACACAACCGTACAACAACTTACGCCACACCTTCCCATGGCTCTCCCAGGCTGGCCTCAGACTGCTCAATTTTCTCTTCATGTATGACCCCAATAAGCGAGCCACTGCCGCTGATGCGCTAGAGGCGTCGTACTTTAAGGAGCAGCCGTATCCTTGTGACCCGGACTTGATGCCCTCCTTCCCACAGCACAGGAACAAGCGCAGGGAGAGGAGGTCCAGTGTGGACGCCAAGGTGGACTTCGGCAGCAGTTTTGGAGATTCGCTTCCATCCGCTAAAAAGCGGAAAGTATGAAAGGAGGGGAATGTGTGAGATTTTTTTATTTTTTTTACAGAGATTCTGAGTTGAGGAACTGTGAATTGAGCGATTGGATCTGTGTGCATAAAATGGAGGTGTGTAGAGAGAATTAAATGAATTATTTGCTATGTCATTGTTAATTATTTGTTATTCTAACCAGGATCTTGAGATTTTATTCTTATTCTTTCATCATTAAATCATGCAATGGAATTATGTATATGTTTTCCTTGACGTAGCCTATGTAACTATTTTGGTTACGCCATTGAAATCTTTCTTTAATGAGTTCCTATCTCGAACCCTAACCCTATCCCTAACCCAGAACATAACAGAGGACTTGTTTTTCAAATTTGCTGGTTTATTTGTCTAAATTCTAGCTAGTCAGATCTTTTCTTCTATATACTTATCCATAAGTATCTGAAGCAGGTCGAGTTTTCCAATCAATTTCTCCAAAACGGGTCGAGTTCTTCTGACGACTATGGGTCAAGTTCGTTTGGGGTCGAGTTCTCCAGTAACTGGTAGACTGGATGAGTGTGAGTCTGTGGTACCGTTAGCAGAAGCACCATAGCGACCGTGGCGCCCCCTTACATTAATATATAGAACTATCCACAGTTCTTAATCCTATTCGCTCTTAGACTACACTGGCCACCCGAGCTACACTACGTTAGCTCTGGTCACGTTAAATTGACAGGGGCCTTGATATGGCGTGGTAGCAGGTATCTTATGCCATTGCAGTGGGTAAAGGAACTTCACTTTAGCTATTTTTAGGTTGGGAGTTAGGCCAATCTACTCTTAGACTTGCTCGATACTTTGATTATGAACATTCATTAAATCATTAAACAAAATCAGGACAAGGTATGTTGCTATGTAACTGGTCCATGAATCAAAGCAAGGGTAGGTGGACAGGTATACAGGAATTGAAGCCAGGACAAACAAACCAGATGCGACAAGGAAGAAAGACACTCCAGTTCACCCCAATCAGAGATGCATAGTAAACCCCATTTCATTTTATTCAAACTTTCACTTAAAATAGTGATCCTTGTTATTGAAAAAAATTAATAAAACTACATTGTTCAGTACATTTCTGCACAAAAATTGTCACACAGGCATAGAGTGCCTCCTATTGTATTTGCATATAATTTCCCTCTCCTCGACTAATCCAGGCAGCAACTACCTCTGGTTACCTATCACATATATATTTATGAAAAGTTTCCCCTTACTTGAAAATCTTAAAAATGCCTAAACCTCCTGATATATATGTCCATTACATTATGGTTATTACATGCCTTTCTAGAACATTTTGAATTGTGGCTCTATATTTATTCTAAGTGTTCCGAGATAATGTGAAACTTTTTGTCACTTGGGCGCCATATCACAAATCTCAGATATTGTCTGTGACTGAAAAATTCATGAAACGTATCCACAGATTTGAAAATGTTAAAAATATGTCAACCTCCTGATATATGTCCATTGCATTAGAGTTATCAAAGGTCATTCGAAAATACTTATGATAAAGATAAAAATGCAATTTAAAATTGTTACAGAAAGGCCTATCATAACGGCAGCAGCATCTGGTGTCAAATCGCGGAACTAGGCGCAAAACGGGGGTGCCGCCTGTGGCATGTATATGTACTAAAATGTGGCAATCATCAGTGCATTGAGTTGTATGTCCATGCTACCATGTTGTATGCCCTATAATATGGCAATTCTTGGTTCTAATTTAGTACAAAAGATATATGATAAATACAGCAAGTTCTGTTACAGGTCGCTCTGTAAACCACTTGAGGTTAACTTCGTGATACACTCCCTGACGCTTGTGTATTGCTATGCGTCAACCTTTCATGGTTTATTTTATGGCCACCTGTCCACAAAACTATCAATTATTGTCTATATAATTCACTCGCCACTGAGTCAACCGGCCAGGAATCCTTAATGACTTAAACCTTTCAGTAGATTCTCCATCTTTTTGCCCATGCTACGGACATGTCTTAAACTTTTTCAACAAATTTAGAGAATGTATTAGTAATGGCAGATTTTATTGACAAAGTAACGTTCGCATGTCACCTTCTAATAACCCTCATTAGAAAGTGGCTCTGTTCAACCTAAACGTTCAGCTGAGAATGTGCCAGTTCCACTCTTTGCACTGAATATCTCCAGCCATATGATTGGCTAGAATGGAAAAATCTAGGTGGACTGGTGACCCACCTATGACTAGCAGATTATTAGGTAGATTGGCAACCAACCCAGTGGTTGATTTGTGGAACAGATTATGGAATAAAACAGTATTTGAAAAAATCGACTTGCCAACCTTTTGCCTGATGACCACTTATTGAACTCAAGACCCAGTTCACCAATGCCAAAAACAATCTGGCTTTAAAGATATTTCATACTGGTGCCGAAAAATACTAAAAATCGGTCTGTAGGCCACGTACAGACTTTTGATGAAAAGTGATAAGTCGAACAAAATACAAGCCTTTCGCAATACTAAATGTCTGAAATATTGTTTGAAACAATAAACACTTTGCTAATTGTACCTGGAAACGAAACTGATGAGAACAGAATCCATGAAATATTGTTTGAAATATACCCTTACATAATTGAAATAATTTTTGTACTGCTCGTCTGAAAAACACCAATTGGAGTGGTAAATGATGAGTGAATAAACTTACAAAAAGAAGAGAAAGACACACCCCAGAACAAATCACTGGTCGAGTTAAATAAGCAGCTGCCACGATCCAGTAGCAGGACCTGTTTGTTCCTCTCCCACCAGATCTTTCGTACAACTTGGAGAGTGTGTTTTGTCATAATCTTGAAGCCAATTTTCAATTTTCTTATTTCTTTTTGGGTACATTTTGAATACAATGGACATAAAGCTAGGTTTTATTACCAATTTATTTAGCTATGAATATTTCTCACCAAGTATTTCTGTTTTTAGATCCTACATGGAACAAAACTATCTGGATCGAGGCGCATCCCTAGTGATTCCGTCTGTGATTTAACCTGACCAACCCCTATGTTGTAGATAGGGGTTGGTTGCAAAACTAGAGTGTTCGGCTCCGCAACTTTCTGCTGTGTTTACTGTGTTTTTCTACCAGGTGGCGCCACTAGGAATGAAGTTGTCTGGAGTAAGATGGCATGGAGCCTGGCCACACAAAATTCTACTTTAGATTTATTGTACAATTGTGCAGTACTTTTAATAGGTACATAACACTCCTCCCTTTACAGTAAAACCCTGCTTAATGGGCCACCCTCGGTTCCGAGCAAAATGTCCCCCTTAAGCGGGATGTCCCTTTAAGCAGGGTTTTCAGTCTGTCGATGGTTAGGCTATGTAGTATAAAATACCTTTATATAGGTGATACTGTGGCATATAGACACTGTTTTAACCACAGACTCTCCACAGACGCCTACCTGAAGCCTACAGGAGCCTTCGCTGGCCGTTATATTAAGCATAACGCTGACTTAAGATATTTCTCTATTATGAATAAATCTTATTACTTTTTTAAAAGAGGAGATAACTCCGTTTATTATTCTAAAAAAGCAATTACATAATTAAACTAGTTACCCATCAATCCCATATGAACATGTGAACAGTCCATCAATGCACAATTGTATGTCCAATATACCACATTTGCTCACTTCAACGCTCAACAATAACTGGAAAAAGAAGATATGCTAGAACCTCGCACCAGAGAAACAGATATAGAGTGTGTGTATATATAGTTCTTTCATTATCTTGAAAAACTAGGACAATAAACGCGGAAAATATAGCACTAAAATCATCTATCCATCCAGGCACAGAATGAACATTACCGACATGGAAGTCAGATGTTCACCGAAAAAAGATATACAGTCTTCATAACCCCTCTGTTTTTTACTCTTTTTATTTATTTAATCTTTTCCAGCCAGTTCTGGATGTGCTTCTAGAAGGATTGGACATTTGTACAATCAAAGAAAAAATGCTGAATAGTATTAATACAGTCACCATATGAGCAGACCAGAGTGACACTAATTCTCTTTTTAAAAAGATGATTGTTGGTGGGCACCACCCTATTAAGAATTCTATAATGAAGTGTTTTGTAGACCTCCTTGTAGACCTCCTTGCGCTAAAAACATTCTGAAAGATTGACTCCCATTCCTCCTCTCGATACTCCAAATCATAAAAATCATCAAGTTCTCCTTCTTCGCAACAAAGCCCAATGAAGCCTTCTTATTTTGGTGTACAAAGTGTCTTTAACCCTTTAAGGATGGGTGCCTGAGGCTGAGCTACTTCCATTGGGACGGGTGCTATAGGACGGGCATGTTTTGGTCAAAATTCATCATCCAAATTTGCGATGACGTAATAATGAACATAATGATAGATATTTTATTTCTGATGAGTAGAAATACTAAGTATATTGTCATATCTACATTTTGTGAAGATTTCATGAAAATTGCTCTATTGTTTCTTTGTTAAAACATTTTTGTAAATATTGGAACAATGATGCCTCATGATGCCTCCAGGCATCATGCGTCTTTAGTGCGGAGATGCCTCAAGGAATCACGTGTCCTTAAAGGGTTAAACCACGGAACATTATCTCTTATCATATCTATATGATCTGGTAAACATGGGATCCTGAATTTCTTCTCATCCCCCAAACGATTCATAAGTTTCCTGCCGAATATGATGTCAGCCAACCTAAGAATACCTGCCGGTGTCCATGTCACACCTACTAGCTGATCATAAAGAACACTACGTCGGGCAAATATATTATTATACATCATTTCGTTCAGTCTGTCTCTCTAGTCCCTTGGGGCGCTATCAAACATATTTTGATATCTTTAGGCAGTTTATTATAAAAAGATTTGGAGCCCTGACATTTTTCCTTATAGGCGTTTTCTCCAAATAGAAATCAAAGAGCGATCCCTGTACATGGTTCATCTCCCTTAAAAAGAGTGTCCATAAAAATCTTATTTCTGCTATAAACATTATTAATACTGACGGTTATGAGCACTATGGGATTGCTGTATAAAACATAACATCTCTCGTAATATCTTTGAAAACACTAATATTTTATCAATATTTAAAACAATCAGAATATCAAATTGAACCCTGTTAAAATCGTAATTATATCCGAATATCTATTTCTGGACAGTAAATTATTAACTTCTTTTTATTTCACAACATAGCCATCAGTTATGAAGACCTATCAGCCATCATGACAAGCGATTAGGGAGCGTTCATTAATTATGGCCGAGGTGGGCACAGTTTTTAGGGGGGCCAATTTTTCTTTTTGGTATTCTTTTGTTTGGTATTTCAAAGGGGGGGGGGGGGGCAACTCTTTTTGGGGTATACCCATGGGAGCCAAAAAAAATTTCACATTCTGCCGGGGGTCAACGTTATTAGCTAGAAAATGAGGCAGACTCCCATATTTGTGTTCAATGACAGGAATTGATATTTGTAATGATATGCATTCACATCATATCACAAGAAATCAGCTTAGTTGTACTACTATAGTAATGATTACCACACAAGGTAGCCATAGGTGTGTCACTCCCTGGAGTTCAGTGTCTATGGTTACAGTCCCGTTTCTCTACTGGGAGATGGGTGCACACTCTCCCTCAGTCTGACAGACTGATGTGGAGGGAGACAACAATGGACAAACACTAGTACATTTGTCCCAGAATCAAAGCAGTCTCACAAGATCATTAGTTTTTCTCTTACATCGATGAATTAGGAGCATTTACTACATCAAGTGCTACAAAATGCCCCTATTGCTGCTGTAGCAGTCACTGGCTCTGACCATGTGGAGGACTCTATCCTGGGAAAGATCAAATTACTCCCTTCCCGGCGATGTGCCACCCTATGCACTATTACATAGGTCAGTTCGGTATTTTCAGCATGTGATGAACAAACCTAGTCACACAAAACCAGACTCCACAAGTTTAATAAACAATGGATGTTTATTACAACTTCCCGGAGTGGTCCCGTTTAGACCACTCCCAAAGTACAGTACCTTGGCACGGTGTGCCAAGTAAAGCCGGGGAGGCTAATCCAGATACCGGAGTACTAGACTCACCTAACCACCGAGAGGGTTCAGAGAACCCAACAAACAAGGATCCAAGGATTCACTCTTCTCAAAGAGAACACATAAAATGCCTGCCTACCCACTGTGAACCCAGCTTATATATGCTGAGTTACGTAATCCCAGGTTCCGCCACGCCACTCATGTGCGGCATTACCTGGAGCCACTACACAGCAGGGACTGACATGCCGTGCCCTCTTTAGAAGAGTGAAAGTACCACCACTAGATTCACCTGGCCCATATACTACAAAGTTCAGTTATTATTACACATATCAGTATATACTATCAGAAGTGTGACCACTACCCTATACTTTTTACAGCAATGATTTCAAATCATCACTGTCAGTTGCAAGGTAATTTCATCATTCAAATCATATATGATTCAAATTCTTATGTTAAAAGCAGGACACAGGAGCCTCTCATATATAGGCTCTGCAAGGACTCTCCTGTAAAACTGGCCAAGGAATACTTTAGGGCTGAAATCATCCACTATTGGTTGCCAGTTGTGCAACTGCTAGCACCTCTCCACCAGAGGTGATTCCGGATTGTGCAATGACTGAGATTGAAAGTGGCCTCCACATGGTGTGTGATTCAGTCCTGCTCCAGACTCCCCCATCTTTTTTGCATTGGCGCTGTTCTGTCAACAACAGATGCTTATTTGCTACTAGATTTTTAAAAAAAAATTTCAAGCAATTTTTATGAAGGGAATATTGTGTGTACAATCATCAAATTTAGTGGTACAGGCATTCTTCCATTCGGGTCCTAGCCCCCTACTCCTCATTCTAATGGCAGGTGTTAAGCCAAATGAGCAGTGGGTAACAATTTTGTGTAAGTCTTTGGTAAAACCCGACCGGATTTGAGCACATGACCTTCCATACTTGAGGTGAACACCCCTACCACTTAGCCACCGAGCTTCATCAAAATTTTGACAAACGACCGAATATAACTGGGTTTGTTCTAAGGTAAAGATGGAAAGCTTTATAATAAAAAAAGCCACATCAGTTAAGCCTCCCCTGTGCTTTTATCCTATTCCGATTGGGGGGGGGGGGGGGGGCTATTTTTTGGGGCATTCCAAGGGGGGTGGCTATTTTCTTGGGTATTCCCATGGGGGGCAACTTTCCTTTGACTGGTCGGTGTTCCAAATACTGTGCCCTCCCCCCCTGGCCATAATTAATGAACGCTCCCTTAGTATGAACTGTATATGCTCATTTACGCACTTGAGATTGATAATAACAGAAATCTATACTTGGAAAAGGCTACTAAGACGCCGAAACATTGTAAAGAAACTATTCAATAAAGTCTACATCAAACCGAATTAGGCAGCAGTCGAGTTTTTCTTGCCTTTCCTCTCGTAAACATTATAAATACTCACGACTATGAACAATCTGGGATTGATCTAAAAAAAACTAAGTATCTCTCGTGATTAAATCTGAAATAAACTAAATGAAATTGGTAACCTGAAACAGCTTACCTTTTATGTTTTCCTTGAGAGAATTGTTTTCATCTGTATGAATATCTCCGTCTCCACTTCAGTGCGACAGAACACGACATCACCCGCTTATAACCTACACCTATTTACACCACACTTACTCCGGCCACGCTTCTCACGCCAGTCACCTAATTTGAGCCAGATTGTAGGTACTTGATTTACATTGTTATAATTACTGAAACCAGTTACAATTCAATCATAAATAAAAATAACTGAAGCCTCAAATATAACATTTCCTTCTTAAAGGCATTTCGGATAATATGTCTAAAACCCATTTCATTTTCCTGAAAATTGAATATGATGATCACTAAGTGTTCTGGAAGACATAACTAACTTAAGAATTGCGGATCATCATGTTAGTTTTTGATGAAGACTTTAATATTAAGGTAATATTATAATGGAATATAGAAAATTTTTAAAAAGTTGGTTTTCATATATAGTAAAATCCATTTCATTTTCTTCAAATGATCACAGAATGTAGTAAATATATAATATTACACATTTAAGATAACCTCGTTTTTGAAAGAATTGAAGAAAACCAGATAAGCATATTTCCTATATTTCTTATATATGTTTCAATAAACCTAGAAAATTATTTGATAGTAATTCTCAAGTCTTCTGAACAGAAATACTTACTAAGGTATAGAAATTTACAAGTGTGAACACATTGAAACTAATTACTTGTAGAACCTAATTCCTAATATTAAAACCGATCCATCCTAATGCATTTAGGATATCTCTCAATAAAGTCCTATAAGGGTCTGAATGTATAGGGGGCGTCCACCAGAGCTGACACGCCCTCTGAAACAAAATCTTTTTTTCTTTTTTAAAATTCGAGCAGCGCTCTTTTTTATTCAACATCACAAATCCTTTACAAAGTTGTTGGTTCTTTCTCCATGTTCAAAATTACTGTCTCCTTTCCTATAACCAATAAACCCTTCTGCATTAACATGTGCTCGCTCCCACGATGAACAATTATATATCCTTTTAGCTACATTTGCACCATCCAACGGTGAACAATTACCGCTGAAAATGAATATCAATGAACGAACAGTCCCAGTACCATATATATTTTTTTACACATAAAAGACACCCAAAATATGACCTATATTACTTAAAATCTTCCATTGAGAGATTCGCTTTTAGCATTACCTCTGAGCTCACCCTTTTTTTTGTTTTTTGTTTTTGTTTTTGTTTTCCCCTTTCCCTCCATTGTAGTGTTCCAACATCAACCCCTCTATACATGATAACCAATTTCTCCACTTTCGACTATTGACTATTCATAAATTTTTCCTCTGAGCCATCTTAAACTAGAAACAACAATTTTCCTTAACTTGACTCCCATCTCCTGCACCAATTTTCTTAAAAACCACAGGTCCTATCTAGGATCCTATTAACTCCTCACTAGCCATCTGGAGGCCTTTGATTTCAAACATTGGCTCTGTGATGTTTATCCATCAAATGGAACTTGACCTATCTACATTGATCAAATCCCTATAACTCACATAACATCAACCCCTAAATCCTAATTGGGTGCACGTACTTCTTTTGTGAACCTGTCATTCATCTTAAGTGTTTAACCCTGATAGAATTCCCTTTGAAAGAACACCTAGAAACCGATTACATCATGACAAGACAAGTGGCCCTAGTAACTCTTTCACCTTTTTCCACCAATTCCAAAACTGGAAAACCTTTGCTGTGAATAACACTCCATCAATCAACCCAACCTCAGTAGGATCTTTTCCCACTTGTTTGTCGCCAACGTTTTTTTCTTGTTGAGCACGGTTCTACGACACACCCCGACACGGCTCAACACGCCCCGACAAAAAGGGCCGTGTCGGAAGCATCCCGACACACTGCGACATGATCAAACATGTTCGATATTTGCTACGACACAGACCGTGTCACGGCGTGTGTGTATATATATATATATATGCATTTACATAGGAGACCAATACAGAAAGCAACTTCTTTGGTCAAAGAAGCTGTTCTCTAACTCGTTTGAATGCTACATGATATTCACATTCCAGGTGAGTATCATGTAGCATTCAAACGAATTTTAGAACAATTACTTTGACCAAAACGATTTGCTTTCTGTATTTATTTCACCACTGTACACACTAAAAGAATGGACGTTGCACAGGATATAGACCATGGAGAACGGACTTGTAGGGGCATGGAGAACGAGTTCCCAAATGTTAAGCCTATGAACATTTATCTCACCCCTGTCGCTTCGTTCATATCACTCCGCATCAAACTCGTGGAGAACGACGACTTTGACCAACACTTGTTGGTTTCCTCTTTATTATTCCCGGGGTGAGATAAAAGCTCTGACCCTAAACTTTCGTCGGTTTCCTCTATAGTACTCCTCCAGCCCCAAGAGACACCTTGGGGCCATAAGCCCCTTACCTGGGAAAGTCTCACTCAAGTCCACCGCCTCAACTTGGCAGCCCCGCACATTATTGAAGAGACAGCCAACAGCAGAACTGGAGAACGCAGCACAGTGCAGAGCAGACGACATTTACACAATAACAATACAAAGTGACGTGCTGGAAACCAGCGGAACAAACGCTGTGACAGCTTGGGAGAACCGCATCTGGTTCTAAGAAGGAATGTGCGAGGGGAGGGACTGATGGAGAAAAGGAAAATATGGTATATCAGGAAGAATTCCTTCTTTTATTTATCAATTGAAAAAAACCCAGCATATCTACATGAAGCAGGTCTTATCCCTGGTATTTTTCCCCATAGACCAAACATTGGGAACTCGTACTCAATGCCCATGGAGTATTTAGAAGGAACCCCACAAGATGAAAACAGCTTGGTCCGTACTCCACCGAGTGCGGTCAAAAGAGGTGGAGTGCGGACCAAGTTATTTTCATCCAGTGGGTTTCTAATCTTATCTCACCCCGTTTAACATCATTTATTGATAACATGAGCCCCACTCAGTCCATAGCCATTGTAGATATTCCATTCATTCTGATTTGCTACATAATTTCACTCGGATTTGCCTCGTGAGATTACTCCGCAACCAAAATCCGTGGCATATTTTCAGTAACTATGGACCTCGATGCAGTTCCCTTTAAGTGTTGCACAAACTTGTGCACAATTATTACAGAGTTTCAAAATACATTTTCATACATGACAAGACAAATGATGTTGATAATTGTGCTGTGATACTGTAAACCCTAGAACCGAACACCTAGATATGATATTAACGAGATGTCAGCTCTCCATTTCCCATTGAAATTCACTTTTGCATTGTCTATTATGTTGTCCCTATCGAGAATGTATGGGGTCACATCTAAGCTGTAGGACCCCATAACCCGTGATTGCGGAGTAATACATGAGCATTAGCGAGTGCATTACGACGCCAACCTTGAGTGGTTTACAGAGCCACCTGTCAACAAAACCATCGTTTGTTGTATCTATTATCCTTCTTCTCGAGTAAATTAAACCCAGGAATTGTCATATTGTATGGTATATGAATAGGCAATGTTTTTGATCTTCAACACAAAGGGACTATTTCCCCATGTGCAATGGCAATATTCAGTGGATTTGAATCCGTATATAATGGTTGTGGTATCAGTTTTTAAACAATGGATAGTGTTTTTTACTGGGTCCCCACACATCTTCAATGGAGACTATTCATACCATGGATGATAAAGGAAAATATACTGCATAATAGATTTGAAGTCTCTTTGTGCATGGACATCAATTCTTTTCTCTTTTTTCCACACATTTCTTGATTGATGCATAAGTGGTACAACATAAAATCGCATCAGGAAGTTTCAGCATCAAATAAAAGAGGCCGTGAATGTCAGCCTTCAGCTTGGCTGGTTTTCATGACCTTATAGAATCTGAACGTGATAACTTTCGTCATTTTGTTTCTATGCGTTGTGAATAAGAATAGTTTACGATTTAGGTTCTTGATTATGCTTTTCATATTTAGATAAGATAGTCTCTCTCTATTAAGCTTATGTATTCCGATAAATATATCTGGGAAAACCTACTTGTTTAACCCTTTGAGGGCGGATGATGCCTTAAGGCATCGTCCGGTCGGGGGCGGATGATGCCTGAAGGCATCATTTGCTGGATATTTATGAAATTGCTTTTGAAAAGGAAATATTTTAACAATAAACTTGAAATGTGTACAGAATGTAGGTATAACATCATATTTTAGAATTCTAAGTATTAGAAATAGAAATATTAAGGATAACAAATTATATCAAGTGAGAAACCTTCGAATTTTGAGTTCAGAGGACAATGCTCCCATCCCCTAGAAGTGTACTTAGTCACTAGTAGCCGTCCCCAAGTGTGGAGTTCTGCCATAGGCGGCCGTCCTTAAGGGTTAACTTAATTCGCTAACCATTCAATCATTGTCACTTGAGTCCCCTGGTGATGATTACTATTTGTGAGCTTACAAGCTATCATCTCCCCAAATCTTACCGAGAAGGAGAAATTGCATCAGATTGTCATCTTCATTCACTTACTTTTACCCTTTCAGTCCCAGCAATGCGTGGAGGCATTCCCATGCAGGGGACGAGGAATGCCTCCAGGCATTGTTTTAAAATATATTTATATTTATGTGTCATCATCACAAACGTTATGTTTTATGAGAAATAATGATTAGATTTACTCGACATGAACCTATATTCCTCATTATACTCTGTGGGCATTCGATAAGTAACTAGAGTAACTTGTATCAGGTTATTATGTGACGCCCATACGATAAACAGATAGCCTTGGCCTGTAGTGCAAAACCCCCCCATTCAGGATCGGACAGAAAGAGTTTAAAACATAATGAAATACCACACACCATCCTCTGTCCTGCCAAATTACGTTCAAGTGCATCTTTTTGTTTTTTTACATGCGCGGTATCAAGTTTTACTGTAGTAATTGATCTGCTGGGAGATTTGGACCAATTCTTTTGTTCTGCGCCATGCATTATCTCTTACCAGGCAATTACGTTCTCCTTAATAACCAAATACTTGCGGGTAAACAGAATCCTAGAGGCAATCTCCTGGTCGTATTGGGTTTCTTTACTTGTTTGTCAGATGTCATCTTTCAGACCATTGTGATGGCCACTTGTCTGCTGTGACCTTCATCAGTACATTTCACAACAGTCAACCTTCGTCATCAGGATCTCGGCTTATAATCAAAAACATTCGGTGGCAAGATTTTAATTTTTTTTAGGGGGGGGGGGTAAAATTTCTTTATTTAGACTATCTTTTACAGTCAGGTAGCATATCACAAATTTTAGTAACAATAATAGTACTCAATAAAGGGGCTGAGACCTCAACCTGTTCATAAGGCTGGTTTCCATGGTCTAGCCTACTGTTCATGCGTAACTCATGTGCGCGAAGTTTATATCAACTTCATACAACTATGACAATCAAAATTAGTTTCAACAACAAGAACTACAAGAAGAAAAGTAAAGAAGAGAGAAGAAAAGAAAAGAACTTCACCTCTAGCCTGGCGATAAGGTTAAAAGTAACAATGATGATACATCTGTTGGGGAAGAGGGTGTGGCAGTCTTGATGTTCACTATTATTTATCTTAGCCTGGAATAAACGTCCATAGGCTTAACATTAGGAACTCGTTCTCAATAAGCTTGCGAGTGTGGTAACTCGTTCTCAACAGGTAATAAAGAGATAGATATTTTGAGGCTAAGATAAATTCAGAAACATTTTCGTGCTTGGTCTGATTCCCTGTTTGCCATCTCGTTTGGAGTGCTTCAGAATATTCCCTCGGCTATCGCCTCGTTCATATTACTGGGCACTCCAAACTCAATGGCTAACAAGGACACAAACCAAACACTCATCAGTTTCTTTCTAAATACCTATGGCCGAACATCTATGAAATACTGCTAGGGGTACAGCATTTATAAAGAACGTCCTGACCATGCTGTACAAGCTGTAAAACGAGATGGCAATTTACGGTTTATACAAAACGAGGCGTTTACGCCGAGTTCCCTACAAAGCGTAAATTGTTACATAGTTTTGTGGCTTGTACAAGCATAGTAGGTCGTTCTATATTAACTATATAGTCGAAATTGATAAAAAATTATTTATCTAACAATTAATATTTTAGTCAATGCGTATGGGGAAGTGTTCCGTATTTTCCCGTATGGAACACTGTTCCGAACAGTATTTTTACGTTATATGGCGAAACGGTGCATATTTACAGTATATACCGCATGGATATATAGTAAAGACCTTATTGGGGTATCCCATATTTTAATTTGTATACAGGATCCGGTGTTAGCTGGTTTCCACCATTGTATGATGATAGACCCTTGACCCATTTCCCACAATTATTGCAGTTCAACGGTTTTTATGAATCTTCAAATTGGAAATCCGATGGCAGAAATGGAAACTTCAGTTATTTCCATGTATATATTTCTAATCATATTCGGTTTCTCCTGTTAGAAATCGAAAAAAGGTTTTTCATCGGGGGACACGAGCTCGTGATGCGGCCAGACAGTTGGGGAGCGGATCCTTTACTTACCCGGGGTGATCTCAGGGAGTTTAGTAACGTCTGGAGGTCTATAGATAATGTTCGGACTCACTGTGACCATAGTGAATCGGCTATGAAGCGATGAGTTTGTAAGGGAATAAAATGGCCCTTTTCATGAATTTTAGGTCTATGATAATAAAAGAAAACGTAGTGACTGCGTCCGTAGGGATGCCATTCTCGGCCTTTTGTATCATAAATACATCCCTCTGCTTCTGATGTCAGGACATGTTCTCTATATTATTATATACCTGTGGTAGTATATCCTACACATACGGCCTGCTCCTACCCATGTCGTATTTATATCCGTACGACACCTAGGTGACGTACGGGGTATGTATGTGGCGTATGGGGCATGTACGGCGGCGAAATCCAAAAACTACCCCAGAAGCAAGGTTAAAAATCGGATATTTTAAGGTATATAATAATAGAGAAACAGGCTGACTGTCTCCGTACGGATAAAATACTTGGTAAAATCGGCGATCAGATGAACCTCTGCCTCCGGCATCGGTTCATCTGATCGCCGATTTTACCGCGTATTTTATTCGTACGGAAACAGTAAGCCTGTTTCTCTATAGTACGAAAGACTTAGAACAGCCATCCCCATGGGCTCAGTAACTTCATTTATATCAGCCCTGGTACAAGTTTAGTCATAGGAATAACATTAAACAAATATACACAATTATCGCCCACGTAAAGTGCCAATACTATGATGTTATAGCAACAAATAGACCCAAGTTTTAGCTTTTTAACAATATTCTATTCATAAAGATCGGCCTGTTATTCTCGACACAACGACAAATTATATTTAGAGTTAACTCTGTGCTTATGGTACTGACTTCACTTCTATAGCGCTCGCCTCGCTCTCAAGTGCGGAAATTTTGCTGATCCTCGGCTAGTACATATAAGGTACATAGAAATCAGCGGAACCCGTTATCATGGCGACTGCCGCGCCACGCTTATGTGCAAGTGGTGAATGGTCATGGCGGAGGGATGGGAGATGACGTCATAGGGAACTGGCCAATCAGTGGCCAGGATTTCAGAAAGTAGACATGCCATCAACATGGAGATTTATCAAAACGTCCCAGACTTGATTTCCGAAGTGATTTGAATTATTTTGATATTGTGAAGCTATTTAATGTCAAAATAGTCTATGAGTTTTGGTAACCTTATTTCAAACACTCTGCAACCATGGAGTTGTCCCATTATCTTAATTCCATATAAGGAATACAGTAGACCGAGTAGCTAATGACTGCATTCGCAGCAAACCCTGACCTTCACCCTGACCTCCTTACATAATATTTTCTAGCGCCTTGGAGGGTGGTTGTGGCCCCTAAGATTCGAGGTCAACTCTCGACTGCAGAGCCGTCCCAAGGCGCTAGAAAATATTATGTAAGGAGGTCAGGGTGAAGGTTGGGGTTTGCTGTGAATGCAGTCATTGGCTACTCGTTCTACTGTATTCCTTATATGAAATTAAGGTAATGGGACAACTCCATGGTGGTTGGGATGGCTCTGCAGTCGAGAGTTGACCTACAATCTAATGGGCCACAACCACCCTCCTGGTGTGAAAGAGGGTTTTCAGTCATTGTGTGGGCGTTAAGTCGCAGTTCATCAAAAATACATTGAGATCAAAATACATAACGTTAACTTTATTTGACGGGAGAGTGAGTATCAGTTTTATGATGGCGGCTCACCTTTCTGTGGACTTCAACATAGGTCGATTACAAAAGAAAGGAATATGATATTGAAAATGTATACTCTCAGCAGGCAGTATCAAGTTTAGCAGATCCATCGCAATAACTTCTGCGCACAATTGAAAAACTTCAGTTTTTCAAATCTTATTCATTTAGTTGTGGTTCTCGGAAAAGGAGTTTAAGAAAGAAATATTACTAAAAATGTTTATTTTTTTAATCAAATAATTATAAAATGTAGACGCCCTCCAGGGCATGCAAATCAAACTATAAAAACGAAAATTGTATATCAATGCACAATGATGGGAAAAACTGAAATGATACGACTATGGGGGAATGGTTATACACAAAACAAATCATAAAAATGTTAGATAAAATTACACTAGTCCATCGATAAACACCACAAAATGACCTGTAATCATTTGAATTGAGCTTTCTGCCCTGGCACAGATGTTCAATTATTGTCATCATTTGAGAGTGGCCTGAAAATACGAACCAGTCAATAGGGCTGCTTACGGCCAGTGGTCAGGATGACATAGAAAAAGGTCACGTTTGGCAGATTATGAATGGTACTTAACCCTGGGAGAAAAACTGTAATTCAAATGATGTCCTGGGGCAGTTTTCTGCTTTGGTCAACATTAAAACCGACCTAATTACGAACGCTTGAACAAATTGAATTTTTTGGGTGTGTGTGCAAAAATTGATCGTCCATATTATACTAAATTGGTGCGACATGGCTTCCATGCCCTCAGGAGCACCTACAACTAGGCACGTGTGCGATGTCCATGATTGCACGGGTATAGTAGGACAGGGAAATATCATTTATTGTCCTACCCCTAATAAAAAGCCGCCATAGACTTAACATAGGCAAATTTTATGTGGCATGCTGTGACATAAAGTGTTTTTTATGCCACTAGAGTAATAACAAAAATTGACCAATCGGAAACCAGGATGTCAGCTACTACGAAAAAAGTTCCGGTTGCACTCAAAATGCCCATTCAGATGTTGCTAGCATGATACAGAATAATCGTAAAAAATAGAACTCACACCTGAAGTGTAGAGACGGGGTAGGATAAATACAGAACTGAACTCGAGTTAGCCTCGCCGAGTGTAGTGAGTAGCAGACCTGACCAGAGTGGCTTGAAAACTAATCAGGCTAACTCTCGTTCAGTTCTACATAATTATTACCCACCCAATACGGAGTCCCCATACTAAGCCTATGGAGCCTACAGATCGCTACTGAGTAGAATACGGAAAGCCGTATTCTCCTAGGAGAATACGGCTTTTTCGGCCATTTGACGGGCATTATTATAGGAACTATTTATATAAACAATGCAAGGCACTTGCGTCGGATTTCTAATTATTTACAAAATATTTTCCCTAATAATTAGTCGAAAGGTGCGTAATAAATACACCATTACCATGATTTCGATCTGTGTGGCCGTATTCTCCGCGTAGTTGACGCTACGTAATACTCCTCGCTATCGCTCGGAGATTTACTTCACGTCAACTACGCGGAGAATACGGCCACTCATATCGAAATCAAGGTGATATTGTGTATTTATTACCCACCTGATACGGAGTCTCCATACTAAGCCTATGGAGATTACAGATCGCTACTGAGAAGCTACGCAATACTCGTCAACTACGCGGAGAATACGGCCACTCAGATCGAAATCAAGGTGATATTGTGTACTTATCCACCTTATGCAAAGTGTCTGAAGAAAACACATAGGGATTGTGATGGACACACCCAGCGTGTATGGATATATCTTATGCTCCGGGAGGCGCATACGGAAAAAATTGTGCATATGGAAAAATGGTGCATAACTAAAGCGAACTGATATGGACATGCCACTTGTCCAGAAAAGCTAGATAATAAATGCAATATATACTGGTTTCAGATAATAGCGGTTGTATACTCCTCGGAGTTAACTCTGCGCAATATCCTCACATAAGCTCGGATATTACTTCGCGTCAACTTCTTGGAGCATACGGCCGCTTGTATCTGAAATCAGTCCATATTGTGTATGTTGTTATCCCGGGATACCCGATACTCGATGTGTAGCGGGAATATTGAATAGTGCGTGTTTATAGTTCTGTTATTTTGTATACATGTTGAACTTTGTCACTGGAAAAGTCACGATAATTGAAATGAGATCTTTGGGTGTGTGATGGGATTAAACGGCCATGGTATACGTGGAATTTCAGATTAGCTATGTATACATGCAGAAGTAATATAAAGCCTGGCGTCCACCTACTACGATAGAAATTTAGACCGATATGGCACCAATACAAAAAGTAAATATCGGAGACATATCGGGAAGGTGCAAAATCGTAGACATATGTCTGGACATGCCAATCCACCACGCATTGTATGGGGTTTTATCGGTGTCTAATCGCAGAAACGTGGTCAACTGCCCCGATATTAGGTGACCTTCTGACGCGATTTTGGCTTTTTATCGGGAGGTGCATCGTAGACCATATAGGAGCCATATTGCAGTAGGTGGACGCCGAGCCCAAGGCCGAATTTACACCTGCCGACGGGAAATACACTGATGAAATATGGGGAAAGAAAGGTTGGTCGGTGGTGCTCCCCGATAAAATATCGGTATCGATTATCGGTGTCACTACCAGTCATTGGGGTGTTTACACCTAACGACAGATTATTGGTTATATGAGCATCGATTTTCATGAGACTCGACTATACATAGAGAAGGAGAAAGTCTGAATCTTAACCCCACCTAAACTGCAGCTGAATATGTTTTTATCATCCATCGTATACAAAGACATCATTGAAAATGTATGGGGACTCAGTAAACCACGACCCATTATATAAAACCTGTCAGATACCATAACTGTGGTATTCGGATTCATATCTGTGGTATACAACCTCAAAACCATCGTATACGGGGAAAATAGCACCTTTGTGCTGTAGAGCAAAGAAATAGTCCCTGTTTATACCCTTTAATATGGCTCCATTAATCATGCTCCATTATATTACCTTTTTCTTACCAATGATGCCTCCCGTGGCTAATGCAAACAATGCTTCAAGGCATCATTTTCATATTTTTGCTAGAATATCATCTATCTCAGCTTTTTCGAAATGAATCTTTATAATTTTTCAGAGATTATGTAAAGCGCCCCTATTACGATAACCAATGATATATTTTTTTTTAATTTATGAGCATGGAAACTTTTTTTTCATCATCTTTTATTGGCCTTAGTTGATGAGTCTTTACATTTTCGTTCGTGATTTGTACAAATTTGCCAATAAACTGGCTGGCCATCAGCCGTGGCTGGTTTTCTTGGCCGCCATCTTTTAACAATCCTAGCTCTGTGCAATCTGCCACTTACGTTCACACAAATCCATAGTTATAAACATAAATATGTAGTAACATTTCTTTCACTATATCTATAAATAATCAATTGTCCATGTTAACTATACATGGGTAATTGAATACTGTAGATAATTAATACAATCTATATACTTGGTGAAAAAGCGAAAGTTAGGCCACTAAAAAAAACAAACTTGTTTCTCATCACCGCGCGCATCAGAAAAAACGATTTTAGAATTTTTTTTTAAAAATAGGTGAACCTTGATAGAAATTATGAAAGGTAGGTGTCTTTAGTTTCAAATTAAAGCTCAATGATGCATTAAATGTATAGCCAATAAAGATCTGGAAACCCTTTGTAAGCAGACGCGTAAGCGGCCACTTTGGCCCGCATCGGAGGGTGTCCGCTTATGCGGGGTTTTACTGTATGTCTGAAGCCCATTTTATGGCACTTCAAAAGCCATCTTTAATATAGCCCCCCCCCCCCCCCCAAAAAAAAAGCGCCCTCGTCATATTTTTTCATGGCTTGGTGATGAGAAAATTCTTTTTTTTTTAGTGGCTTTATGATAGAAATAGCCTAGCTATTCACTATACCTTGATAAACATCATCATTGTTCGTATATAAAGCATTTAAATATATGTATAATGCGGTGAAATTACATTGGAATTATGGACAGGATTAGTTGACATTCTAATTAATTGTAACCTAGGCCTGCATTACAGAGGTTGTGAGGCGTCAAGGGTGCAGCATCTAATGACATGCACCTACTATCGGGTCCGGTCAGGAAAGGATCGATGTATTGAGTGATGCTTAATGTAAAACATTTTATGAAACGAAGAATAATGAATCATGCAGTTTCACAACGTGTAAAACCCATGGGAATAAATGGAGGGAAAATAATGGACAATAAAAACAAAATACCATAAGAACAATATACAAATAGAAATCTAATCTTCTGTGAAATTCACTTGGGATGGAGATAACTAAAAACAATTAATGAACGATTGCCTCACGAATTTTTATGATTTACCAGGTGTTTAAAGACTAACATCGATGGTCACTTGCGATTAAAAGTACTTTATTTTGCAACATGATATAACCCCACATACACCCTGAAAAGAAACATCAGAATCCATCGAGTATTTTTTTAACACAAAATGATTTATTAAGCCATTTATTTAAAACTCACTGAAACAATGCCTTATGGCATTGTCCTGCCGTAGCCTGGCAATGCCTAAAGCGCCAGATCCACTAAGGCCCGGCGTCCACCTACTACGATAGAATCGTAGACCTCCCGATATGGCACCGATACAAAATGTCAAAATCGGTGCCATATCGGGAAGGTGCAAAATCGTAGACATATGTCTAGACAAACCAATCCACCACGCATTGTATGGGTTTTTATCGGTGTCTATTGGCAGAAACGTGGTCAATTGCCCCGATATTAGGCAACCTTCCGACGCGATTTTGATTTTCTATCAGGAGGTGCATCGTAGACCATATCGGAGCCATATCGTATTAGGTGGACGCCGGACCTAAGGCGACGAAGCGAATGCGTCTGCGATCCATGCGACTGTACGAATCCCATGCGATGATATTCAATATATTGAATATTGTCGCAAGGCATTCGCATGTCCATGCGAATGTCTGCGAACGTCTGCGAACCCAAATTCGCATGGAAAATCGCCTTAGTGGATCTGGCGCTTCAGATAAGGCATTACTGTAAATCGGGGTTCTTACTGAGCGATAAATGTCCCTGCAATTCCTGTCCTGTGGCCTCACCGCAGGGGGTGGTGCAGGAATCGCATGGAGGCCACCAGAACATATCCAACAGGTTAGGTTCACAAATCACGAGAGTAGGTGCAAAATCTCTTGTACATCTCTAAGAGACGGGGCAATTGTCACTGACAAATGCCCCTTTCGATGGAGGGGGGTGGGTGGGGTGGAATACAACTGCAGTGGCCCAGAAATTTAGGGTCTCACACTGAGCGATTATTTACCGGTACAGAATTGCAGGGAATTTGGTCACTGTGAAAAGTATCTGGAGGTACAAGAATCGGTCAGTGTGAATCCTGCTTAAATCTTTAATCGCAGCACGATGGCTCCAGGCGTTTTTTCGTCGTTACTGCAGCATGATACTTCCAGGCATTTTTCGTGACTACTGCAGCATGGTGGCTCCAGGCATTTTTCTTGGCTACCACAGTATGATGGCTACAGGCATCAGTTATCATATACTCAGTGGATTGGGCGCTACAGTCTCATGGCATTGCACTAGAATTCTCAAGCGAACTCAGTCACCTTTGTAGTAATTCCAGCGCGTTCTGCTGTGCAGTGGGAATGAACTCTGCAGGGAAAGGGTTAACGGGTTAACGTTAACTGTCTTAAAACACCGCCGGTGGTTAATACGTGTTTTTATTGCGGCTAACGGCCATCTTTGAGCAGGACGCGTGTAGCATGACGCTCTGATGGGCAGTTAGTAGCCGCCGGTGTGTGTAGGCGGGCGGCGCCCTTGGCCTTTGCTGTGACTTGCCTCCAGTAGGGAGGAGGTCTGTGCTCCACAGTGCCTGGTCCCACTTTGAAGACGGAGACCCCACACACGTGCGCCCAGAGCCACCTACCGCACGCGCCGGGTACTAAACGTCACCGTAATCTAAACGGTCTGTGGGCTGGTCACGTGACCACCTATAATAACCCGGCGCTACGGTCTGTACACGCATGCGCACCATCTATTTACACAACACACCCCTGTACTGTGATCGTATACAAGCTACATTTTATCGTATACCCACGCGGTACGTTTAATGCTTACCTACTGCTGCTCCCTATATAATCTGTACTGCACCCTGTGCAGTGCAATGTTCTATGAACACTTTGAAACATTGGCACTTTTAAGCCAATTTCAGGGATAATTTCAATAATTTCGAGTATACATCTAGGGGTTGTCCATAAATGATGACACACTTTGTTACGGCATTTTTAGGACCCCCTCCCCCACCGCCCCCCTGTCACACTTCATCACACATTTCGTACCACAAACCCAAAAACATTATGTCACAGTTTCCAAAGCACACACACACACACACACCTTTTCTTTCTTATATAAGTTAACAAAACATAACAGTTATTGGATCTTTGAAAAAGCTACTATAATATACCATTAATTAAGAGGGAGACATTACATGAGACAAAACTCCTGATTTCCTAGATCACTGAAAAGCTTTAGATTCTCTACCATACTTTACTGTAATAATTGCCATTTTAGACCAACCAATCATGTGCAGTGCTGAACTTTTGATAATCCATAAATCTAGTCTGCTCTGGTGAGTCACTAGCAAAATCTACATTTTCCCTCATTGTGGTACTCCACATCTTCCTCCTGCATGTATATCACACATTTATGAGTTCAACCTGCCCACAAAATGGGCACTGTACAAAAGTTAGGTGATGTTGGCATTTGGGGATTTATCCATGTAAATAATCATTGACCCCATGGCAGACCATATATATCCACCTGACAACTGCTCTGCATTTACCTCATTGGTTAGAGGAGCACAGAGAAACCCGAAGACAATCCCTTACTAAGCCATATATAGCTAAGTATATATTTCCATAGACAAACTGGTGGGGTTCAAATATGTGCAAATAGGGTGAAGGTAGAAATAATCATCGCTGAGGGAAAGGCCTTCTCTTTCAAGGGAGGTGGCCACTGAAGAATCAAGAGTGTGAACCTGCAGTCTGCTACTGATTAAATGTGCCCGGATACATTTAATTGGTGAGCTAAAATATCATCAGGTGGTGCCAAATTGCTTAATGTTGAAGAGAGAAATCAATGACCTGAAATTGTTTTCCTCTATTACACCTAATGATTATCTGCCCAAAAGTGTCAAATAGTCGGGCGGTGGTGCGAGATGTCATAATCAACCAAAATCATCAGGTAAAAATGTGACAATAGGCATCTTGTATCCCTGGCAGAAACCTGAGGTCCTTTCAACAATAATTCTATAATAAAAACAAAATCCTACAGACTAGTGGTGTCAAAACATAACATAAAAAATATGCTCCGAAGTTTCGTAGAAAAGAACGAGAACAGATGATAAAACTAAATTAAAAATACCTAGAATTGAAATAGAAAAATTCCGCCACTCGCCTTTAAACGCAGGTAGATCATACTGGAATAGGTTGCCACGGGAACTACAAATTTTACTACAAGGGGATCATTTCAAAATGAAGGTGAAAGAAATATTTCCGCAGGTCTTGAACCCGCAGGACTTAGAATGAGATAGATCAAAAGATCATCCACACTTGAGATCAAAAGATCGTTGTGCAGTTTGACTTCGTTAATGTTGTACGGTAGAGTTGTCTTGTCCTTTTATTGTACTGTCTTTTGTGTGACCCCGTTATGGAAGATCGCCAACTTGTGAGGGCGAATAAAGTCGTCGTTAATTTTGTTTCTTGAATAAAAAAACCCAAAGTATATATGCAACAAGATCGTCCGCACATAGGATGTGTCTTATACCATGCAAAACCCTGGAAATAGCATTAATAAAGTAAATAAAGAGTAGTGGGACCAACACAGACCCCTGAGGCACGCCATAGGCAGTCAGTCAGTCATGATCTAATCCAATCCAGACAATGATTAAAAATACTGAGTTTAAAAAAAAAATCAGTGGTGCACACTGTTGAATGCCTTATGTAGGTCAATGTAGATAACTTTGGCCATTTCACTTCTATCTCTGGCAATACAAAAATCGTTTGACAATGTATCAAACAAAAGGATGGCATTTTCGTCTCAGAAGCTCATTAGATAATTATGTACTAGCTTTTCAGCTATCTTCCCAGGCACGGGTAGTATTAACATTGAATGCCAATCACCTGGTTTAGGAGGATCAGCGGACTTGGGGATTGGTGTAACATCTGTAAACTTCCTTTTGGTGGGGAAGGTACCAAAATGGAAGCTCATCTGAAACATGAAAGCTCCTCTGATTAGTTAGAACAGGTGATAATCTGGAGAAATAGTTCTCTTTCAAATCATGTTTGAAACTAATTAGGCCTAATTACTTAAGTTTGTAAGTGCCTCAGTGAATACTTGGTCTGAAGTACTGGGCCGAAACATAAGGCGTTGCTTAGTGCATTTCAAAACGGCTTAATTGCTAATTCATAGTGCAGCAAAAGAGGCTGCAGTACCTGAACACTCATCACAAAAAAAGACTAAAGTACACCATATACCATTGGAAAGCTCTTTTGTGAACATTCTTGTGTCAAGCTCAAGATAAAGGTCAAAGGTCACAACTGAAATAGCTCCCAGTTAGAATTTCATTAACCACTGATTTATCAAGAAATGTTTAAGGCCTGGCGTCCACCTACTACGATAGAATCATAGACCTCCGATATGGCACCGATGCAAAATGTCAAAATCGGTGCCATATCGGGATGGTGCAAAATCGTAGACATATGTCTAGACAAGCCAATCCACCACGCATTGTACGGGGTTTTTATCGGTGTCTAATCGCAGAAACGTGGTCAACTGCCCCAATATTATGTAACCTTCCGACGCGATTTTGATTTTTTATCGGGAGGTGCATCGTAGACCAAATCGGAGCTATATCGTAGTAGGTGGACGCCGGACCCTATTTGGCCTATATGGCCCAATGGCCACACAAACTATGGTTGACTGTGGTAAAGGTCAAAGTCACATTTACAGAGGTCAAATCGTCTAAAAGTGGTTTTATTGATAAAAACACCCTTTTCCATGCAGATTATTCTTAGGTTGCAATTTTGGGTCTGCAGTGCCAACAATTAATGTTCAAGATTGGAGAAATATAGCGATTGGATATTCTGACTTTCATAATGCTAGTGACATAACGTCCAGAGATATTGCAGATTCTACATTGATATACATAGAGTGCACCAATAGAATCCACATTTGAATCAACAGGAGTTTCTTCAACATTATATAGTTAGATCTTAATTTGTTTAGAGATTTGGTGTACTTCATGGATGACCCTGATGGAAGTTTGAGCGTCGGTTTAATTTTTTATATAAGGGATCCAAAAAGCAAATGCTAAACATTTGTAGATCACAGGGTAGCGTGGCCGAGCGTGGGTTCGAATCCCACCGCTGCCAGCATTTTTACACACACACACACACACAGATTGGCCTTGCTTGGAAATATTGGAAAAAAAGTCAATGTATTCAGGCGAGCATGCAGTGAAGTGTTCTTTATTGCACGAGGGTAAAAAACGGACCAATCAGCAGCCAGCACGTGAGCGACGTCGCACTAACGCGGTCTGTGAATTGTTGATGAACTGTGGCCTTACTTGGCACCCGCCCAAGCAACTTGGAGGAATTAAAATGGCGAATTATGTATCAATAAATGGATATCCGTTAGTATTCACATATTTCATATCATTCTAAAGTCGTGGAGACGGGGGTTGGATAAATACTAAACTGTACCTGAGTTGGGTAGATTGCATTGTTCGGACCCCCGAAGTGCTTCTAGGGTGTGTGGGTAGGGATCCCAGAGGCAGCAGGACATGGCAGGTGGCGGAGGTCCGGTAGGTGCAAGTGTCCCGCCCCTATATTAGGTGACCTTCCGACGCAATTTTTTTTTTTGAGCGCGGGAAATCGCGCTCATATACGTCATCTAGAAGGGTTAGAATGCTCACACAGGCTTTCAGCTTACTGCAAAGAATCTAACCCTTCACTATCAATGCACCAGCTAGAAAGGCCTAGTGGAATGGGCAGGTGTCCAGTATCACAGTCTGACCATACCCCTGCCCCACTACTGACTTGGTTCCTGAAAATAGTTCAAAACTGATGGGACACACCTAAATACATTGTATTCAAAGAGTCACATATGATTGGACACACTTGAGCGTGTTATAATCAGACCCACTTTGCAGACGGCTATAAAACCAGTTCTCCTTTCTTTGACCCAGTGAGCCAGTCCAGCGTCTGAGACTTGACCATAGACTTGCTTAAGTCTTTGACTTATAGCATTTAACATTTAAAAATGGTCGGGCCGTCCCCGGTCGGGCCGTCCCCGGTCGGGCCGTCCCCGGTCGGGCTGTCCCCGGTCGGGCCGTCCCCGGCCCGACCCAACCCCGGCCAGGCCCAACCCCGGCCAGGCCCAACCCCGGCCAGGCCCAACCCCGGCCAGGCCCAACCCCGGCCAGGCCCAACCCCGGCCAGGCCCAACCCCGGCCAGGCCCAACCCCGGCCAGGCCCAACCCCGGCCAGGCCCAACCCCGGCCAGGCCCAACCCCGGCCAGGCCCAACCCCGGCCAGGCCCAACCCCGGCCAGGCCCAACCCCGGCCAGGCCAAACCCAGGCCAGGCCAAACCCCGGCCAGGCCAAACCCCGGCCAGGCCAAACCCCGGCCAGGCCAAACCCCGGCCAGGCCAAACCCCGGCCAGGCCAAACCCCGGCCAGGCCAAACCCCGGCCAGGCCAAACCCCGGCCAGGCCGGCCCAACCCCAGCCAGGCCCAACCCCGGCCTGGGCCAACCCGGGCCTGGGCCAACCCGGCCCGGCCCAACCCGGCCCGGCCCAACCCGAACCGGGCCCAACCCGGCCTGGTCCGGCCCAACCCGGCCTGGTCCGGCCCAACCCGGCCTGGCCCGGCCCAACCCGGCCTGGCCTGGCCCAACCCGGCCTGGCCCGGCCCAACCCGTTTTTTTTCGTTCCTGGTTTATGCAACGCCCCCCAGCATTGTTGCCTGCAGGACAGGTCCCCACGACACCTGGGTGCTGTGCCTGGCCACGTTTAGCTTGGTCTTACATCACGATATTTGGTGAGCATACTGTTTTCTGATGGGACTGATACCCTACATGCTATCAAAGTTTTCATTATGTGAGAGTTTATTGTACTTAAGAAGTATCGCGCTCATCCATTGTAAATGGAAATATCATTAGCTCCTAGTTTTATCGGGAGGTGCATCGTAGACCATATCGGAGCCATATCGTAGTAGGTGGACGCCGGGCCTTAGTGTTTATCACACTGTGTTTTAGTGTTTTGGTCAGGTCTGCTTCTCACTGCACTCGGCTCCCTCCTCGTGTAGTAGCTCGCGACCTGCCCGTCGTGCAATAAACACTACCACTTTTAACTCCCGTTCAGTTTCTACTAAGTACCTGTCGCCATCTTTTTTGCATCACGCTCATCATTCATGCAGGAAAAAGAGACACTGGTAATCGATCTGGATCGTCATATTGATATGACGCTGAACCGACACTGAGCCGATGCACTCCCGACGCATAGCCGATGCATACCCGACGCATAGCCGACGCAGACCCGACACGTACCCGATGAGTAACCGATGCATACCCGATGCATACCCGACGCAGACCCGACGCAGACCCGACGCAGACCCGACACGTACCCGATGAGTATCAGATGCAGGCCCGACTGAGACCCGATGTAGACGGATACAAACTGTAATTTATGCTAACAGAGGGAGGAGGAAATTGTTAAGATTTAAAGGCATATCATACAATTTGCCAGGGCACCACCTGGAATCTTCTAAGATATTCACATCTATTCATTTTAAAATGGTTCTTTGTGGCTTATCCCAAGACCAAATGAGCAAAATTGAACTTCTGTCTAGTTTAACCTAACCCGGGATCTAATATTTTAGAAATTCTGGGTATGTACTCTATGGGTGGCCCCATGGGTTTAATTTTTCAAGGTAACTTGTCCGATATGCCTTTAATTGAGCTGACTTCGGGCTTCTGGCTTTATCGGTGGTCAGCTGAGAGTATCCCACGGTGGAACCCTAAACTGACCGACCAATCCACCCATCCTCCCTTGCACCCTTCCACCCACCCACCCACCCACCCACCCACCACCATCTTCATGAGCACCTCCTCCACTCTCCCCGCGGATCTCCGCTGCAACTTGGACTTATAAACAGGGCACAGGATCTATGCTTGGAGATTGCAGCTCTTCCAGATCCTCCACTATCCCCCCAGATGTTTAGTGCCGCCTAGGCGTACAATTCGGGCGCAAAACCTATGCTTGGAGAGTGCAGGACCTCTCAACCCTCCACTCTCATAGCACATCTTTAGTTCCCCTTAGTCTGACGAGTTCGGGATCTATACTTGGAGAGTACAGTGCCTCCCGACCCTCCCAGATCTTTCGTGCGTCTTGGTCTTACAAGCAGGGCGCGGGATCTCTGCTTGGAGAGTGGGGGCGCGCCTCCGGCACCACCTGGCGGCTGGTGGCCGCGCCGTGCCCGGCGGTGCCCGGCACGGGGCCGGCGCCTTCCGGGGCCCGCTCCCGCGGAGACGGTAAATATTTACCGGTGTCCGTCGCCGACCCCGCGCGCCCGGCCTGCGGCCAGTGCGGGCTTCAGGGGCGTCAGGGCGAGGTCACACCTACCGACCAAGCGGCTACCGATTATGTATGCCCTGTACAATCTGCATGGAGATACCCCTATCTTCCATCTTGTTATCAATCGTATACAAAGCCCCCATTGAAAATGTATGGGGACTCAGTAAACCACGACCCATTAGATAAAACCTGTCAGATACCATAACTGTGGCTGTCGCATCATTCATATATCCCTCCGCATAAAACTTGTGAAGAACACGACTTTGACCAAAGTTTGTTGGTTTCTTCTTTATGACTTCACTGCCATATAAAGAACATAGAAGTCATGGATTGCCCCAGCAGGCAATGACTGCATTCAGAGCTAATGACAACCTTCAACCTCATGTCCTAATAAAGTGTTAATCACGCCTTGAGACGATTCTACAATTTTTAGTTGATCTGAATTTCTGATTCTACACCCCGATGGTACTTGAAGGTCCGAGGAGAGGTCGTAGGAGGCTTTGAGTTTAATAATTCCATTTATCGTGGGGAAGGACAGTTGTGGCCGACGATCCGCGAGCTATTGTCAAATTTGCGTTTAATAATTTATCGTGGGAGAATGACACCTCGTGAAAAGTCTCCTGACTGGTGACACCTCCTTGGTCATCCTGGGAGCATCAAAATAACGAGAACAGCTTAAGCTACCCATTTAAACCTATAGATACGTCTTTGTTATAGACTAAAAAGCAAACTGGCTTAGACAAATCTGGAATATCTAAAATATCTTGCTAGATTCATTGATAATTACAAATGAAGAAATTAGTCACTATAGAAAAATGCCACTACATGTATATGGCGCCACTTGCAGTGTTTGCAAACTCTTGTTAAAGTGTCCCCGAGACTGTCTTTGGAGACGTATTTTGTCCTGAGTCACGATCAGGGACCTGTTTCACTAGTCAGTGACATGTCTAGATGGTGTCTAGATGGTGTGTCTGGTTTCATAAGAACTAGACATTAGACTTCGTTTTTCCCGTTTTTGCTTGCACTGTTGGTGCCGCTTTTCATATCTGTCTAACACTTTTGTCACAAAACTAGTGAAACAGGTCGATGATGTGTCTAGATTTGTCTAATTCTTATGTTTGGGGACTGTATTTGCTAAGGGCAGCTACTTGTGGTGTCACGAAACTAGACAACCCCAATGTCTGTATGGTGTCACAGACATGTCACGAGACTAGTGAAACAGGTCCCTGGATCACTCAAACGGGACTATGAATCAGGATTTCACTCAGACGATAGGGATAATTAAATACGTTTGACGAGCTCTCCCCGAAACTATCGTTGGTGGAGGTGTCCGTCGTCCACACTGTCCTCCTCCAAGAGACCTCAAAATTAAACGACCCCCTCGGCCACGTTTTATTTTTTGCCCGACGAGACTTTACATACCCAAGGAGAGGTCGTACTAGGGTTTGGGTTTGATAATTGAAAGTATCGTGGGGAAGGAGAGTTGAAGCCGACGATCTACGACCTCTCGTCCATTTGCGTTTTGTTTTTTATAGTCGGGCCGGGAGACCTCGCCAAGAGTCTCCTTCAGCTCTCCTGTTGGTGAAACCTCTAGGGGTATCGGGGGTGACTCTAAATAACAAATTAAAGTTTATTTCTCAATTTAAACTAGCGGAAATATGTTTATTATGATTTGAATTCAAAATGGAGTTGTTAGATAGAGAATTACTGTGCTATTTATTTAAATTCACATATATTTATAAATGATGAAATTAGTTCCCAAAAATTCCACTATGTGTCACCACAGGACTGACTAAAGAAAAGAGTCATTAGCAACCAATAAGAGACCAGTAAACATGTGAATCTGGCCAATAAGAAGAGAGTGGTTACGAGACCTCGTTCAAGTCTCCTCCAAAGTCTCTTACAGGCCTATTTTGTACTGGAATTTTCTTGAAGGATGAGGATTTACACGGTAAATTGAACGCCATTGACGAGCTCTCGTCCATAAATTCGGCCATGGAGGTCTCCTTCGTGGGGACTCTCCTGGCCAACGAGAGTTGAAAATAAAACAGGGCCCTGTGGCGTCTGGTCCGGCAGCACCACGGCCGACTGGTGGCTGGACACACACGTCCCTGAGTTTGATAACAAGAGGCACGATGTGCAGGCTTGTTTTACTCAGACTGAAGTGGGCACCCCCGGTGTTTGGAGGTTTCTCATCCGAAACAGGGAACTTTGAGAGGACAGTGTTAAAGAAAGGAGACCACCTAATGCACTAGACGGGTTCAGGGAGATAGCGTTGAAAACTTCGTGTTATTTTATAGAGGAAATGCTACCCCTACGGATCTAATAAAAGGCTGAAGTGCAGAATACGAGCCTAATCCCCCTCGTCTACCTTCTAGGAAGAATAGATATCACTACAGATTTCTAGGAAATATATTAATGTCCAATATTGCCAGGGATGTCAGTTAGGGTCAGGGAAAAAAGGATATTTTCATGTGAATTTTCTGCCTCAGAGAGACATGGAGAACTGACATCTTTGTATTGCAAGACTCAGGGATATAACTGGCACATTTGATTTTAACTTTAATTTTTGTATTAGAATGTACAAAAAATGTATGTAGTTATGGTATTCAAGCCAGGGGCTGCGGCAAAAATTTAGAAAACGGTTTGAGTCTGGAATTAGGTAAACATATTGGGTTCACCACATATAGTAGACAGTCTTAAAAAACTGGATTAGGGTACAGACATAAGCACATGTCCAGTTAGTATTATTTCAATTATCTTTATCAATGTTGAAGGTATTCCGGACAATTTACCTTGAAAAGTAAAACCCGTGTCAATTTTGTAAAATTGAATATGATGATCTCAAAGTATTGTAGAGCACATAATCAATTTTAAAAATCGGGTTCTCCGTGGTAATCTTTTATTCAAAGATCGATATTATGGTGATATTATAATATAATATGGAGGAATTCTAAAAAGTTGAATTTCACATAGTAAAAACCATGGCACTTTCTTATAACTTTTACAAAATATAGTAATATGTGCAGTAATACACATTTAAGTTAAGTTACCATCCTTGTTTTTGAAAGAATTGAAGAAACTACAGTGTACTGCACACTTCCTATATAAATCAGTTAAATGCAAATTGGTCTAATTTACTGGGTTAGGTCAAACTCGATAGCATATTGTACTTCATTCATTTTGGAATTAGAATAAGTCAAAAGAACTGGTTTGAATCGACAATAGTCAGTATTTGATAATCACTAGTTGGCCACTGTGTATTATGGGATGTGTTTTAAGTCAGCTAATCAGCCAGTGTGAAGCAATGCAATATCTCTGCCATTCAGCTCAGGAACTTAAGTGCTGGATGGGATTAAAAACAGGCATATTGCCTCATCTTTTGAATGGTAGATGAAATGCTCTAAAAAAATCCAAATGAAACTTTTACGATGTTTGAAACTGGAGGATACAAGAGAAAGGTGCCCTTTGTTCGGATTGTGGACTGTTGAAATAATAATAATAATTAAAAAAAATTAATAGTCTGACCTTTTGAGTGTATAGATCTGCGTATGTACATTTATCCACAAACTGTCCAACACATATTACTACTCATATTAATCTAAAAGGTTCACCATTTCATTGTACTAAGAAATAAACTGATGAGTGTTTGGCCTGTGTCTCCAATTGACATCGATTTTGGAGCGCAAAGGAATTGGAACGAGGCGAAAGCCGAGTGAATATTCTGAAGTGCACCAAACGAGATGGCAATCAGGGATATAGACCAAGCAGAAATATGTTTCTGATTTGATCTTAGTCTGGACAACTTTATCTGTTTATTGCATATTGAATATGAGTTGCCGTACTCGCAAGCCTGTTGGGCAGGGACAAATGAACTAGTCTGAGTAAATATGTTGGGTAATTAGTAAAGAAAATTAGGCCTGCACTTTACAACTGTTTAAGTACACTCATTCCCTAAATGAACACCAAATGGCCTATAGTTGGCATGGGACTGCGTTCACCCACCCCCTAAATTCTGCCTATGGTAGTCTGCACCGCCAGAATTTCTGTATACGCACTTTCTTGTTGAAAGTTATCATGATTTATTATATACCCATGCAGTATATTTGATAATTACGTACTGCTGCTCCCTGTGCAGTAAAAATTGTATACTGAACCCTGTGCAGTACACTGTTATACTGCACACGTTGAAACATCAGCAGTGTCTGGGCTTTAGACATAGACATGTCTTCTATGCCAATATACGGTAAGATTTGATTAATTTTGGGTATATAATAAATACAGAACGATCTACCATGCTTGTACATGCTACAAAACTCGATGGAAATTGTTGTTACTTATGGAACTCGGCCTGGGGCCTTGTTCCATAAATAACAACGATTCCCCATCTCGTTTTGTAGCATGTACAGCATGGTCAGGTCAGGCTACATAAGTACAACACTTTCAGGAGGTAAATAGATTGACGCCATTCTGCCCCCCCCCCCCCCCCGCCATGTTTTTTTGTTTGGGGGTGGGGTGAGGAGATAAGCCCCGGCACCTCCAGTAACCTTTCCAGGTAGTCCCAGGTGTGCCTCCCTGAGAGGAGTCCTGCACACACCCCTGACACTTTATATTGCAATGCCATCTTTTTAAGGAGCACTTCACCACCAGCAGTGACCGGGTGAGTATCGGGTGGACATTCGTGACATTTCTCACTGGTGTTTCGTGAAGGCCCAGTCCTTACCGGAAAATCCTTGATAAAATCTTGCAGTCCTCAATCGGCAGTTTTATTAATGCTTGTACGCACTATATACATCGCCTAGAGGTTAGAGTGGTCCCATATAGAGGACAGAGCCATTGTTAGTTCATGAAGCTGTCACTAGGTGGCTAGCAGTATGGCAGGCCCCTTGGGGGACAGATCTATATTCTTTCTCTTTGTTCTTACAAAATTCAACTGCCTTTCAATGTTTTACCATGGTTCCCTTGACTCTCTATACCCATCCCAGAGCAGGATGAGATACTGATTAAACCCAGGACATGATGTTTTCCAAATGAAACACTTTATATACATATGTGAGCAAGGCTAGAGCTGGGACACTTCTCAATTATCACTCACTTCTTTTGCACCTCCATTAGTGAAGAACACCTACTTTTTCACCTCCATTAGTGAAGAACACCTACAAGGGGCGCGTCATGGCCGCCGCCATGGCTCATAGGCTATACGCCGTATAGACTTTCAGAGTACTGCATCAAAACTATCCCTTCACTATCTGCATGCTGTTCAGCGTGATATTGAAGACAGACAGGGAGCCAGTGTCTCGGGGTCTTAGAGGCATGCCCAGCTGACCATGACCAAGCACTCAAGACTGACATACCTCAAGACCAACTGGTGCTTGATGTTTGGATCCTAGACTCAGGCAGTTGCAGAAATGGCAAGTTGACTGGGTGCAGAAATATATCCATAGATTGAATGTGACCCAAACCTTTTAATTGTCCCTCATTTATAATTGCATGCTCATTCATCAATGATGAACATTTTATCAGATCCTAGTTTTGAGCATGGAGACACGCTCATATATACGGTGCATCATCGTCCTAACTGATAATAGTAGTTTAATAAAAAAAAAACGTAAGAAACTCTAGCGCATCCAGAAATAATAGTCGAGTGTCTGACTATCAAATCCACTCGAGGTTAACGTCATAATACACTCGCTAGTGCTCGTGTATTACTACGCGTCAACCTCTCGTAGTTTACGGCCGCCTATCCACAAAACCATTGTTATTGTCTATGTACCCAATGAAGCACGTCCTATCTCAATGGGTAACCCCTAGAGCCATCTATGTATAAACTTTGCTGTAATAAAACAATTCTTTTGACTTCTTGGTTTTTGGACGATGTAATTGTTTGCTACCACATCACTTATTAGATATTGTCCACTAAACACTCATCTTGCATTATCTATGACTGGAAGATAAAAAAGAGATATTATAAACAAAACAGTGAACAATAAGGACGACTGTAATCCAGTCCAGACAATTTACAATATAGCTCAGCATATTCTCCGTTATAATATATTTCTGCAGATGTTAGCATAATGTTGACTATTATAAACATAATTAGGTCGCACGACCCACACATAATTGTTTGTACTTTCTCGAAAATACATATATATATTTACCTCTCTCTCTCTCTCTCTCTCTCTCTCTCTCTCTCTCTCTCTCTCTCTCTCTCTCTCTCTATATATATATATATATATATATATATATATATATATGTATACAGATATTACCCATACACGCTGCATGTTTTAGGTACAGCGTGTAGTGTAGGCGGGAACTGCTCGGAGCTGCTCGGAGTTGTGATAATGTGAGTTACTCACAGTAGTAACACCACCACCACAGCGCACCCCCGCACACAGTCCCCCGCCTATCAGCGGCCTGCCTTAAAAACCCGCCCGCCACACGCCCCGCGCGCACGCCACGAGCAACACCTGCCGCCCGTGAGCTGCTCCGGCCCGGCAACCTGCTGCTCGGGAGTCGGTCACCACTGCTCTCAGCCCGCCCTGACCCGCGCCTTCATCCTCCTCACCTGTGTCTCCGTCCTGCTCAAAATACTCGCCGCCTGCACGCCGAGGCACGTGGAGGTGGCTCTCACTGGGCACGTGTGTTTTAGGGACTATACCTTGGACTTGTGCGTTTCATTTAGGGCCTATACCTTGGACTTGTGCGCATGTTTTAGGGCCTATATCTTGGACTTGAATGTTTGACTTGAACACGTACCCGTATTTTAGGGCCTATAACTTGGACTTGTGAGCGTGTTTTAGCGCCTATAACTTGGACTTGTGCGTTTGATTTAGAGCCTATAACTTGGACTTGTGAGCGTGTTTTAGCGCCTATAACTTGGACTTGTGCGTTTGATTTAGAGCCTATAACTTGGACTTGTGCGCGTGTTTTAGTGCCTATAACCTGGACTTGTGCACATGTTTTAGTGAATATACCCTGGACTTGTGTGCGTGTTTTAGAGCCAAACTTGCTCGCATGCATGTTAGAGCCTAATTACTGGCCTATACCAGTAGCCATCGGAGGACATGCTCATAAAAAGTATCCTGCAGGAGATTTCTGAAGACTGACTAAAAATTGTCCATCTCAGGTAAAAGTTCACAAGGAACGAGGATCAGTCACACAAAAGATAATCGCTTTATTTAACTGTTGGCGGGTATTCTGTACATGTAAAGTGTCATCATCCACTCATAAACACAGGCTGTACACCCTCCAAACAGACCTCAGTACTCATAGAGAAGACCTGGGTACTCATAGCGAAGACAACAGTACCCATACAGGAGACCCCGGTACCCATACAGAAGCCTTCGGGACCCATACAGAAGACCTCGGTACCAATAGGTAAGACCCCAGTACCCATAGCGAAGATCTCAGTACCCATACAGAAGACCACAGTACCCATACAGAAGACCACAGTACCCATACAGAAGACCACAGTACCCATACAGAAGACCTCGGTACCCATACAGAAGACCTCGGTACCCATACAGAAGTCCTCGGTACCCATACAGAAGACCTCAGTACCCATACAGAAGACCTCGGTACCCATACAGAAGACCTCGGTACCCATACAGAAGTCCTCGGTACCCATACAGAAGACCTCGGTACCCATACAGAAGACCTCGGTACCCATACAGAAGACCTCAGTACCCATAGCGAAGACCTCAGTACCCATACAGAAAAGGGGCGCCGTCGGGCGCGAGGAGACCGGGCGGGCGCCGTCACCATGCCGGGGTGTGTCGGGGGGCGGACGGCCGGGCTCACGGCCTGCGCCGGGCTCCAGCTCCTCCTGGGGGTCGTCTCTGTCACGCTGCTCCTGGGTGGAGTCTGCCACGCGGGACCTGTCAGCAACACCCTGGAGAAGGAGGACCAGGGACCAGGAGGGGACTCTGTAAACTCCACCGTGTCTTACTCCAGGTAGGTGCATGTACGTTGTAAAGAACAACATCAAGAAATACAGGTTAAGGATTTTATTAGCCATCGTATACAAAGACCCCATTGAAAGTGTATGAGGACTCAGTAAACCACGATCCATTATTAAAAAAAACTTGTCAGATACCATAACTGTGGTATATGGATTCAAAACTGTGGTATACGGCCTCAAAGCCATGGCATACGGGATAATAGTCCCTTTGTGCTATAGAGCAAAGAAATAGTCCCTATTGACATACCCCTAATAGCGCTTGTGTTTTACTACGCGTCAACCTTTCGCGGTTTAAGACCGCCTGTCCACAAAACCAGCGATTATTGTCTTTTTATACTGCAATGGCTTTAAGACGGATAACCCTGGGGCCTGTTTGATAATCTAGGATCGTACGTGAAGAGCCTTTTCTGTACCTCGTACAAGGGTTATCCTTTGACGATATTTAATTATGTTTGCGAAGAGAGTCTTAGCCGTCCATAAGTGTTGAATAAAGTTGACCCACGTCGTCCCTTGGTCTCTATGGCATACAGAAAGGGGTCTACATGTATGAGACTAGATTATTAAACGGGCCCCAGTGTCGTTGTACACACAAGGCTGTAGAGAAGATTTAGATCCCTATCAGAGTAAATATGTCCCTTAACCCACTGGGCGATATATCAGAGTAAATATGTCCCTTAACCCACTGGGCGATATATCAGAGTAAATATGTCCCTTAACCCACTGGGCGATATATCAGAGTGAATTTGGCACATAACCCATTGGGCGATATATCAGAGTGAATTTGTCCCGTAACCCATTGGGCGATATATCAGAGTGAATTTGTCCCGTAACCCACTGGGCGATATATCAGAGTAAATTTGTCCCGTAATCCACTGGACGATATATCAGAGTGAATTTGTCCCGTAACCCACTGGACGATATATCAGAGTAAATTTGTCCCGTAACCCACTGGGCGATATATCAGAGTAAATTTGTCCCGTAACCCACTGGGCGATATATCAGAGTGAATTTGTCCCGTAACCCACTGGGCGATATATAAGAGTAAATCTAGCCCGTAACCCACTGGGAGATATATCTCAGTAAATTTGGCACGTAACCCACTGGGCAACATATCACAATATATTTGGCCTGTAACCCACTGGGCGATATATCAGAGTGAATTTGGCACGTAACCCACTGGGCGATATATCAGAGTGAATTTGGCACATAACCTATGTGCTGGGCGCTATATCTCCCAGTCGACCTCCGTAGTGGGGTATGCACAGCAGGGATTGGTGCAGGAATGGCATGCGTTTTCTGGTCCTCTGACCCGTTCCCTGCGATGAAACCCCCTGCAATTCTGGGACAGGCGACCGACACCCCTCTCCACTGGGGATAGAGGGCCCCAAGAACAAATTTGCTGGGGAAAATACAGACATGTTTGAATTTTATCACATGCGATTCCGGGCCCCTCCGTGGCACAATTTGTCGCTGACAAATTGTACCCTCCGTAGGAGGGGGGGGTGCTGTACCGGAATCTCAGGGCCAGAAATCGCAAACTAAAACCCACTGGGAAATTCTGAATGGAGGGGCCATTTATTTCTGGAAAGGGAACAAGAATCACACAGTAGGTTATACACTATTATATAATTTCTATATTTTTTCGAATTGAGCAAGCTCATTCTTTATTTCTCTTATAGTACATACATCGATTTTTTCCTTAGTGTACAGTCACGATTTTCGATCATAAGAAACATATTAATTCCCACATGAGATTAAAAAACCAGCACCAGCTATAAAATATCATCATAACATCCTCTCCAATATATGGATAGAAGAGCATATCGTTTAGTAATATCATAGTATTTCAAAGACAATATGACCTTTTTACAGCAGCTAGCTCCTTTTTTTATCCCTCTTCCCCTTTTCTGTTCTTTTCCACCTATTAGTATCAGTTTCACCTTATTATAACTATCATATACTAGTTTGCAGGCTGCAAGCATTTGTGGGAGGAGAAATTGGGGGCGGCGGGCTCTGTGTAATGCAATAAGATTAGCGCTAAGTATTTTTTAAACCAAGAGGAACATATGGAATGGGGATGGTCCTTATTCATTTCATGATATATAGATACAAAACATTATACGTGTAAATGTCTTATTTATTACCCTTGCTGATCAACGACAATTTATATTTTCCCTAATATGGTATATGAGTTACAAATCTTTACTGTCGCTCAATAAGGAAATACAGTTTCACTTAACACCCTACGCACTGACTTGTAAATACGTCCGTCTAAGGGCATCGGCAAGTATTAAGGGTCCGGGAGTTCATAAACTTTTACACCCAGCGTTTACACTAGACGACTGAAAACGTTACGACTGTAGATCGACAAACTAAAAATCGTCAGCAAGAATCGTCAACGCAGGAGGTGCTGAACGCATTTACACTTGACGATTTGTAATCCTTAAATGAGTCTGTCCGACATCTGTTACTCCGTGTTATTCATGATTGATGCTGGCACATGTACAGTAAAACCCCGCTTTTGGAACACCTCGCTTAAGAGGCCAGTTTTTTTTTCGGAACAGAAATCTTTATTTAGATCATTTTAGCCCCGCTTAAGGGGATATCCGGCTTAAGGGGCACCTCGCTTAAGGGGGCACCTCGCTTAAGCGGGGTTTTACTGTATAAAATAGTCTGAGGGTACCCCTGCTTAAACTACAGTTGAATGTATTATTTCTCACCAAAGAATTGCTGGGGGGGGGGGGGGAATGGTTAAATAAAAAATCGTGATGGTTGACGCATAACAGAAATTTTGGGCCAGGTGGTTGACGACTGAGTTTTTATACAGTCGTGGCGTTTCCCGACCATTAAATTCAGGCTGCTTTGAAAAAGTCGTCATCGTAAAATCGTCGCGAAAGTCGTCAAGTGGTGCCATATTTCGTAATTGACGATCTGTGATAGTCACTCGTTTTCTAAATATTGGTGTTTACAATAGACGAGTTCTATTCCCCGACGGCGCGTAATAGACTAATAGAGTAATGATTCAATCATTATGATTATATAATGTAATATGATATAAAAGAAAAGGCCTACGAAGGTAGGTGAAGTTGAAGATGTGTGGGTGGTTGGGTTAAAGTTGGATATGAGCGTATCGTGTGAGAGCATTGGTGAGAGTGAGGGTGAGAGTTAAGGAGCGGAAGTGCATGTGGGGTGTAGTGCAGAGGAAAGACACTAGGGGGAGAGCGTCTGTGGGGTGCGTAGTGCAGAGGGGAGTCACCAGGGGGAGCAATGACCACCTCTGACCAAAGGCCATGGGTCAGCCATGATTCTGTCGTACTGAAAAACTTGCTTTGAAAGATTGCAATAAAGATTCTATTGGCTTCAAGTATTTGTGGTAAATATTTTTACCTGAAACCACAGGTATAGAAAAACTATTGTGAATAAAAGTGTGTGATAAACCTATGATTATCACTCCAGCCCCAACCCAGATCAATGTATTTTACTGCAGATAATATAAAGAGACGTCACGAGTTTGAGTCTGAGTTTATTTATGCCACGCATTTTGTTGGCTCCATAATTTCACGAGTCGAAGACGAGTGACATTATGGAGCCAACAAAATGAGTGACATAAGTAAACTCAAACTCAAACGAGTGGCGTCTAGATTTTACCCTACCCCGTTTCTACATTTTTTCAGTATTAGAAAGTAGTGGCATAAACAACACTTTATGTCACACCCAGTGACATAAACAAATCCCATGTTAAGCCTATGGCGTTTTTTATTAGGGGTAGGATGATATCATATATTGGGCTAAGGCGCTCTTTTATGTATGTACACTGATACGTTCAGCGCACTAGATGATGCACTCTAACAATTTGCCCTCGGGTTTTCCTAAGATCCAAAATGCGGATCAATGAACGTATACGCAGTGTAATTTGAGCCCCTGTGGATTCCATATATACACAATGTTAACTGTGGTCGTAATCTCCGGGGATTAGACGCGTAGTAATATCCGAGCGAAAGCAAGGATATTATGTAGAATCTAGTCCGAGACGATTACGACCACTTTAATCTGAAACCAATATATATTGTTATTATTATTCGGCATGGCAAATCTATATCATCCAAGAATGGACACAATGACCACAGATCTTTTCACGCACTATTTTGTGCGCAAGGGACTTTCTTCCTGTATTCTCCGCCCGGTGAATTACATAGTCCCTATATGTTCAGCATGGAGACTCTGTACTCTGTGAATGATAACACATTGGCAGTATACAGGTGAAGGGAAGAAACAACATAATAACACTCCTCACACTAATTGAGATATTCTCATTAATTATGACAAAGACCGGACAGCCTAAATGATTCTTATTACTACTAACATTATTATCAATACAAGGCCCAAATGAGTGAAAATATATGTTTTGTGAATAAAACACATAGTAGATATGGAGGTAAAATATCAGTCTGATATGGGTAAAAGGGTCATGCTATGCGATATGAGAATGAGAGTCAGAACGGATGTTTGACTATAAAATTGGAATTAGGTGGGTGGGAAATTACATCTCCGTACAGGCCAGGATGGCAGGTAAGAAGGCCAGAAAGGCGGGCTGAGAAGGCCAGGAAGGTGAGGTAAGAAGGCCAGGAAGGCGGGGTAAGAAGGCCAGGAAGGCAGGGTAAGAAGGCCAGGAAGGCAGGGTAAGAAGGCCAAGAAGGCGGGGTAAGAAGGCCAGGAAGGTGGGGTAAGAAGGCTGGGAAGGCAGGGTAAGAAGGCCAGGAAGCCGGGGTAAGAAGGCCAGGAAGGCAGGGTAAGAAGGCTGGGAAGGTGGGGTAAGAAGGCCAGGAAGGTGAGGTTAGAAGGCCAAGAAGGCAAGGTAAGAAGGCCAGGAAGGCAGGGTAAGAAGGCCAGGAAGGCAGGGTAAGAAGGCCAGGAAGGCAGGGTAAGAAGGCCAAGAAGGCAGGGTAAGAAGGCCAGGAAGTTGGGGTAAGAAGGCCAGGAAGGCAGGGTAAGAAGGCCAGGAAGTTGGGGTAAGAAGGCCAGGAAGGCAGGGTAAGAAGGCGGTAGTGCTGGAAGTGACGAGTGCTTCCTGTTACCCAGTGACTGACATCAGGTAGGAGAGTGATAACACCTGGGCAGTCCGGAGCAAAATTAAGATCAATTACAATTAATACCAACTATGACAAAGATAGGACTGTCTTAATAACGTTTATTACTACTAGCATTATTATCAATGAGAGATATGATTGAGTAAAAATATATACTGCGCGGATAAAACACATATATTATCAATATAAAACATGAGTATGATATAGGTAAAAGCGTAATTTTATACGATATAATTAATGTACTTAATGTAACATTATCTTCTATCTAAACAAATAGGCCCACGTTCTCGCTTTCTAGTTCGGTTAGTCACGACGCAAGAGACATTTCTATTTTTTGAGTTAGAAAGAAAAAGCTTTTGATTCCATATATATTAAACGCTCCGGACTTGTAGAGTGTGATCAGTGGGTATGGTGATATAATAGTGTCGCGACATCTAAGTTTTACCAACCAGATTGGAGCTGGAAAGGGGATTTAAATCGTATAGAATGGTTGTGGAATCTGGCAATTTTTAAACAATAGGCAGTGGTTTACTGAAACCCCATACAATTTCAATTTCAATTTGTATACGATGGAAGATTAACTACAAGAAAGTTGGGAATAGGTAGATTATTGATTTGGGCATGTTACCACGGGTACTTGATAGTTTTAACCTTATCACTGCGAGGTGTTGTACAGACAATACATATGGTAACTTTCCACCACATACAAAGGTTATAGCTGTCAGTTATCTGTAATGTATATCCTTCTTATATGGTGCGAAAGGCTAATTGCTCGAGCAATCATAGATTATAATGGACACCGTATTCAGAGGAGCGGTTTGATGACAGATAGGAATAAAGTCATTTTCCATGTCGGTTTGAACAAACAGACTCACTAGCAATACATTAAGGCCTGGCGTTCACCTACAACGATAGAAATTTAGACCTACCGATATGGCTCCGATACAAAAAGTCAATATCGGAGACATATCGGGAAGGTGATAACCAGTATATTACTCACTGGTCATATAATAAATAGTGCTCTATACTCACTGGTCATATGATAACCAATGCCATACTCACTGGTCATATAATAACCAGTATATTACTCACTGGTCATATGATAAATAGTGCTCTATACTCACTGGTTATATGATAACCAATGCCATGCTCACTGGTCATACAATAACCAGTGCTTTATTATCTACCCATGGCATATATGCACTGTTAGGCCCGGCGTCCACCTACTACGATAAGGCACCGATATGCCCTACGATGCACCTCCCGATAAAAAATCTAAATCGCGTCGGAAGGTTACCTAATATCGGGGCAGTTGACCACGTTTCTCCGATTAGACGCCGATAAAACCCCCATACAATGCGTGGTGGATTGGCATGTCTAGACATATGTCTACGATTTTGCACCTTCCCGATATGGCATCGATTTTGACATTTTGTATCGGTCCTATATCGGGAGGTCTACGATTCTATCGTAGTAGGTGGACGCCGGGCCTAAATGTGCACTGTTTCATTATATAACGTAAAAATGGCAAAACACAAAACATTGTTCCACACCCGTCAACTAAAACATTAGTTGTTAGGCCAAATTATGGTAATTTCTTTTCTACTAATTTCGGGTATATGATAATCATAGAATAATCTACCATGCTTGTACAAACTGCAACACTCAATGGGGTTTATGGTTCGCAGGGACGTAGCCAGTGAACCTGGCGTTGTCTCCAACAGGGCCGGGTTCATCTGCCATAGAGCCCTCCAATGGGTCGTCATTTCATACTGCGCACACTCTGACATGTATGAAAAAACACGAATCGATAAATACATACCCATTTGTCTTTTCCAACCTTCAAAACAGCTGTCTCTTATGTTATAACTGTGTATTTAGAGGTAGTTTTCCAGTGGAGCTTGGCTGGTTCTCAAGTCCAACCATTTTGTTCAGTCTCTCCCCTATTGACATAGAACAGCTGTTCACCCCTGAATGGAGATCAGAGGTGAATATTTTACCTAGCACAGACCTAATTCCCTATCTTGTTTTTTATCCTACCCCTAATAAAAAACTCCATAGGCTTAACATTGGGTCACTGTATTCGGTCTGGAGCTCAGAAAAATGAAAAATTTCGCTCTAGTGGGATACACTTGACAAATGTCGTCATTTGTTAATGTAGAAGTGATTTAGAGGGGCGGGTTAGGATAAATTCTAAACCAAACTCGAGTTAGTCTTGTTATTGTTTATCGCACTCCGGCAAGATTGCGTATTACTGCCGCGAGGCGAAGCCGAGAGCAGTAATACGCCGTTGTGCGATAAACAACAACACGAACAACTCTTGTTGGTTTCTCCATAGTAGTTTGTACAGTATTTTAGGTTGTTCTATGTAAATACACACTGGTCGTATGATAACAGATTCTATATTCACTGGTCATATAATAACCCTTGCTATACTCACTGGTCATACAATAACCAGTGCTATACTCATTGGTCATACGATAACCAGTCCTATACTCCTCTCAACCTTGCAGTAAAAACTACAACTGCCTTCCGCCAATCGTTTCGTTGTTAAAACATTGATAAAAACTGTTCTGGATTATGTCTTCCTCGGGGGACGTCATTTGTTATAACAAGTGGTTGCCAATTAATATCGAAAACGATAAGAAATTTGAAAGAAACTTGGATTTCTGACTGACCCGCCTCCTTAAAAGTGCAATATCCCGGCAGCACTTTAACAAGACAGTCAAAAAGTGCCCCAATAAGGCCGATTGACAGTAATTTGGCGTTGCTTATTTTGGCATCAACGTTTATGAACCGTGAATTGAGCTGCTGTAATTATGGAGAATTGGGCTTAATAATTCAAAATAAATGATTCCTTGTGGAGAGAAAGGGAGGAGGAAGATTGATTTGAGTGTACTTCTTGTATTCCAAATACGGCCATGGCTGTTCAAGATGTTCCTATTTTACGACAAATGGGAAATGACAAATTACGACAAATACATGAACGTCTGAAGATTTTCAAGAACGAAGGAGCAACTAAACAAAATGCCTGTAGTTTTATCATGCATGGTATACAAGGTATGTATAGAGACTCAGTAAACCACGACCCATTATATATAAAAAAAAACCTGTTAGATACCATAACTGTGGTATACGGATTCAGATCTGTGGTATACGGCCTCAAAGCCATGGTATACAGAAAAATAGTCCCTTTGTGCTAAAGAGCAGAAAAATAATGTGTTTTAACGGGGCCTAGCGCAGAGCTCCTTCCCCACCACATAGCGACCACGGAATAGAGAGAAGCGGGAAGCGGGCCGCGGACGACGCCGCGGCCTCATTAACATACCCGGATTTTTTCCAACCACGGACTCCGAAAGGAAGTCTAATGGAACGAAAAAATTACACCCTCCAAAGAGCAGAAAAATAGTCCATATTGATATACCCTCTAATGTGGCAATTCCTGGGATTTATTTACATCAAACGATGGTCATGTGAACAGGCAACTCGGTAAACCACGAAAGGTTGACGTGTTATAATACATCAACCTCTCGTGGTTTACGGCCGCCTGTCCACAAAAACCATCGTCTATTGTTGATGTATTCTGTTGACCAAGAAGCGCTATAGAGGAGCACCTTGCAAACAATTACCATAAAAATCCTTTTTATTGATATCGGAAAATTAAGGTTCATTAATTCCAAATCTGCGGGATGCAATACCATAAACCTTTTGAGACATCTATGATGGCAACCAATATGGCCACAAAAAAATTCTAAGTACCATAAACTCGGACAGAAATTGACATATTGCAACACATTTCTCAGGTCCTCAAGGTCTAAGGATCAATTACTGAGGCTTTCAAGGTGCTATGGTCAGTTGCCATGGAATTATGTTACTGTGGCAACATCTGAAATTCCATTATAGACCGCTAAAAGCCCGTTTCCATTGGCCGACAAAAACAGTGTAGATTTTTTGTTTTCTCCTAATAGCCCATTTCCATTGGCCATCACCGATCTACAGCCAGGGACCACCAACGGACCTTTAGCGCTACTGACGCAAAGTATGAATAGGCTATTAGGAGAACCCAAAAGATATACACCATTTTCGTCGGCCAATGGAAACGGGCCTATGGTCATCTGTTTGCTCATTTGACTTAACCATGTGTATCTTTGGATACTAAAAGAGAAACCAACAAGTTTTGGTCAAAGTCGCCGTTATCCACAAGATTGATGCGGAGTGATATGAATTTTGTAATTATCTCACACCGGTACACACTAAAATAATGGACGACGAACAAGATAGAGACCAGGGAGAACGGACTGCAATACATGTAGGGGCATGGAGAACAAGTTCCCTATGTTAAGCCTATGGGGCAAAAATACAGGGCTGAGACAAAACTGCATCAGTCAATGACGCTACTGACGTGGGTGATGCTACTGACGTGGGTGGAGCTACTGACGTGGGTGGGGCTACTGACGTGGGTGGAGCCACTGACGTGGGTGGGGCTACTGACGTGGGTGACGCTACTGACGTGGGTGATGCTACTGACGTGGGTGGGGCTACTTACGTGGGTGGGGCTACTTACGTGGGTGGGGCTACTGACGTGGGTGACGCTACTGACGTGGGTGATGCTACTGACGTGGGTGGGGCTACTGACGTGGGTGGAGCTACTGACGTGGGTGGGGCTACTGACGTGGGTGACGCTACTGACATGGGTGATGCTACTGACGTGGGTGGGGCTACTTACGTGGGTGGGGCTACTTACGTGGGTGGGGCTACTTACGTGGGTGGGGCTACTGACGTGGGTGGGGCTACTGATGTGGGTGATGCTACTGACGTGGGTGGGGCTACTGACGTGGGTGGAGCTACTGACGTGGGTGGGGCTACTGACGTGGGTGACGCTACTGACGTGGGTGATGCTACTGACGTGGGTTGGGCTACTTACGTGGGGGGGGCTACTTACGTGGGTGGGGCTACTGACGTGGGTGGGGCTACTGACGTGGGTGGGGCTACTGACGTGGGTGACACTACTGACGTGGGTGACGCTACTGACGTGGGTGGGGCTACTGACGTGGGTGGGGCTACTGACGTGGGTGACGCTACTGACGTGGGTGGGGCTACTGACGTGGGTGATGCTACTGACATGGGTGACGCTACTGACGTGGGTGACACTACTGACGTGGGTGACGCTACTGACTTGGGCGGCCAGCCTTTGGAGCTGGGCTGCCGGCTGTCCTTGTCAGACTAGTCTTTCCTTGTTAAGAAAAACAATACTTGACTGAGTAGGTCTCTTTTTGTATATATTTATTTGCAATTCTCGCGGCAGGTGAGTTATTCTGAAAAATGATCTCAATCATAATCATATAAAGATGATTACTATCCTTAAACTGTGTTGTGGCAAACAAAAAGAATCAGTGGCAAACCTCCGTACTACCCACTCCATTCTATAAAATCGTGAATATTCCCTTGTCCAAGTCGTGGCTCGTTATCTGTGTTATACAAAGTTCAAGGTATCAGTTACAACTCCTCATATCAAACCAACTTTCGTTTCGCTTCTGGGCTCACGAAGCCATAAATTGTCTTGAATTCTCTTGCATTGTTCAGCGTTCCAGTTCAGGTTGAAGTTTTATCAGAAGTTATTATAGCGAACAATAACAATTCTGAACAATTTCAATTCTATCATAGTGGAAGAACTGAACTAAAATTGTTTTCTTGAGAAAAAAAAATTGAGAAAAAAAGTATGGTATTGATGGAACTCTTGAGTCCAACGTTTGAAATCTGATTTTCATCCTAAAAACCTGACGTTCAACAACGATCAATAAGTAAAAAAACGCCGGATCAGAAAATGTGGAGCTAGAACTGCACAAAACTGGGCTTCCCTGAAGATCCCGCTGATCAATAGTCAGGCGTCTTCACCTGTGATGCGGGCCGTTCCTGTGTTATCTTTTATCTGGGCACCTTTGCGAAATCAATCTCAAAGACGGCGCATTGTGAAAGCCGACCGTGAGTCGTGGCCTCGGGGGTGGGCAGATCGCTGAGGAGAGTCTGACAGACCCAGCGCCAGGGTTTGATTCACCTTACACTGATTGGCGCGAAATACGCCATCAACGTGAGGTCATGTGACTGGTCACGTGGTACAGACAGAGCGCCACCAGCGGCGTCTGAGGCGGTTTGAGTACAGGTTATTGTGGTGTTTCCACCTGCCAACAAAAAAACACACGATAATTTTCACGCTGAACAAAAGTCGCTCGGTGGTTCTCCTTGTGAAAGGTCGGTGGTACATAACTGGTGAAAGGCACTGCAAAAACGTGGTGGACGCTGACCTACTTTTGGTTGTAAAATGCTGCATTAGTCACGATACTAACATCAGTTACATACACAATAATGACTGGTTTTGTGTTTGAGTGGCCGTAATCTCCGAATAGTTGAAGCATAGTAATATCCGAGCGATTAGCGAAATACGCCATCAACGTGAGGTCATGTGACTGGTCACGTGGTACAGACAGAGCGCCACCAGCGGCGTCTGAGGTGCCAAGATGGCGACGGGTGGAGTCGTCATGTGACTAGAATGGTTCGAGTGCAGGTTATTGTGGCGTTTCCACCTGCCAACAAAAAAACACACGATAATTTTCACGCTGAACAAAAGTCGCTCGGTGGTTCTCCTTGTGAAAGGTCGGTGGTACATAACTGGTGAAAGGCACTGCAAAAACGTGGTGGGCGCTGACCTACTTTTGGTTGTAAAATGCTGCATTAGTCACGATACTAACATCAGTTACATACACAATAATGACTGGTTTTGTGTTTGAGTGGCCGTAATCTCCGAATAGTTGAAGCATAGTAATATCCGAGCGATTAGCGAAATACGCCATCAACGTGAGGTCATGTGACTGGTCACGTGGTACAGACAGAGCGCCACCAGCGGCGTCTGAGGTGCCAAGATGGCGACGGGTGGAGTGGTCATGTGACTAGAATGGTTCGAGTGCAGGTTATTGTGGCGTTTCCACCTGCCAACAAAAAAACACACGATAATTTTCACGCTATACAAAAGTCGCTCGGTGGTTCTCCTTGTGAAGGTCGGTGGTACATAATTGGTGACCTGCACTGCAAAAACGTGGTAGACGCTCACCTATACTTTTGGTTGTACATGTAAAATGCAGAGTATTACTGATTAATTCAATGTGCTCTTATTTTGTTGGTGGGTGCAGAAGTCGATTGGTGGTACCATATTGCATAAACCAGGGGAGAAAATCGCTGACCATTTGTGTTTCCACCTGACGCTTAAGCCGGAGACACACCAAGCGAGAAACGCAGTGAGTTCCATAATCGCAAACACAAAATGGCCTATAAGTGAGCTGTTATTTGATATTTTACCTGATTATTGCTTCCAAGATATTAAATTATAGGCAGGAGATATTCCTATTAAACATAATCGATCAGCAGTGCGGATTGCCACAATCGGTGGTCATAATCGGCATGTGGAAAGGCTGCATTATGTGGGATTTTCACCTCATGACTAAATGTCCACCCATTATGTGGTCACTGTAAAATCAGACATCGGGAGGTGGCACTTGTGAAATTATCTTTACACATAAACGACGACCTCCAAAACACACACATCGTTTCCACCTGACTACTGGAAAAGGGGAACCGATGGCTGTAGTAGAGATTCCTAGTATGTCTCATAGCAAGAAATTCATTTTGTAATAGAATAGTTACCGATTATATGTAGTCTAATTCGCATAGGACAGATAACCCCCACGGATACCACTGACAAACCCAACACCCGAACTGCATCCAAGAATAATATAGCTATTGTGAAACCGAGGACTGAAAAATATAAAAACTCTCCATTCTATAGAGCAACTACAATCTAGAACGAAGTCTACAAACCACTGACTCAAAAAACATTTTTAAGAAAGGTTTAAGAAAACTACTGGCACCCAAAGTTTGAACTACGAGAAGCAAATCATGTTCCCTATTCTACATATAATTATTAACCTGAACTAATCCTGACCAAGTTCCTCAAAAATAACCACGATAACATATTACCAATTATGTATTCCATTGCTATCATCTCATTGTACATATCATAAAATTTATACTTACCTTAGTATATCATGTTTGTACTTAAAGGCTAAGATTTATGTATAACAAGAGAATGTTGTAAACAGAAGATATACCTGACCCGGATCATCGTTGTATGGAAGAACAGTGTACTGAACTCTGAATACAATAAAGATCATAAAAAAAAATATGTACCTGGTCTGAATGTATCAATGAGGCCGAAAGTCGTCAGGTCGCGACAAATTGTATGATGCTGGGATAAAAAATAGTCGACATGAAATAGACCTTTTTCCACAGGCTGGTGTCACACGTTATCTGCGTGGTTACGCCACAGCTGAAGCCAAACATTCACCTGGCAACGTATACTTTAGCATTGGATTACTGAATGCATGAAAGTAATACATTTATAATACCCAATTACATCATTCCCATAGAGATAAAAGTGATTGCAGCTCCGATTTGATGTGTCATACATGCATATCAACTGAATAATACTTTAGATATAGCTTAGATAACACAGGTACACCCAAATTGTATACACAATAATACATTGGAAGGCCTAGCTACAATATCCTTATCTTTCTCCAAGTTTAAACGCGCTGAACGGAAACACTTGTATTTGTGATCAACGATTAAAGAGCCACCACCCAATCTGTGGACATTTAGTCGTCAGGTGGAAACGCCGCATTAGTCACGATACTAACATCAGTTGCATACACAATAATGACAGGTTTTGTGTATGAGTGGCCATAATCTCTGAATAGTTGACGCTTGATAATATCCGAGTGATTAGCGAGGATATATTACATCGTCAACTATGAGAAGATTATGGTCACTCGTATATAAAAGTCGTTATTGTATTCATTACCAACCTACAAGATTAATAACAAGTCTATTGTAATTAACCCTTTAAGAGCGAATGATGCCTCAAGGCATCATCCAGCCCAGCGCGAATGATGCCTTGAGGCATCATCCAGGCCAGGGTGAATGATGCCTTGAGGCATCATCCAGGCCAGGGTGAATGATGCCTTGAGGCATCATTTCTGAAAAATCTACAAAATCGTTTAAAAAAAATGGAGGAACATCAATGAAATTTTCGCAGAATGTATGTATAATATCATTATTAGTATTTCTATTTAAAAAAAATAAAATATTTAAGATTATATATCATATCACGTGATCACACAATTGAATTGTGGGTTTTAACGATTGTATCCCCGTCCCCTAGAGGTATAAAGTGCCACCAGCACCCGTTCTCCAGGCGGTAGCTTGGCCTCACCCGTCCTTAAAGTGTTCAAAAGTTTCTGCAAGACATTTAGTGCCAGACACCACAGCACTGTCAAGCGTGGCAGTAATTCGGTGTAGACTTTCACCAATAATATAGTTCGCCATTAACCTGTACTTTTAGCATGCAAAATATGTCATTAAAATGATTTCTGATGGTAAATGATATTATTATGATTGATTCTAAATAATTAATATTAAATGAACATTCAAGAAACTTATTTCGCGGTACATGAATTACCTGTTATCGCCATTTGAGGTACAATTTGCGGACGCAGATCTGGGCTGTATAAAAGTGTACGGCACACTATGCCATACATCATTTCTACGATATGGTAGAAGAGGTTAGTAACTATAAAAACAATGTGCACAGGCGTATAATAAAAAGAAATAGTCCCTTTGTGCTCTAAAGCCCCCCCCCCCCCCACACACACACACACACCCCTTAAAAAATTCCCGATTGATTTACCCTTTAATACGGCAACTCCTGATATTAATATACTCGAGAAGAGTATAATACTATCATGAAACATCACAAAATGTCATATGATTGTTTATATGGCATGAGTTGTCTTCACGGAATGATATCACGAGGTGGAGCTGAGTGATATCTGTAGTGGAAGACAATGAATGGCATGTAAACAATTGTATGAAATTGAGTGATGTTTAGATTTTATCCTACCCTGTCATGTGTATTTTACTTCATATGTCACCAGTGGCATATAAATATTTTATGGCATAGCCGTGGCATACAGGCCCACCATGTTAAGTCTATGGAGATTTATATGAGGGGTAGGATAAAACAAGCGATGTTTTGTGGACAGACGTCTCTGTAAACCACGAGAGGTTGGTGTCGAAATACACTTGCTAATGCTCGAGTGTTACTATGCGTCAATACTCGTGGCTTACGGCAGCCTATCCACAAAACCATCAGTTATATTATTCACCACATTCATCTCACCCCTGTTATTTTTGTCCCATAGGCTTAGCATGGGGAACTAATGCCCCTACCAGTATTGTAGTCCGTTCTCCATGGTCTATATATATATATATATATATATATATATATATATATATATATATATATATATATATATATATATCCTGGGTGTCGTCCATTCTCTTAGTGTGTACAGGAGTGGGATAAATACAAAACTCCACTCGTTGTGATCAAAGTTATTGTTTTTCAACTCATTTGAACGCTACTTGATATTCACTCAGCTGTCGCCTCGTTCATGTCACTCCGCATCAAACTCGTGGAGGACAACGAGTTTGACCAAGCCTTGTTGGTTTCTTCTTTAGAATATCTTTCCCCCACCCTCATGAATAGCCTCTGGTGTTAACGCAATCCGCTATGGCCTCCCAGCAGAAATCCTCCCAGCATGCCGTGCGGCCACCGGATGTGACGTCATCACCGGATATGAGAACTGCTTTAAAGAGAAACAAGAAGAACGCCGCTAACGACCTCGATTTCCGGGATGCCCAGTGGCGGACAATATGATAGGTGCCTGCTACATTAGTAGCCGGTATTAAAGGTGGGACATAAGGTGTGTGTGTGTGGTGTGGGGGATGTGGGCGGTCCTGCCTGGGGTACTGATGGACAGGTGTGGGCGTCTTCCGCTACGACAGGTTCTGACATCCAGGTTAACGTTCTCCTTCTTATGTCTATCCACATGTGCCAAGGTTCTATGTCTGGGTGAAGCCAAAGACACACCAAGCGAGAAATGTAGCATAACACCTCACATACACGCCATATTCCAGAAATTGTTGCCGTTTCTCGCTTGGTGGGTCCCTGAAGCTTAAAGCTAGTGATACCACACTAGAAACGGCAGCGATCTCTGGTATGAGAAATAGTCAAGTGGAAAATGGCTTAATCTTGCATTAATAATAGAACCAACTCAGGATTGTCCTATCCAGTCTTACAATTGAGTCTATTTGCAGCTGGATCTCGAGTAAACGAACATATTGACAGTGGCGACCCCTATGGGCCTATAACAATTACCAGTAATGATGTATTCATTCATTTGTCTAGCAACAGCCACACCCAACGAAGACTATTATGGAGGCAATGTATACCTCTATTTATAGATTCGTGAATAGGTATTTATCTCGAAAAGTATAGTGCAGTTGCTGTTTATTTGAATGAGGACTTGATTTTCTTGACGAAGAAAATGATACCACGTGTAGTCAGAGGATCACTAAAACAAGTTGGATTGTTGGAGTAGCGTATACAATCCCAACTGTAAAACCACCTAAACAGGTGGAGTTAAAAAAGGAAATGACACAAGTATCTACAATGTATTAAAAGAATTAGTAACTCTGTCATAGAATCAGCTTCTTCTGAGGCTTTTCATTACAATCAATTACTATTACTAAAATCTATGTTTCATGTTAAATCACAAAACAACCATCATTAGAGTTTTGGAATATTTTCCTTCTTTTTTTTTTCTTCTTTTTTTTTGATTAGGGAAAGTATCTCTCAGAAATACCGAGTTTTTTCAGATACTCGTTGGTACATCCATTTACATCGCGTTGGTTACTCAATTATACATCTAGATCAAAAATGGTTATTTATCCTGCCAACAAAGGCACCTTCCCATACATGGGTCCGTGGTCTCTCTTACTCATTGAGGTGCGGAGAAACCTTCCCTTGTTAGGAAAAAAGGAGTGTCTAAAGATGCTGAAACCAGGACTGTCTAAAGGTCTTGAAATCCCTCAACGAGGGGGGTGGATTAGTCACACTAGACACAAAGGACTACATAGTGGAGGCTGAACGATAATTGAACGATAGTAGGATATATTGACGGCTGTATAAGGACCTCACAAGGCAGAAATCAACACTTACATTGATCAGTTAGTCGAGAAAAAGGGAGATGATCGAAAAATGGCGAAAGATCCAACAAGTAGCAAATAAACATTGCAAAACCAGGACTCACCGCCAAACGTTTTAAATTAAACTTTCCATTTCTGAATAACATCTTCCAATGGTAGTACAGGTGGTTGGTAGGTAATCACATAATAAGAATTTTAACAAATAAATATTTGCATGTATAGATAAACTAGCGAAAAAAAAGTCTATTATCGTATACTTAATATCTGACATCAAACAGATACCATGATGATATGCAGCAGTTGGTGACCAAAATAAATAATAATAAATGATAAATAACAAATATGTTCTCTATACAATTCATGCCTTATTGGTCGCTTGAAGGATGAAAAACTTCCTTGCTTTTGTGTTCCCTCATCAACCGAGTCCCAGACCTTTTCCCCCCTATACGCTGGGGACCTTTCATGTTTTGCACTTCTGTGCGTAAAGGACTTCAAATTTATTTTCTGTCTAGCTCTCGTATGCCTTGGCACTTCTTCAATATTTTCTTTATATTATTTTCTTTATATTAACTTGGCTAGCTGGTATTTTCTATGCACCTCAAGACTTTTCATGCCTCCACACTTCACTCTGAGTTCACTCCACCTCCACGTCAGACCTTTTCATAGATAAAGCCACCGTGGATAGCGGTTGCACCACTGGTTGCACCACTGGTTGCACCACTGGTTGCACCACTGACTAACAATAACTTATCGATCTGTAGAGGCTGCTTTCAAGGAGAGCTGAGGAGAACCCATATATATATATAAAGGGTTTTTTTAATTCTTTTTGATACATATGATTTTGAATCATATATTGTAATATCATATCCCATATAATGATATAATTGCGGCCAGTCTAAATAAGATGCAGGTTACTATGTATCTATACCTATCAACAACTGGTATCCTTGTAACCATGTAACCATCCTGTGACGTCACGGTTCTTAGCGGTGTCACCAGTTGCCGTTTTTCTTCTCTCACCGATAAGTTAGCGTCTCGGAAGCAATGATCAGGTGAAATATGAAATAACAGGTCACATAGACGTCATTTTGTGTTGGCGATTCCGGGAATCGCTGCGTCTCTCGCTTGATGTGTCTCCAGATTTAGGAATTAAAAAACTTCAGTTCTATGCATACCCAAACTGCCAGAAGGAAGACTGAGACAGAAGCCATAGGGACTGTGGCAGAAGCCATAGGGACTGTGGCAGAAGCCATAGGTCTGTGGCAGAAGCCATAGGGACTGTGGCAGAAGCCATAGGGACTGTGGCAGAAGCCATAGGGACCTCCGGAAACCAGACCCCCGACTATGGAAGTCAGGGAACTAGACTAGGGGCCTGCTGGGGTGGACGGCAATGATCAATCTGTTCACCCTCTTGGTCGCCTTGCCTCCTCATGGTGCAGACCGGATATGTTTGCTTGCAAGCATAACTAAAACGACCTCAATGGTAAAGAGCATTGGACTCATAATCCAAAGGTTGTCAAATTTTCTTGGTTCAAGTCCCACTGCAGCCACTTTTCTCCTTTATCCCAAGCAGTAGTAGATTGACTGCTATATCAAAGACCAATCCTTCTCAAACCATGTCTGTGTGGTGTGGGAAGTAAAAGAACTCTCACCTCGGAAAATGTGCAGGGGTGAGATTTCTACCTGAATTCATCTCATAGATTCGGTCAAACCTGAAGTAAGTCTAATAGAACATATTGCACGTTGAACTACTCAAACAAACAACGCTAGACCAGGGGGGCATTTAATATTCTGGGACAGCGAGAAGAAGCCTTCTCAATAACGAAACGACACCTGAGGATTCTGGAAATCAGAACTAAACCTTTCTAATCACCACATGCAGCTCCAATGAAAACACACAACCAAAGGTAGTGGAGAAAAATGGGGAATATTGGATGATGAGAAACCCTAATGCTATGTCAAATAGTTTTTCTTATTAAATAAGGGAAAGTATCTCCGCACTCCAAGGGGTAAAGAGAACACAGACCCATGTATATGGGAAGGAAATTTTTCCACGCATATACAAACATCCTCATCATCTTTTAAGCTACCTACATGGTGACCAAACTTCTGCATATTCAGTTTATCCACTAGAGTTTTAATCAGATGATTCATTGAAGTAATAATAAATTCACAGATGCAAAATGCCTAGGTGTAAAGTGTTATGAGATTTATGAGATGATACATATGACATCCATTGTACTTTCAACGTCACTCGTTGCTGGTCAAGTGTTTCTTAACCTTCATAAACCCAAATACCTCATGGGGGAGAAACTTTTACGCTATTGCTATAAAGAATACAACCGGGGCGAGTAATAAGGTAGAAATATTAGCATTAATTTTCCAAACTTATGACTTACAAGGTAGATGGGCGCCTGTGTTGGAGCTTTCAGTTCTCCACAGATTGCTTCCCAATTTTGACCGTCGTAATCTCCGCATCATGATATAATGATGTTGCGGTAGAACGCATTTATTCACACTTACACAAAGCACGCTAATAACATGGCCGAGTCACAATGGCGGCCGTAATTAATCGTCGCAATCCGAACCAATGTTAGCGTTCACCTCTGCCCACGCGATCTCTGCTCGGAGAGTGTAATGAGCGCAGCCTCGCTTTGGGCTGGTGACGTCAAATGATGAATGGTGGCGTCCTCTAGTGACAGAGGCACAGGACCAGAGGGATTACACTGGCCACCAGAGCAATTGGTTCCTACATCAAGTTAGCTGTCGTGGAGCAAGATCTGCAGCCGCCTTGACCCACAATCATAGAGCTGTATTAAAGTGTCTCAAGCCTGTAAGACATAGACGTCTATCACTGATTCTCCCCGACTACAGCACCGATTATATTAATCGGGAACAGTCGGAAGCAGTTATGTCGATGTATAATTTTTGTTAGTTCATACATTCAATATATGATTTTCAACCTCCCTGTCCATGGATAAAGTAGATGGAGTGAGATGTGATGAGGTTTTGACCTCCGCAGAGGTCTCTCACAACTCCTAGACGCATTCATTCATCGGGCCAGTGGCCAATATTGTCAATACAATAATCGGACATAACCCTCATAGGAGTAATGCCAGAATCTCGTTGGGAAGAGGTGTATCTGGGTCGATGAAGTGCATACATCGACAGATATATCACCAATCTGTGTGATTGGTCGGGGAGAAGTTTGATCGGCGAAAGCCGGCTTGTTGAAGTCTGAAGATATAGCGAGATTAGTCACAATTTGGTCGTCCTGCTAAATCTGACTAGGTTTTGAATAATTGTGTGCATATATACCGTGATGCATATTGAGGTGTCGCGGTGGTGAAGCACCAAAGTATACACACGACATCGTGAAAAAGTACACATTTCATCGCATGTGACGTACCGCGACAAAGGAGGTGCGAGATATCGCGACACTGTAAGATATGAGAAGACATACCACAGCAAATCCATTGTGTTGGTGGAACCAGCCCTTTATTGGTTTATTATTATATACCCATATTGCTGTATCAACTACGTATACTGCCCGTTCCTACCCCTCTGCCTACGGCATCAGGATATATCTGATCAATAATGTCACTGTGTATTTTTGACGTACGAAGACAGTAAACCAGTTTCTGTACAATATGAATAACAGACCACACTCCACCCTGTGTCATTCATACTCTCCAAGCCCAATGTTCATGTTCTCATTTTCTTTTGTGTGCATTTTGAATAAGACTACCATTAAGCTAGACTTAATGAGTATCATCTCAGTATTATTAGTTCTGCTTTCTTCACTTAAAAAACAAGGAAATTACTTTGCTTCAGGAATAATACCACTGTTGAGTTTGTACGAGATTGAACCGCATCAAACATTGAGTCTGAAGTGCCACAGGTGGCGGCCAATCTAATGAGGGAATAGGAAATCATATACAGCCTTTCAAAGCATCGTTTTATCCCCCCAAAAAATTCCGTTTGCGCCCGCATTCCACACACCTCCACGAGGAAGGGGAGAACGGGACAAGGAAAAGATTTTTTCCTATCGTTTTATAAAATTGTGTTTCTCATTGAGTCCTTATCATTTTGGGTTTATGGCAATAAAGGTTAACCATTATTTCAGTTATGTAGAATGTGTGGAGACGTGTCTGATCTGCTTGAGCTACTGTTGGTATGTGACTAGACTCCCACTGTCTCTGTGTTTGGAATGGGGAAAAAATGTTAATGTCCTTTGTCAACCTGATCCTCATTGGGTGTGTGTGGTCACATGTACCCTGATCTGCAATGTTATTGGTCCATTTTGAGACAAAGAGAGGCGGGAAAGGTGATTGACCAATCAGGGCTTCTCTACTGTGTTGTCTTTGGATGGAGTTAGCTGGTAGCTGGTGTGTCAGCTGTGTTGAGCAGTCACCTGGTGGGCGTTTTGAGGGTTCATGCCTTTCACACCAGATGGCCGTGCAGTATGAAATGTCATTTTGCTGTGTGCAGGGGATCTTTGTTTGTATAAAGTCCATTTTTTAATGGGCTTTATCATACCAACAGTTTCGATTATAGTTAATCTCATTCAGGCTATTATTGGCTGATCTAATTTATGGACAGTCAGACTGGTAGTGGTCTATACTATCTCAAAGGTCGAAGTGACACCACTTTGTGGGTGTGCAATGGACTTTGATATGGTCTAGTCACATTGTAGTGTAGCAAGCTGGATGATGGTGATGTGTAGACATTGTTGAGTGAAAAAATTCTTTCTTCCAATTGTTGGTCTCCCCTTCCCCATGGGGGTGTGTTGAGGCCAAATAATTTTCAAAAAAATTTTTGACGTGGCATTGTGTGGTCCTCATCATCCGTATCTACTGTCCATTGTGTTCAGTCCCAATGGCGCCTGCGTCTTCATTCGGTGGATCCAGTTGTATTCCACCTTGAGTCGCAGGTCTTTGGCTTTTTTGCTGTCCGGGTGTTGGTAGATGTAATCCAACACTGTGAACTGCATGTCGTGTTTGCCGCGATGGTCCGGTTTGTTGAAGTGCTTGGGGACGTCGCTGATTTTGCTGTTGGTCTCTACTGACCTCATGTGTTCCCTCATTCTATTCTTCAACTTTCTTTTTGTTTGGCCAATATATTGGAATTGGCACGTTGTGCAAGTGATGCAATAGATCACATTGGAGCTGTTGCATGTTGCACTGTGTTTTGTGGTCACTCTCTTTCCAGTGGTTTTGCTAGTGATCGTTTCGGTGTTCAAGGTTTTGCAGTAAATGCAATTGTGCTTTTTGCACTCATTCTTGTTTTTGTTTATGGGTTTGTCTTTCACCTTTTGGTACGAAATACGCGCTCGTACTAGGTGGTCTTTGAGGTTTTTTGGTCTGCGGTACCCCTTTACCAGTTTACTTTCGTAAATGGATTTGGTGGTTTTTGACTTTCCTAGGATTTCCCAATTCTTGTCTACGATCTTCGGTAGGCTTTGGGTTTTCGGGTGGTAGGTGGTGACAAGGTATGTTTTGTCGCCCGTGGTGCTCTCTTCTTTGGTGTCTTTCTTTCCCTTGTTGATGAGGGAGTCTCTTGTGACACCAACTAGCCTATTTTTGCAATCGTCCAGGATTTTTTCTGGGTATCCCCTTTCTCTGAACTGATCTAGTTTCTTCGCGGCATGTTTCTCGTAGTCTTGAGTGTGTGTACAGATTCGTTTCACCCTCAGTAGTTGCGAGTATGGTATGCTCTTCTTTTGAGCTGGGGGATGAGATGAGTCAAACCTTAGATAGGTGTTCCTATCTGTGGGTTTGACATATAGGTCACTGTATAGGGACCTGTCTTCCCCGATTTTGATCTTCGTGTCTAGGAAAGCCACACTTTCCTGCGAGTGTTCCATGGTGAACTTTATGGTTTCATGGAAGTTGTTGAGCCAGGTTAGCCATTCTTTGAGTTTCTTTTCTCCGTGCTTCCAGATGAAGAAGATATCATCTATATACCTCCACCAAACCGTTGGTTTGAGGTGGTGTGCCTGTAGCATTCTTTCCTCCAGCTCTTCCATGAAGAGGTTGGCATACGATGGGGCCAGTCTGGTTCCCATGGCAGTGCCTCCTACCTGGAGGAAATTGTTCCCGTTGAACTGGATGTTGTTCTTTGTCAACACCATTGTCAAAAAATTTTTTCGAAAATTATTTGGCCTCAACACACCCCCATGGGGAAGGGGAGACCAACAATTGGAAGAAAGAATTTTTTCACTCATTATTTCAGTTATGGTTGCATTCGATGGTCAATGGGTCAGTTTCTACAATACAAAATGAGTATTTTGGGCCACAGTCACTTTGAGGTGTGAAGGGTGTTTTATTATTCTTGGTAGCAATTTTCACATTACAATTTTTTCTGGGAAATCAGATCTCACAAACCTCCAAAAGGAAGAAAAATGCGATACACTTGAAACGATTTTTTCCAATCTTTTTATATTACAACATTGGTGACGTTTTCATGGGCGTTAACGTCACTTACCGAAAGTAGTATATGGTAGTTTATGGTCCCATCAAAGGTGTAATTGTAAGGAGATATGACTGAAGCCACTTAGTCATTATACAGCGGTAATAGGACATTATATCCTATGTGAATTTATCATTTGGTAGTGTTATATCATTACAAAATGATCTATGTACAACTTATTTGTGACAACAAACTTCAACTATTTTTATGTCTGTTCATAATGCACTTTCTGAGGTATTGAATCAACCTCCCTTAGATATAAATGGAGATATTTAAAATGTAATCCCAAGTGGCTCGTTTAATATTTTTATCAAAAGTAACGATAACAAGGTCAATACGTTATAGAGCGCAGGAAAAGGGGCCGATATACGCCACATAAAGGTTAAAATTGTCACATAGACTTCTCAGCTTGCTGCAAAAAAGGGTTCCAAATTCACCTCTCCTAAAAGTCGGTCAGTGATGGCCAACAACTGCACGTCAGGATCTAAAAATCGTCTTCTTTGTTTCTGCCGCATATGGCAGGTCCCTACCGACTGAATAGTCCTCCAAACTCAATGACAATCACCGACGGTGGCCTTATTGCATAATCTATGCACAATTACTCGGTGAACACTTCTCTGCATGTCTGTTTCCATTCACCACTCTGGCCACAGTGGTTCCTGACTGCAGATCGGTGGCGAATAGTCGGCCAGTGGAAAATGGCTTTGTGGGACAAAAGACCTCAAACGGCCATCACTCTGGGCTCAGTAATTACGTTTCCTCATAATAGTTCTCTTCAAAAAACCGATATTCAAGAGAAGTAGCCAAGCTAATCAAACCAACAAAGTGAGCGATAGAAAGGGCCAGAGTGGAGGCTCTCTGGAGTACCTTTGAACTGAGCACTTGTGCAGATAAGCACACTTCCCATAAATATTGCCACAGTTACACATCAAACATCTGCCTGGAGAGTGGAAAGAGGACTCTTGAACAGTGCTCATAGTAAAGTAAGCATAACCCGGGGCAACTTAAGGTAAAATTCACCGTCAACATGCCATGTGTAAAATATAGTGCGATCAAAACGAAATTGAAGTATTCAAATACTTCAGAATTGAAAATCACCAAAAAACAGACACAGTAATTTTTTTATGATGGTATTCTTGAACCAAGTAGTACAGGTGGTGTTGTATATAGAGTATCAAGGTTAGATTCACGACGTTTCGTTAGTGTTGAACTAGCTTCATCAAGTGATTTAAATACTTATTTCCACCAATATCTACCATCCTATACGAAATAAATATCAACAATACCCCACAAGGTATGAGATACGAATTTCTGAAAATATAAGAAAGAATAAACCCCAATCTACATAAACCATCAAGATTACTGTTATTACCATTACATTTACTATTAATGTTATAAATTTTCTATCAGTAACATTATCTTAGCTTAAAGTTTATATAATGAAACACCAAATTGAGAAGCGTTGAGTTGATGACACTTGAAAGAGTAAGGCTCATTGAAAACCAAATGTAAATTCGAACTGTGCCAGATAATAAAAAAAATGTAATAATATATTGAAAGTTACTTAAGCTGGGGACACACCAAGTGAGAAACGCAGCGATTCCAAAATTGCCAACACAAAACGGCATGTATGTGAGCTATTTCATATTTCACCTAATTATTCTTTCTGAGATGTTATATTATCGGAAATGATTTCTGAATGAGTCTCAATTCAGAATAGCTTTCCTTTACACTGTTATAAAAACAATTTTATAAAATGGTATTAAAAAACAAGGATCTCTATGGAAAAGTGGAAAGGTGACATTTCGGATAATAGGTCGTCCATGAATTCGAAACAATTCTACAATCTTCAGCTATTTTTTTATCACCAGTGGCCTCCACATAGAGCAATGTACGAGAGTTTACAATAAAGACTGTTTTACCCAATAAAAACCAACCATAAAAAAAACCATAAAACCAAAGGCGACTGAGTTATTTAAGATCATATTGACTGAGCCATTGCGTATTACCTTTGATATCGCATGCCTTTCACAATATCAGTTAGCATACAGCCCACTTCCCAATCCTCATTATGGACCTAATCAATTCAAATGACCTTATGAGTCAAGTGCAATGCACATGGGGCGAGGTTTTCATTTCAGATTGTTGCCTGTAATATGGGAGGGTAACCTTTACTCTTATAACGCATGGCTTGCTGATGAGGTAAGTTTTGACGAGGTTGTGGATGGAATTTATTACCCACTGAAGTTTAACTCCTGCCAAGTTATTGCAAACGTCGAAGGGCGGTCCATGATGAATTGAAGTACTTTCAAACTACAAAGGCAGCAATAGGGGTTCGTACTTAGATAGTAGAGGCACATACTCATTTTCGTGTGGAGGCTCATATTTCTCCCGCGACACTGAACTATTTGCCTTTAAAAAGAAATCACAAATATAAATCATTGGGAAGAATTCGCTCATACAGTGGTATTTGTGATCTATCATCAACCCTGTTTGCGATACCTATTGATATATTTTTTCAACGTTGGATTGTTACTTATAGCATTCTCGAAATGCGATTGTGCTACGAGGGATGGTCACTTGTTCTTAACAATTGCAATGAATTTAAGTTTCAATAAGAAAAAAAGCACTGCTTGTTTATAAAAAATACCCTCTTTGCGATATACAGGTGTACAGTAAGCTTGATAGAATACGCCCACATATAAAACAAGATGCTGCTAAATTAATTCATGTTATACCTATATGCCTAGTATTAGAGAGCAGTTCATTCTCTTCAAGGGATCAAACTGCACTATGTGCTTGTACAAAAATTACTAAGGAATTGTAATGATTATATGTGTGTTATAACATAGAGTAATGTGAGCGAAAACAAAACACGATGATAAGACATCGCGTTAGTCAGAAGGTATAAGAACCACAGGTGTTCCCTATAAGGAGAGTGGTTTGTCATGTGATGTTCAGATGGTCGAGAAGGAGGTTGTTGGTTTGAGTATATCAGAGTGCTGCTCCACGCTGAGTGGCAGAGTAGGAAGATAACAGCTAGATGATAAACAGGTGAGCATGACTCGCTGGTCCGTGGCGAATAGAGCGCTAAGTGGCAGAGTAGGAGGATAACAGCTAGATGATAGACAGGTGAGCATGACTCGCTGCTTCGTGGCGAATAGAGCGCTAAGTGGCAGAGTAGGAGGATAACAGCTAGATGATAAACAGGTGAGCATGACTCGCTGCTTCGTGGCGAATAGAGCGCTAAGTGGCAGAGTAGGAGGATAACAGCTAGATGATAGACAGGTGAGCATGACTCGCTGCTTCGTGGCGAATAGAGCGCTAAGTGGCAGAGTAGGAGGATAACAGCTAGATGATAAACAGGTGAGCATGACTCGCTGCTTCGTGGCGAATAGAGCGCTAAGTGGCAGAGTAGGAGGATAACAGCTAGATGATAAACAGGTGAGCATGACTCGCTGCTTCGTGGCGAATAGAGCGCTAAGTGGCAGAGTAGGAGGATAACAGCTAGATGATAGACAGGTGAGCATGACTCGCTGGTCCGTGGCGAATAGAGCGCTCTGCAGGCACAAGAGGCCTCCGTCTACCTGGAGTGAGGTCACCTCAATAGTTGGCGTATGTGTGCGAACAGTTCTACTCCGTGAGTGCCTAGAAAACCGATATTCATGAAACACGCTCTCATTGGGAGAGCACACAGAGTTTATGCGCCAGGACTTATATTAATACACTGTGAACAAGTAAAGGATTACATCAGACTGAATGGTCAGTAGGGAAGATTGTGGTGTTAGTGATTTGAACTATGTTACAGTGCCGTTGGATAATAGGAATGATGGAACGATGAACAGATGAATGATATAAATGTGGTTTATGTTGAAGGTTTACTGAGGAAATATGTTGATATTTTGTAATGATCGGAATTACGGTATAGTTGACTATTCATAGCTTTTTAAGGATTGTCACACTTTATTAAAGCAAGTTTATAAGTAAATATTGTCCGTTATATGTACCTCTGGTTATGGATGTGTGAGGTTACCATGCATTTATGATCACTTCACGGCAAGCGACTCTACAGAATTCATAGCAGGATGATAAAGTTATTCAAGAAATTATTAGATCTTTATGCAATTCAGCGATTAATATTCCCCAAGTCTTAGGTAACATCTTTAAGACCCGACAACGGTATAAAACCATGTTAACACTATTAAATTACGCTGCATCGTAAAAAAGAACCATCAGAATAATTACCAAAAGTTATGACTGGAGATTAACACCTGCTAAGTCATATGTATTAACTATCCAAGAAAGCAACCTTCTCATATACACATACTATAGACGAACCATATCAGACAAAAAGAAGTCAAATTCATAGAAATGAGGTTGAAGAGCATATCGTAGAAAAAGTGCCCCCAACACAAAGAAATCACTCTCAGGAATACGCTCGAAAGCATTATTCACGCACAAAGTTGATGTACTACATGTACTTGGTAAATGGGAATGAACTATCATGTGGTGAACTCTATCATTGTCTATTCATCCTACTTATCAATCCCTTATTAGATTGATTTTCAGTTTCAGGAACAAACAACACAGTATCTGTAGTAGAAATTTATAAATTTTTCGCAAATGAAGTCACTCAAATATGTGGCAATATTTCGTTAAAATATGTACCTGCAATAAACAGTCATCTTGTAATGGGAAAGAAGGTCATACCTATCATACCTAGCCATGAACTACAGACATATAGGTATTCAAAAAGTATTGGTAGAAATACCCCCTCAAAGTGGGCCACTTTTTCCTCTGGCTCATTGACTAATGTAAATTGATACTATAATGCATTGTGGCTAAAATGCCATACAGGCTACAGTTACGGTATTTCATTGAATAACTTTTAACGTTGTGCAATGATCATTAAGATCGTTTTATATTACCGGTAGTTATTATTGTAATTGGCGACCCAACCCCTGATATGTTTCTTGTGATTATGTATTCGTAATTGTAATAGGTGTTCAGGTAGTAATGTACCCCACTGTCCTGTTTCTATTACCTGTGCTTCGTTATGTTTTAATTTGCCACCTGTCCTCACTTGTTAACCATCTTGTATGACGTGAATAATTGAAGTTGACGTATCTGTTATATGCACGATTCTGCCAATCAAAAAAATTGCAAATATAAAGTAGACCCCCGTGTAAGTGGTCACCCTCGGTTCCGAGTCAAAGCGTACATTTATGCAGGGTGCCCGCTTACACGGGGTTTTCAGTCTGTCAATGGTTAGGCTATGTGATATATGATACCTATATTGTTGACAATTATATTATTATATACCTATGCACTAAGTCACACACCTTACTGTACGCTGCTGGGGGGTTCCTTCGTAACGTACATATTGCGCGATAAGCCGTGTAGCATCTTACTTACATACAGATTGCGTGCTTTGAACCTTAGTACGGCGTGCTTTGGACCTTAGTATGGAGTGCTTTGACCTTAGTACGGCATGCTTTGAACAAATAACGGAATCTGATTGGCCGAGAGGCCGACAACATGAATCTGGGCGGAAGAATTGCAAATGGCGGATCCCTTCACTTCACGTGTTCCGATGCGTATAACACGCGCAACGCAACGAGTTGTCAAGTGTATCAACCAAATATTGAGGTGTATAACGTATAGCATGTACGCAATACTGTGTAAATAGCTGAAATATGCGTATTCGATCGATATCAACACCGACCCTCGCCGAGCGGGCGTCAACAAAGGCGGCCGTATATGTGTGACGTCATTATCGGGGTTCCCTACACTCTGGGAAATCCCGACGATAACGTCATCGGGCCGCACCATCAAGACGGCAAGGCGAGTGATGTTATCGTTCAATATCGCATATTTTCGCCATTTAAACGGTATCAGGTTAAAGCTACACGTTAGTTGCCTCTGTGTGCGTAGAACGCACAATAAATCGTTCCGTTGCGCGTGTCAGACGCATCTTGAGACAGTATTAACCAAGGCACCATGGTAACTGGAAAACGTTAACTTCACTCTCCAAACCCGATATTCCATTCCGTTTAACCACACTACAACAAACAGTAGATACGATTGGTGATTTAAAAGTGAATCCGGGTAACTTCACATTCTCCAAGCGGAGTCCAGATTAGTTAACGCTATCGATTCGAACCAAAGATCTGTTGGGAGATCAAATGTAACTCGCTCAGGCGCAATCAACTTCCGGATGAGTATGGTGATGTACTTGCCACGCTGGTGGACAGTGATAGTGTCAACATAGTCGATTTCGGAGGATTATAACCAAAATAAGGTATATAATAATAAAAAAACACAGTGATGACGCCAATACGATGATACTTATTCTCGGTGAAGGCCAGAAATCCTTCCGAACGAGTTCGAACGAGTTCTTTGAACTCGTTCGGAAGGATTTCTGGCCTACACCTCGAATAAGTATCATCGTATAGGCGTCATAACTATGTTTTCATATATAATTTGATACATAACACTTGACGAACATCATTATTTTACATATGGATGCGCCCGGCGTATATAAGTAGGTATTGGTATAGGTAGGGGCGGGGGGAGGGCTTCCTACTGAGGACACCTGTACTTCTACCAACACAAATGGGTGGGAGGTGGTGGGGGGAGAGAATATTTCCTCTCATATACGCCGGGTGTGAAATACAGCCAAGACGCGTCCGTATATAAGGCCTGGGCGTATATATATATACATATAAATGAAAACAAGTCAATATTCAGATGGCGTATATATGAATTAAATAGAGGTTTTCGTGCAGTGTAAAGTCTTAGGCTAACAACTATTCTGTCGATTTATTCTTCAAATTATAAATATTGACAAAAATAAGTATATAGAGACATAGTTTGTATGACTGAATTCCATCTGTTCCTTGATATTTTAGTCAGAAATACTCACCGAGTTCTTCTTCGACTATTATCATATACCTAGAAATAATCAAGAATGCCATTCTTCAACTCACTATATAGCAGAATGATAGAATGATAGTGGTCACGTGGTACAGAGGGACGTATGAATATCTTTTCGTCGCTCGGATACGAACGAAATTGTCCTCCTAGTCAGTAGAATAATACTTTCGCCTAAAGGTGTATAATAATAAGAAAAGACTATTGTGTAATAGAATAATACCAATGACAATCTCAAACGCCTACTGTAGACTGTTGTTTTAAATGAAAGGAAGTACCATGAATGATAAATATCGCTTTGCGCCACACGAATGAGATTTATCTTTGAGTAAAGATCGTGTATGACCTGCCGAGAGTGTAGGCCGAGCGTTATTACTGGCTGGGCATTGTTTGCGTTATTTCATCAGGCATTCCGCACCACTAGACGGCCAACAATGAGCGCAATAAGCCCACCCAACACGCTCACAGCCCTAAGCAGGGTGATCACTTCATGGCGCCCACCACTCTCCTAGCAGAGATCCTGCCCTCTACTTCCTGCGGCCGTTTGTATCTCTGCACCAACATGCCTGTCCGGGACAGAATCTGTCCCATCTGCCAGTTTTTCAAATATCCTAAATTCTTAGTGCTTTGGGGAGTATTTTTGTGTTCTACTAGTAAAAAGAGATGCACATATTTCTATAGTAGATATTATACACAAGTTTCTATTATTTGTTATTTCAAACCAAACACAGTCTCTGGGATATTTTTCCTTCAGTGGAAAGCACCTCATGTGTTATTGGGGTTTGTTTTGTCAACATAACACATGTGCTCACTAGAAGGGACAGTCTAATCAACTGTGGATTCAGATTATAAAGTGGTTAAAAATAAAGCTGGATTGTCTGTGAAGCTCCTTTAACAATTCCCATATTTCTCAACTCACAATATGAGATGATTGAGTTTCATAACTTTTGACAGTGCCTTGTTTTGAATTTGAAATGTTCGCTGGTCTCCCTTGTCTTTAGTGGATACCCTTGGAACCACCTTTGGGTCGGGGCAGAGATTTTATAGTAAAAGCGCTAGCGCCGCGAAAGATCTGCTGGGAAAATTGACGCATATCAAAGGCAAACGTCACGTAGCCGGAAACGTCAGGAGCTAACGTCACGCGGACAATGGCGCTAAGGATTGCCGCCAATCCGCGCATGTCCATTTACATTTAGACGTGCCGCCCCCATGTGGCGGCGTCCCGCACTAGATTGACGTCCCCTGCGGAGAGCTTTTCAAGTTATCGCAATTACCGAACGATACGAGACCTCGCGGGATCTCGCGGGATTACCACACACGCGGCACCTGGCGGCGGCGCGGCGCACTACATTGAGGCGTGACGTGGGTGACGGATGTGACGTATGAGGTGGCGTGCGCTGGTATCCGGTGTGTCTGAGCACTTCAAACGGAGAGGCTTTGAGCGCTGAGCGATATATGAGGGTCGTTGGAGGAGGGCGGCGGGTTATTTGGTTGCTGATGCCTGTGTTTCTCCACAACCGAAATTACGAAGTTTTTACCTACCATATATAAAACGTTAGGATTTCGTCGAATCCGCTTGAAGTTGCTCCCGTACATAGGGACAGAGTGGACCCGATCTAGGGTTGGAGATTGAAGACCCACAGGAGTGAGATTCTCTGTAGTGAAAAACTCGAATCTGTTCTTATTTTTTGTAGGACACTACTCAGACAAACTTCTTCTCTTATAATTCATTTCGAGCCATGCCGAAATCAATGTTTAATATTGTAGTTTTCTAATCTACCTTTCTCGTGAGAAACCAATGAGATCCCAACTTTCGCTGGTGTCAATCCAAAGAGTTCTGATCGCTGATGACCAGCTCAAACACCTGTGTCACACAATATGTTTACCACTAGATAATGATGGTTTCCCATTCACACGCTAGAGGGCACGACGGCAGTTAGGAATCTTAGCCAAATATGAATCGACGAAGTCGCTAGTCCTAAAATAAAATAGGCACTTCGCATAATTGAAAAGACATGGAGAATAAATGATTACCTACCACATGTTAGAATTTTGTCGGATCCGATCGGAGTGTCTCCTGTACATAGAGACATAGTGAACCAGACGTAGGCCTGGAGACTGAAGGGCCAAGAGTGAGATTCTCGTGTAGCAATAAGCTCAGACTTGTTATTCTTGAGATGATCTACAAGTGTTGGGAAGCACATATCTAACTTAAAAATCGGGGGTCACCGTGCTAGTTTTTGATTTATAGATCAAGATTATGATCATTTTATATTAGAGTATATAGATTCTAAACAGTATTTTTTTCACATAGTAAAACCCATGTCATTTTCCTCAAACTTTCACAGAATATAGTACATACATAGTTCTACTTATTTAGGTCACTGTCTTTGTTTTTTGAGAGAATTCAAGAAAACCATATTTTTCAGTACATTTCCTCTATAATACAATCAATTTTAAATTGGCTTAATTTACCTATTAGGATTGGATAAACTGGACAAAACGTTATATCTACGCATTTGGCATTAAAGTGAATCCCAAGGAACCAGCTTTGCCTGGTAATTGACAATATTCAAAAACCAACAGGTGGCGCCACCGTGAATTGTAGGATATGCCTTTAGCCTACGCTTGAGTTCGAAGAACAAACATTTATGATCTGCCGAATTAGGAACTATTATATATATAAGGCCCGGCGTCCACCTGCTACGATATGGCTCTGATGTGGTCTATGATGCACCTCCCGATAAAAAAACAAAATCGCGTCGGAAGGTCACCTAATATTGGGGCAGTTGACCACGTTTCTGCGATTAGACACACAAAAAAACACCCATACAATGCGTGGTGGATTGGCATGTCTAGACATATGTCTACGATTTTGTACCTTCCCGATATGTCTCCGATATTTGCTTTTTGTATCGGTGCCAAATCGGTAGGTTTAAATTTCTATCATAGTAGGTGGATGCCAGGCCTTATGATGTGTATCATGTTGACAATCTCGAGTGGGTTACAAAGCCGACCGTCCATAAACCAATAATTGTTGTTTTTCTTACCCCTGATCATTAATGATGGCTCCTATTCCTAGAAATTTGAGAATAGGTTTTGAAGAGACGTAACTTTGGGTGTGGTTTACCACCACTAATAAACACTGGGTACTGTGGCCTCATGCATTTTCAATGGGGACTTCGTAACCAATGGATAAAGCCCTGCCCCCACCTACGCGAATGGTCTACGACATACTTCCCGATGGCCACGGTTTGAAATGCCCATCGGAAGGTCATCGAAAGTTCAAAATCGTGGACATGGTTTGAAATCGTAGAGTGTAGAAACGCCTTGGGAGGACCATAAACACAAACTATGGTCACAATTCAATCTTTGTATTACTGTAGATCTCAGGATGAGTTTTAACATTGAAATATATTATAAATTTAGAAATATGGAATGAATCTGTATAATCTTCTAGAGCATATCATGATGTTATATTACAACATATCATGATGTTATTTTTCAGATACTAATACAATCAAAGTGAAAAATCTAACTATGATATAATCATAACTCCGATATGAAACTATCATTATTTTCAGACCTTTCAACTTAATCAAACAATATAATATTTACACCGATCGTATATCTATCTATATGCGGTCTACCTTATTCCAGAATTGCATAATTATCCACCAAATATTTCACCCGCAAGAAATATATTTCCATCAAATCCGCTACAATAGGCTATGATGAACTATGAAAAATCCATCATATTGGATTTCATCGCGACCTCTACGATTGGCGTTTTCAATCGCAGCCCATCGTGACGTGTCGTAGAGTGAGTCGTAGAAACCTGTTCCACCTACCACGATTCTTGCTGACCTCACGATAGAATCGGTACGGTGTCAGGAAGGCAATTGTAAGGCCTATCGGGACCAGAACCGTAGTAGATTGGGGCAGGACATAAAATTGTTTGGACATATTTGTCGGGAGTCTGCAAGTGGAAGGTTGAGGTTTAGGGGGGGTTCATGGGGATATTGTAACAGATACATTTTCGGAAAACTTAAAAGATTGATAGAAGTGATTATATAGATGTTCACTTAAATTATGGTGGCCTTCTTGGATTTTTCCAAGATGGCCGCCATTTGATCGTTCCAAGATGGCCACAATTTTTACCTGTTTCAACCAAATAGTTCTAAAATTTTGCCTATATCTACTTAAACCCCATAAAACTAAAAGCCATCAGTAAACTACTACTCAACCATACACATTTGGACATACATCTATCTGTCAGCCATTTTATATTCGAAGATGGGGACCAAATAAAAAAGGCCACTAGTGGCAGGGTAATGCCTCACAGGATATGTGACATCCGAAGCTAATTAACTATAAATAGTTAGAATAATAAATCATCAGTTCTGAGAAACCTAACGAACCTAATCAGCCTAAAGACAGGTTTGAGAGTTTTAATTTCTAGCTTATTGTCCTCATTAAAAAATTAAATCTTATCTTAATGATATAATAGTAGCTTATAGCGAACATTTTCACATCTTCAACTTCAGGAATGATTACGTTATAATAGAGCAGTGTCTTATTCCAAATCATCAGCGTTATTTGCAAGGATATATTTAGCTATGTAGATAATATCATAGAGGAAACCAATGAGGGTGGTTAGGCGTGGCCAGTACGCCATATGTATAATCATGCAGTGATCTCACGAGGCGATAGCCAAGTAAGATTATGAAATCTAGAATCTGCCATTATTTTCGGTTATATTTGAGACAGAAAGAATTATGGTGCCATTTCTAACTACAGCATACACATGAGTCAGTTTATTATTACCCATAACTTTTACACTTCACATAGAAACATTTGATGAGGCATCATAAAAATACATATAACATTTATAACATTTATATGCAGTTATTTGAGAAGTAAAGACTCAAATACTTTATCTTCAGATACCAAACTTAATCGTAAACACAAGTCATATATCTTGGACGTTCCAAGATGGCCGGCACATCTGGAAGTTCGGCTGTCAACCTGAGTCAACATGAAATGACCAAATCAGTGACATATTTACTACGATAACCACCCAATTAGGTTTCAGATTTTATGTCATGATCATTCCTGAATTGGAGTAAATATCGGCATTATTTTACATAACAAGAGAATACTCATACATATTAACCGCCGATTACGGAGTCTCCATAGAAAACGCATTGGGTGTGTGGAATTTGCAAGTAGGAGATAAGGGAGGCCCGTAATCTCCTACTTGTGAAAGTAGGAGATTACGGGGGGAAAAAATCCCCAAAAACGTCAGCAATTCCCTGAAATCCAAATCGGAAATTAGTAACAAACAGATAAAGTGCTATAATGCTACTAGAAATTTGCGAAATATGAAAATGATATTGTTTCTGGTAATAATGAACAATAAAGCAAAGTATATGAAATCACACAAAAATGAGAGTTGGCAGATCTATATCTTTCTCACGCTGCCACCTCACGGGTAATTTAGGAACTATTTTATACCACTAATAGGGGGCCCTTTAATCGAGTTTCAAATCTTTGGAAATGTTGAAACATTCAAACATTGTGATCTTCTGGGACCAGACTCTACGTAATATCCTCGCGTAATATTACTACGCGTCTAGTCCTCGGAGATTACGGCTGCCTGCATCTGAAACCAATTGAAAATGTGCATTTAAGAGCAGCAAACTGCATTTAGAAAATCTCCACTATTTCTATTGATGTATTAACTTGATTATACTTTACTTTTCCAGGCATTCTGTGATTCGCGTTTGGCCTCAGCAACAAACACCTGGACTTTATGACAGACCTCTACACCAGGAGTTTCGGGCAGGTGAGGCACCATAAAGGGCTGATTCCATGAACACAATGGATTTGTCGAGATATATCTTGGTATATCTTGTTATATCTTACAGTGTCGCGACATATCGTACCTCCGTCTCCAATGTGCGATTCTAGGTACATAGGTACGCCCAGTCTGAGAGGTTTCGTCTGAGACTGGACAAACCTTCAAGATCGCAACGCGGCAAAACGCACAGTGGAGACTACAAGATTCCCGCTAGTCTGAGACTGGGTGTAACTCATTTACCCCGGATCGCATGCGTTTTTAAATATCAAACATGTTTGACATTTGGTACGCCCAGTCTGAGAGTGGACGTACCAATATATCTAGAATCGCAAGCGCTCCAATCGCAAGGGGGGTAGTCCACACACGGAATCGATGTTACCTTGCGATCCGAGGTACATGCGGTACGTGAAGCCGGTACCTTCAGTCTGAAACTGGAGTTACCGGATCGCAAGCTCCACCAGTCAGCACTTAAGCCAATAATTACCTACCTTATGTAACAAGTAGCAGATGAACATCTATTGTTGACAGAACAGCGATGAAGCAAGAAGTAGGAAAAAATATACTAATATATCTCACAGAAGTTTCATATTAGCTTTTCACTGCCGTTGCCGAGTAGATTTACAGACCCTGCCGCAAACACTTTCAATGAACGGAATGCAGCCGCCGAGATTCCCCCTTGTCAAACTGATGCTATAAATAGAACAACAAACCCCGTTCTTCCTTTCACCCAGTGGCACTGTCCAATACCACATAATGATTTTGATCTGAGTGGTCGTATTTTCCGCGTATTTGAGCTGCTTGTTCCACCAGAACGATGGATTTGCCATGGTACATCTTGGTATAACTTACAGTGTCGTGATATGTCGTACCTCCTTTATCACGATACATCGCGCGCGCGATGATATGTGTACTTTTTCACAATGTGGTGTGTATATTTTGGGGCTCCACCACCGTGTCACCTCAAGATCTATTACCGACATATTGCGGCAAATGCGTCTCAGGCTCCCGGATGGTTATAGAGAGAGATATGGTATATGAATACGAGTATATATGAGACAGTGTGATTAATAACTGATTTTTTTTTTAAATATAGAATAAAGAGGCGAAGCAGTTTGGGCGTTAAATAGTTTATTGAGTTATACGGCATAAACAATACTGTTCATATAAAAAAGTATATTTCTCACACACACACACACACACACACACACACACACACATATATATATATATATATATATATATATATATATATATATATATATATATATATATATGTATGTATGTATGTATGTATATATGTATGTATATATATAACTATATCAGGGTGCCCATGCCCTTATTTTGTACGAGTGGCGGCCCCAGTGGTGGCGCCCTACTTCAGACTAAGGCTGACTTTATATCGCCATTCTAAGGGCATAGTGTGCACAACGGAAAGATTCTTTGTGTTGCAGTGTGAATGGCGGACCGGAAATTATCGTCAAATCAGGTGGCTCTTTTTAAGGAACCTTCATCATACCCAATTTGCCCGGTGCGGGAACTTGCATGCATCCTGGTGATTTATGACAAACAGGAAGTTGTAGAGTTCAATACGAGGTGGCGTTTCCGTGACCTCCTTTTGGTCAGGTGATAAGTACCTTAATGATGAGTGCGTTTAATGATAGAAAAATCATCAAAAGAATATTGGCAGTGCATATCAAATCCAGCATTATTGGGCGCGGCCACATGCTCAGGGGTTCCTTTGATATTCTACGAACGATAGTAAGAAGTGTCCGACGAACGATAGTAAGGCACCCCTCTCATAAGATCTCACACTCTCTAAGTCGTATTCTGTACAAGGTTCTCATTGCGCTTACATCCTTGAGAATCCACTGGCACAGTATTCCCGCTAGGTGTCATCATAGAGATTATAGGAATCTTTGAGTTGCATTGATGTACGTCTTTAGCAAGGGAGGCAGGCCAGTGGATTCTCAAGGCTCTAAGCCTAGTTCGTTAAGAATTCTTCTCCATAGAGCGTAGTGGGAGTACAGAATACGACTTCGAGAGTGTGAGATCTTATTAGATCTAGAAGGGTCTTACAATACCCAACTATCATGTAGTGTGTGGCAACTACTCAACTGCTGTTGGGTAGTTTTCATTTATGTTGTCACCATCATAAACCAGCCAATCAGCAGACAGTATGACTATATGACAATATGACTCATCATTTGTATTAATGATGTTTTAATGGCATATCGAACAATTCAACCTATAAGTTAAAATCCATGTCCAATATACCTATTAGGTGAGGCTAAACGTGACAAAATATTATGTTTCACTCATTTGGCAATCAAAGCAGGATAACTGTATTTGAAAATGACCAGGTGGTGCCACTATGTATTGTAGGATATGCCTTTCACATAGTTATGGGGGTAAGATATACCTACCCAATATCAACTGATTTTTGATACAAGCGGCCGTATGCTCCGAGGAGTTGGCACGTGGTAATATCCGAGCACATGACAGGATATTGCGCATAGTCAACTACAAGGAGCATACAACCGTTTTTATCTGAAACCAGTCTACATTGTATTCATTATCCACCTTTTCCTGACAAGTGGCGTACAGATATTAGTGCTGATGTGTCTGCAGTGTAAGGCCTGGCGTCCACCTACTACGATAAAAATTTAGACCTACCGATATGGCACCGATACAAAAAGTAAATATCGGAGACATATCGGGAAGATCAAGTATACGTGGCAACAATTTTTTTTTTCGAACGATAGCGTTCACAGATCCCGTCAGATCACAAAACGCACACAGGAGAAAGAATTTTACCTACATATCGGGAAGATACTAAATCGTAGACATATGTCTAAACATGCCAATCCACCACGCATTGCATCGGTGTCTCATCGCAGAAACGTGGTCAACTACCCCAATATTAGATGACCGTCCGACGCGATTTAGATTTTTTTATCGGAAGGTGCATCGTAGACCATATCGGAGGCATATCGTAGTAGGTCGACGCTTGGCCTAAACTTGCGTAGTTGGCAGCCTTCAGCTTCGTTTAGATTACCGCGCTCTTTCATTGAGAATGAATACACCATTCGCTCATAGTTATCAATTAGTATTGTTATTACTATCATTATTATTATCAATATTATTATCATCATTATTATTATTATTATTATTATAATTATCATCATTATTATTATTATTATTATTATCATCATCATTATTATTATTATTATTATTATTGTCATCATTATTTTCATTATTCAACATCTTAACGACAATTACATCACGTTCACCAGTCCCCTGGCGATCCTTCACGCGGTTGTCACATAAGTGAGAGGTTTTTTCTTGCTCTGTTTACACAGTACGATTTCTGGCGGGCGCCGACCGTCGTCAAGCGCAGTGTGGACATCCGAGTGGGCCCGGAGGACATTGACGACCTCGTGGAGCAACTCGACTCCTCCAAGATCCACTACGAGTTCTCCACCAAGGACCTCCAAAGGTAGGACACTGGAGTTTGCCATTGACAGCTGAAAGTCGTCTGGTCGTGCAAAATTCAAGAATCGCCGCCTATAATCGTCTAGTGTAAACGTGAGGTTATCGAGCACAGTCATTTCTCAATAGAGATATTGGAGTGTAATCTGTAGACTTCTGTACAACAGAAGAATTGTCTGAGATTTGATTCATCGTATGAGTCCATTTAATCACCAGGTGGCGGCACTGTGAATTGTAGGACATGCCTTTAACATTTCAGCTCCATTGAGGCGGAGAGAAGATCGATACCCGAGTCGGAGTCTGGGCCGGCCTTTAACCTCTCCATCTACCACACCTATGACGAGGTGGGCAGCTTCTCCAGTGTTCCTTTTTAACAACATAAACAGTCTTTCCTATATACCTATGGCCGAACACCCTATGGTTAGACTATGCTATGGGTGTGGAATAACTTACATTTACTACCCACCTATGGCCGAACACCCTATGGTTAGACCATGCTATGGGTGTGGAATAACTTACATATACTACCCACCTATGGCGGAACACTCTATGGTTAGACCATGCTACGGGGGTGAAATAACTTACATATACTACCCACCTATGGCCGAACACTCTATGGTTAGACCATGCTATGGGGGGTGGAATAACTTACATATACTACCCACCTATGGCGGAACACTCTATGGTTACACCATGCTACAGGGGGGGGGGGGGGGTGGAATAACATACGTTTACTACCCAAGGCTGATGTTTACTATCAAAGGTTGACATTTACTACCAAAGGTTGATGTTTAGATCAATCAGTTTGTCTCTTACAAAATTCATATGAAAAGCGCAACAAGTTACTCAATAAGGTTGGATCTGGCTTCGCGTTTGATGGCGGGTAAGAAAATAATGCTATTTATCATTATTAAACTACAGGCACTAATGTGTGTAAACAATAATTTTCCGATACAACCTTGGATTAGTGGAGACTTTAACCTGTGTACACCTTGGTTATTCACACAGATCTCGATGTGGTTGGACAGACTGGTGTTGCACTGCGGTCCCCTATGTGAGACGTTTAGTATTGGTGACAGTTCAGAGGGTCGCCCACTCAAAGTCATACGTGTAAGTATTAATTAATTTATATCACCCCTGGTATTTTTGTTCCATAGGCTTAACATTGGAAACTCGTCCTCCATGCCCCTACGTATATTGCAGTCCGTTCTCCATATGTCCTGTACCTCGTACATTATGTTAGTGTGTACAGGGGTGAGATAAATACAGAAATCAAGCAACTCATTTTGGTCAAAGTTATTGTTCTCAAACTCGTTTGAATACTACATAATATTCACTGAGCTGTCGCCTCGTTCATATCACTTCATAATAAACCCGTGGAGAATGACAGCTTTGACTAAAACTTGTTAGCTTCTTTTTTTAAACTCCACTCTAAATCATTACTCATACCTCATCCTGTAACAAGAGTTAATATTACTCCTTAAATAATGGCAATTATTGTGGTCGTGCACATTGAATCACATACATATATTCCTTTTTTTTCAATATGTAAACTATTTTTCCAATATCACACTACTACTGAACCACCTTCATATCAATGAATGCAGATACATGATAAATAAGTAGATGCGTTTTGATGACCTTTCTAATACCTTTCCTCAATATGTTCTTGTTATACCGCTAGAATGTTATATTTACTAAAGTATTATATTTTAAAATAACTGCATATTCCTTTTGAAAATACCAGATTGGAACCCCTGACAAAGACAAGCCTGTTGTGTGGATAGATGCAGGTATCCACGCACGAGAATGGATTGCCCCAGCCACAGCACTCCACCTCATAGACAAGGTTAGTTTATTAGTCACCCTCTATTTTATAACCTCCAGCTCACTTCTCAAAACATTCACCTGACCGATAAAGTCAGTTATAAGATATTCTAAGCTTCACCTCAGACAAGGTCATTTATCTGATACTTTACAACCTCCATCACACAGACAAGGTCATTTATCTGATACTCCTCACAGACAAGGTCATTTATCTGATACTTTACAACCTCCATCACACAGACAAGGTCATTTATCTGATACTCTACAACCTTCACCACACAGACAAGGTCATTTATCTGATACTCTACAACCTTCACCACACAGACAAGGTCATTTATCTGATACTCTACAACCTTCACCACACAGACAAGGTCATTTATCTGATACTCTATCACCTTCATCTTACAGATAAGGTCATTTATCTGATACGCAGCGACCTTCACCACACAGACAAGGTCATTTATCTGATACTCTATCACCTTCATCTTACAGATAAGGTCATTTATCTGATACTCAGCGACCTTCACCTCACAGACAAGGTCATTTATCTGATACTCTACAACCTTCACCACACAGACAAGGTCATTTATCTGATACTCTATCACCTTCATCTTATAGATAAGGTCATTTATCTGATACTCAGCGACCTTCACCACACAGACAAGGTCATTTATCAGATACTCCTTACCCTCCACATCCTTAACTTCAAAAACAAGGTCAGGCATCCGATACATATATCAATATGCTATGACGGATTTGAAACGGGGATTCAACATGTTCGGTGTTGAGGTAATAAATGTCTGCTGCCATGAAGGGTACGCTATGTGTCCTATATAAAGACCTCATTAATCCATTAAACTCTACATATATTCACAAACACAATGCAGCGGTAGTTTTCAGCAGTCCTCACATTTATTCTCTAAATTGTTTGAGAGAAGGCAATACGATCCACTCGTGAAGAGACTGGTTGCAGTCTTTTTTCTTGAATAACAAAAACGAATCCAAATCACATTTTCAGTTCCCTGCTAGCAAATAACTGCTTCGTCAACAATAATCCATGCGGGAACTACCCACATATCAATTCCCTGCCCACTGGCAGGAGTCCCTCAGTGGTCTGTGCAATTAATTAACCTCCAATTAACCTTCAATGGCGGTCAATATTGGATCTCATAGGAATATTTGTAACAGTATGCCGCGTAGTCCAGGAAAGATCTCGGCATTATATTGATAGAGGATCGCCTTTCAATTTGGCTTTGCTTGCGATTGATGGATTCATCTTTGGGGGAGCTCTAGCACGAGACCTCTGCATGGAGAGCGAGTCATGAAGTCATTTGGAGATGTTGGAGTGCAGGAATAGGACTCCTCACATACTCCCTCTTTGGAGTGATGGAGAAAGATTTAATCTCCACATGTTTCTCTGGATGTACCCTATGACACGGTGTACATAGAGTGAGAAAGTTGTATAGCTTTCTCTAGCTGATCTCATCGTATAACAGTTTACTATATACCCATGCCATATTTACTGTAAATACGTACCGTTTTGACATATAACGTAAAAATACTGTACGGACCACTAGTCCGTACACTAGAATACGGACCACCTTGCCAAACACGTTTAATAACATATCGGTAGTTAAAAATTAAATTAATGATTTTTTTTTAAATTTTGGGTATATAGTAAATATATAACGTCCAACCATGCTTGTACAAGTCACAGAACGAGATGGTAATTTACGATTTGTATGGACCGAGGCATTTATGCCGAGTTCCGTACAAACGGTAAATTATCATCGAGTTCTGTGACTTGTACAGCATGGTCAGGACGTTCTATATAATTATTATATACCCATGCAGTATATTTGACAATTACGTACTACTGGTCCCTATGCAGTATGAATTATATACTGAACCCTGTGCAGTACACTGTTTTACTGCACACGTTGAAACATCAGCAGTGTGTGGGCTTTCATACTGACATGTCTTCTATGCCAATATATGCCCAAGATTTGATTGTTTAGTCTATAAGCCATCGACACACCCACTCTCTTTTACCTCAGCTCGGGTCGATTTACGAGGTTATAAAAGGAAGAGGTGTGATCGGGAAGAATCTGCAAGTCGATGTCTTTTACCTCCCATATATAAAACGTGTAAATTCTGGTCGGATCCGCTTGGAGTTCCTCCCGCACATAGAGACAGAGTGAACCAGACCTAGGCCTGGAGAATGAAGGGCCAAGAGAGTGAGATTCTCGTGCAGGAAACAAAGCGAAACTGCCATTCTTTTTTGTAGCTCTTCACCCATTTCACTAGCTTCTTATCTCATGATTTAGTTCAAGCCATGCTCGAATCAAAGTTTAGTGCTGTAGTTTTCGAATCTCTTTTCCTTGAGAGAAAGCAATGCAACTTTCGCTGGTATAGGTATAAGACATCGAGATTTCATTCCCGACTCTCACCAAGCCGACGGTCAGGATGAATCGGGAACATATTTCGATGTCTTATGGTTGAGAATAAACAACTCTAGATCTACAAAAGAACGGATTAACAATGGATAGAAGAACACAGGTAAATTGAGAATTTTTTTTATTTTTTATTATTATTATTTTTTATTTATAGCGTTTGTATTCGATTGTACATCGTTCTTCCATTCAAACGGTAACAGGTGCATGCACATAATAAAGAGAAATATGCTCATATAAAGAAACTGAGTCTTGAAAACGTTTTCAGATGACATTCCTTGCTTACAAGAGGAAACCACTTCATCTCTATTGAACCAGGGCTCACTTGTTGAAAACAATGACATGTCATTCTCTTTGTATTATTCTAAATTACTACTCCGTATCATGGGCCCTTTGAAGAACTGGGTACCATAATAAAGTGGGAGCAAATAGAATGTTCATCATTGATGAATGAGCGTGCAATTTTAAATGTATAACAACTAAAAGGTTTTGGTTACATTCAGTCTATGGACCGTTTTCTGTAACCACTTGTACTCAGTAAACTTGCCATTTCTGTAACTGCCTGAGTCTATCTATGGGATCCAAACATATCAAACACCAGTAGGTCAATGAGGTATTTCGGTCTTGAGTGATTGGCATTGGTCAGTTGGGCATGCCTCTCAGACCCTCAGACACTGGCACCCTGCTCCCTATCTAATAGCACAGCGACTAGCACACAGATAGCGAAGGGATAGATTTTTCTCAGCTCGCAGAAAGTGTATGTGCGTGACCACTCTAACCTTTCATATGCAACGTATATAGTTCGTGCGAGCACGCTCTAACAAGGGCATGGATTAATGTATTTCACTCTCTTCCAGCTCCTGACAGGCAGTAAGGCTGACATGCAGACGCGCTACCTGCTGTCTAGGTATGTCTGGTACGTGCTGCCAATTGCTAACCCGGATGGCTACGTCTACACCTGGAAATCAGTAAGTCCAATTTCTGAATCTGACCTGTAATTCAAAGGTATTATAATAGATATGTGTTTAACATGGTCACGTGCACTGGGGGTCGTTGCTCCTAGAAATGTGGAAAAAGCGTTGCTCCAGTAATATCGGATCGTAGATTGTATTACTATATATACCCATGCCGCATATACTCTAAATACGTACCGTTTTGCCATATAACTTAAAAATACCGTATGGGGAATATAGAACACTTCCCCATACGCGTTGACTAAAATATTAATTGTTAGGCTAAACTAAATCAATAGCTTTTATCACTTTCGGGTATATAGAAAATATAGAACGACCTAACATGCTTGTACAAGCCACAACACTTGATAGCAATTTACGGTTTATACGGAACTCGGTGTAAACACCTCAGTCCATATGAACCGTAAATTGTCATCTCGTTTTGAGGCTTGTTCAGCATGGTCAGGACGTTCTATATAAGTATCGTTATTTTCATGTTGTGTTGCTACCTTTTCCAACACAGCATGTTGTAGTGTCATAGATGAAAGGTTCATTAGATTTTAATTAAATATAGATGGCGACAGAATTATGGGCGATCTGCAAATAATCTGGAGCAACACTTTCGACCTTTATTCTACGACGACCCCCAGATACGGTTCCTGACGCTCAAGCCTTTTACTTTGGTTCGAATTTATCTCATTCTCTATTCTTTAAAATAGACATTCAACTACTATCATCGTAACGTACTGATAAACATATTCAGATGCATCTGAATTTTACAATTGAGAACAAGTGCAATTGAGAACAAATACGAAATTGTAGCCTCAGACCCAAATGGCATAGGCACTGAGCTTCGTTCCTAGTAGTATCCGGAAGTGTCGTTTGCGCATGGGCATCTACCGTTTCATTGGCCTAACTTTGGCTCCTGCTAACCCTATTTTCACCGGCAGACTTTTATCTCCGATTTTAAGATTTGGCAGCCATCACCGACACATTGTCCAAAATCATTTGTGTCAGAAATTCGCAAGTGAAAACAGCAATATTTTAAAATTCGGCGACCAATCTATGTTACGATCTGGGGCGTTTTGTGTATTTTTTTGTATGATTTTTATTGGGAATTACAGATAGGGATCAAAGGTAGGTCATCAGGTGCAAACAGACCATCAACAAAGACAATTGCTGTTTATTAGCTTGAATTTCAAACGCTTCAACACCGTCCGTATATTTGAATATACGACTGCTTCCCAAAAATCGCCAATGATATATTGTCGACAAGTGGAAAATGGGCATAATTGAGTGTAAATCTTCCTAAACTCTACCAGTTGAGAAATAACGCTATGGCGCCATCTGGTGGTTTGTAGGACCGGATGTGGCGTAAGACGCGGTCTGTGAACGCTGACAGTGAATGCCGCGGAGCCGACCCAAACCGGAACTGGGACTTCCACTGGGGAGGTAAGTTCTCACTCTTCCTATACAGGGGCCATCCATAAAGTATGTACGCACAATTTTCTAAAATTTTTACTCCACCCCACCCCCTCCTCTGTCTTGTACGCAATAGAACAAAGAAGGAGCATACACAAAATATTCAAATATTTTTACCCCACTCCCCTGAGTATTTATTATCTATCGTATACAAAGCCCCCATTGAAAATGGATGAGTAAACAAATATCCATTGTATAAAGCCTGTCAGATACCATAACTGTGGTATACGGATTCAAGTCTGTGATATACGGTCTCAAAACCATGGTTTACGGGAAAAATAGTCCCCTTGTGCTACAGAGCAAAGAAATAGTCCCATTGCTATACCTTTTAATATGACAATAATTGGGTTTAATTTAATGGAGAAGATGGATAATAAATACAAAAAACTATGGTTTTATGGACAGGCGGCTCTGTAAACCACTAGAGGTTGACGTCGTAATCTACTCGCTAGAGCTCGAGTATTTCTACGAGTCAACCACTCGTGGTTTACGGCCGCCTGTCCACAAAACATCGATTATTGTCTATGTACTTTATGGATGGCCCGATACCCATGGCTGAACGTCTATGAATTACTACCCGCTGATAGGGGTGCAGTAAAAATTATTTATAGGCTCACTGAGGTATGGTGAATGAGCTATAAATTGATGAAACATAGGAAAAGTATTCACCCCAAATCTGACCGTTCTCTCAATTTAGGAGTGAACAGTTGTTCTTTGTTAATTGCCGAGGTACTGTGCCGTTTGAGAACCAGTGAGAAAGACTGAACAAAATGGCTGAACTTTAGAAGCAACCAAGCTCCACTGGAAAACTACCTCTAAATATACAGTTGTAAAGAAAGAAACAGCTGTGTTTAAGGTTGGCGAAGACAAATGGGTATACATATAATTATCGATTCAATTCTTTTTTTCCATACATGTCAGAGTGCATCCAGTGTAGAATGACAAGGCATGGAAGGGCTGTACGGGGTAAGAACCCAGCCCTGTTTGGGGACTAACACAGGGCCGGGAACACTGGCTATAAGAAACATAGTGAGTGTATCTGTAGTGATTATGTTCTCAGCCTCTTGTCCCATAGCTACAGCCCTCCGCCTCTGGTAATCGGTCACATAGTTATAGGACAAGAGACCTCGAACAACACTCACTACAGTTCATATGACGCCGCATCAAACTCGTGGAGAACGACGACTTCCACCAAAACCTGTTGGTTTCTTCTTTGGTCCCCCAAATACATATTTTCCAAAGGAAAAGTTGTTGTTAGCCCTACTTAAAACAACGATTCCAAACAACATTTCTGGTCTCTACATCCCTATTGTGTCCCATTATATTGGTTTCTATGTGTCACCTAAATTGTTCATATTAATTAGTATCAAAAATTAATGCATTGGAACAGATGTCATTTTGTAGCAGCTCCTCCCTGTCTGATGTTTACTGTATGGCAGCCATGTAGTGAATGACATGTTTACCCTCATTATCGCTTGCTCTAGTTCCCGGACTGTCCACATGGAGGCAGGCCACTCTGACAATATCACTTTGAGTTGTTAGTGTCGCAAGTGGCCTCCCTGGCATGTGCAACATACCCAAATGAAACTGGTCATCACTCATTAGTTGTTGGTTGCAAGCTCAACCTGCAGCCTTCCACTAAGTATATAAAGGAAGTTCCAGTTGTCTCTTTTCTTAATTCAAGTAAGAAGATACATTTCACCCTGTAAGGGCGTTTTTACAAGTAAATTCCATAACAGATAAACAAGAAAAATGATGTTAGAGTAGCGACAAATACAGGACAGTACAGATAGAAGAAAAGGAGTTTCATGGGTTATTAACATTAAAATCAGTTAAGTTAAGTAAGGCCCAGCATCCACCTACTACGATAGAATCGTAGACCTCCCGATATGGCACTGATACAAAATGTCAAAATCGGTGCCATATCGGGAAGGTGCAAAATCGTAGACATATGTCTAGACAAGCCAATCCACCATGCGTTGTATGGGGTTTTTATCGCAGAAACGTGGTCCACTGCCCCGATATCAGGCAACCTTCCGACGTGATTTTGATTTTTTATCGGGAGGTGCATCGTAGACCATATCGGTGCCATATCATAGTAGGTGGACGCTGGGCCTTAACTCCTAGTAGTACCACATACTCTTGTGTCCAAGTTCTTACTCCCTAGCCTAGGATGGGCTCTAGTCTTTACAGTCTTATACAAGTTCAGTTCTTCCTGTTGTAACTTTGCATGTGCCCAGAAGTTCCTCTTTCTGCAAACTGGGTGCATCTAAATTCACCAGAACAACCTGGATCAGTTTTCATTGAGTCACCTGAACCATGTCTCCATATATACCGAGAATTCTAACAGGCAATTTTTGCAGCCATCAGATTATTAGCGACCAGACGTTTCTTGGTATGAGTGTGTAGCAACATTCGGTCATAATTCATTGCTCAAGTACCTTGGCATTGCGGGTTTCTGAGTATGGCACATTTATCTAAGGAGCATTATTAACATCATTAAATTCTCGTATGTGACAAATCTGAGAGGTTTCCTGCTTCAGCTCTCGTGCCTTGTATAACTTGTCTGCCTTGCAGAGTGCCGTACAATTAACCGAGTACAATTTACCAGTGTAATCCATCAACACCCACTGTGGTGGAGAAGCATCTAGACCTGCGGTAGAGATCCCAATTACTTTCCTCTACGTAGATAATCAAAGGAAGTGATAAAGCACTTTGAGTGATATCAATACTTACCTTATTCATAAAGATAAAAATGATTAAAGAGTAAAGATGCAATAAAGAGTCATAAAGCCTTAGTTTCTACTCATGTTTATATTACCTATGTTACTGCATTTTATCCTTCCCATAATAAAAAAATCTCCATAGGCTTAACATTAGCAGACTGTATATGGTCTACGGTGCAGGAAAATGAAATTTATCGCTCTAGTGGGATACAGTTGTCAAATAACGTCATTTGAAAAGCGACCAATGATCATCATTGATTATCGGTGAGTTTTATGTTATTTCTTAATTTGCTGAAGTAATTTAGATGGGGTAGGATAAATTCTAAATCAAACTATGGCAATGTTGCGTTCACTGCACTCGGCTTTGCCTCGCGCAGTGAACACAACATTGCCATCGTGAGATAAACGACAACACGACTAACTCTCGTTTGGTTTCTCCTAAGTATCTGTATATATGTTGCTGACATGCCTCATGGAAAAAAGCCGACAATCAAACACTGTAATTTTGCCACTGGGTATGCCTTGAAACCAATCATATAAGATTGCGCACAACCCAGGATAAATAAATGTTTTTAAAAAAACAATGGAAAAAAAACACATGTGGACTGTCTACCTAAAACGATTTTGGCATCGATAGCGCATCATAGAAGTTCTCAATTAAGAATTATATCGCGAAATAATCGTGAAATCTGAGTAATGGGACAGGTTTTTCTGATGCAGTCTACAAGCCACAGTAATGAACTAAGAGGACCTCATAGGCTGCACTACGATATGGGCAATCTGCATCATCGTGCATCGGGAGGTCTTCAGTTTCTATTGTGGTAGGTGAATACCCCATTTAGGTTTATATTTCTATCGCAGAAGGTGGATAAATATAGGCCATAGTTTTTTCAGTTTTTTTTGTTTAAGGCCCGGCGTCCACCTACTACGATTTGGCACCGATATGCCCTATGATGCACCTCCCGATAAGAAATCAAAATCGCGTCGGAAGGTTACCTAATATCGGGGCAGTTGACCACGTTTCTGCGATTAGACACCGATAAAACCCCCATACAATGCGTGCTGGATTTGCATGTCTAGACATATGTCTACGATTTTGCACCTTCCCGATAGGGCACCGATTTTGACATTTTGTATCGGTGCCATAACGGGAGGTCTACGATTCTATCGTAGTAGGTGGACACAGGGCCTAAGGCTCCTTTATTTTCATTATTGATACATCAATGTTTCCAACTGCTAACATATCTGGTGTATCTTATCATACAGAGTAGTTGTGACTTTATAGTTCACTATAAGCTTGTACGAAAATGTCTAAGGAATCGTAATAATCCTGCGTGTGTTATAACATAGAGTAGTGCTAGTGAAGTTAAGACACAATGATAAGACATCACAATGGTCGGAATGTATAAGAACCACAGTTGTTCCCTATGAGGAGAGTGGTTGGTCATGTGAAGTTTGGATGATCAAGAAGGAGGTTGTTGGTTTGAGTATATTAGAGTGTGGAGCAGCAGAGTAGGATTTAAACACCTAGACATTACACAGGTGAGCATTGGTTGCTGCTTTGCGGCGACTAGAATGCTCAGTAGGCGCTGGGCTTTGAACTATGTTCCAGTGCAATTGGATATTAGGAACGATAGAATGATGGTTATTTCAGTTTAGAAGGATGAGGTGACTGATAGGAATATTGAAAGGAGAAAACAACAAAAATTGTTGTTTATGTTAAAGGTTTACTGAAGAAAGTGATTAATATTTTGTAACAATCGGAATTGCTGCATTGTTGACTATTCAATGCTTTGTGTGGATTGTTTCAGTTTATCAAAGCAGGTTAAAAGAACTTATCGTCTGTTATTTGTGCTTCTGGTTATGGATGTGTGAGGCTACCGTGCATCTATGACTAAATCACAGCAAGCGGTTCTACTGAACTCATAGCAAGAAGACGAAGTTAATCAACAATTTATTAGATATTTGTGCGATTCAACTATTAATATTCCCCAAGTCTTAGCTAACATTTTGAGACCTGACAACGGTAGAATAGTAATATATTACGACATGTGATACTTTAGTATCTATCTTAATTAGTCCAAAGTGCAGTGGCCCACGTATATCCTAGACACCAGGCCTAAGTCAAAACAAATCGGTGCGATAATAGGCCTTTTTCCACAGGCTGGTGTGGCACGTTATCTGCGTGGTTACGCCACAGCTGAAGCCAAACATTCACCTAGCAACGTATACTTTAGCATTGGATTACTGAATGTGTGAAAGTAATACATTTATAATACCCATGTACATCATTCTCATAGAGATAAAAGTGACTGCACTGTATTCTATGGTATTCCAGCTCCGATTTGATGTGTCATTCATGCATTTCAACTCAATAATACTTTAGATATAGCTTAGATACACCCAAATTGAATACACAATAATACATTGACAGGCCTAGCTATAATATGCTTATCTTTCTCCAAGTTAAAACCAAAACAATAATCAACCATCAAGTTTTGATAGTCTAGACTCGTTGATACAATACTTTTAATTGGTCTAGCAGTCCAGTCTGTCCAAAACCAACACCACTGCAATCACACCCACCGTTCAGACTCTAGCTGTGAATGCTGTATATATCTCTATATGAATACCACTCGACTAGGCCGTGTTTGTCCGAGCGGCCGCGTAACAAGACAGTGGGCCGTTAGGCGGCGCTGAACGGCAACACCTGTATTAGTTGATGTGCTTATTACAGGTGAAGGCACGTCTGGAGACCCTTGCTCAGAGAACTACAGAGGCCCGCGGCCATTCTCCGAACCGGAAACACGTGCTATGGCTCGCTTTATTCTGCGCATGCGTAGTCGTATGTCCATCTACCTGACGCTGCACTCGTACGGACAGTACTGGCTCACCCCCTGGGGCTTCACCTACGACATACCCGACGACTACGGGGAGCTGGTAGGTATCTGAACACTATACACCGTGCACCCACAGGGCTCCAGGGGGCGTTGCTCCACGTTTACGATGCCTTTATGGATCGCATTGTATCAACATGCAATTTTGCAACGTATTCTCGGGAGCGGTGCCGGCGTCACTAAGATACACTGCGTTGCTCGATTGTCTCGCTCTGCAGTTTATTTTCCCGAAAGCGGTGCAGTGCACTCCCACACGCACGAAGGGTTAAACAACTTTTCACCCCATTGAAACCAATGTTAAATCCACTGTACATCTCTATTAATATCTCAATAAATATCCAACATAGAGAAATCTAACAAGAAATGACATAAAGCTGAAGAACAGGGGAGGAGGGTATATGGGTATCTTTTTATCCATCTGTTATGCAAAGATTATTTGGTGTGTTGTCAAGCAAACTGCCGAAGTTGCAGATGGCAGGCTGCTGTAACATATTCAAAAGTGCATAAATATTCAAATTCAAACATTCACACTTCTCTCCCACAAAGTTTATTCATATCACTTGACAGAAGAAGATCAAACAACCTCTAAATACGCATATTCGATTCGTCGATCGAGCGATAATAACAGAAAGGTAGGGTCTCCAAAAATGGAAAAACCCTTTGCCAGCTAGAGCCTCGTTTGGGTTTGAACGTTCCGCTCCAGATAATGTACATTACAGTGGTGAATAGAAAAATTTACAATACAATTTCACATTTCGCATGAATAAATGACAAATGGATCAGTGCATACAGCCATTTGTCATTTATTGAAATGTGAAATGTGTTGTCTTCCTTTTGTCTCTACATTGTAGACATAAGCTGGGTATAAAAGCCAACCCATTTGCAATTGTTTTATCCTTTATATGTCTGTGTCAAATGAGAAATTCAATTTACTTATTTGCAAAAGGCATGAGACATCCACTCCGCCATTTTGGAAATTGTTGTAATTTAGTCTAGTCCCAAATGTTTTTCATGTGATTGTCATATGATTGTCATACCACTTTTTAAAAATTTTAGCCTAGCTCTTTTATTCAAATTTCAAGCAGTCTTTATTTCGTCTACAAGTACAATGATACATTTTAGTTTGAATGTGTACACCGAATGTGGTAAGATTGTCGACACAGTATTTCATAGAGCTTGTACTCAAATTACTGCATAGTTCCTCACAACACCTGCTTGGGATTTTCTTTTTCTTTTTAGCTTAGCTCTACTTTTAATCTTATAAATCGTATCTACGAGGCGTAGCGGTTCACTTCTGCACCTAGCGCTTCGCGACCAAGGATAGAGAGAAGATTTGAGCGGACCGCGGGAAGTTGCCATGCTCTCATCTACATACCCAGTTTCTGAGTCGTTGATTTTAATCTTATGTTCATACTTGGATGTACGCGCTTGAACAGTCCTAACATTTTACAAGAGTAAATATCCAGACTTTAGTTAGTCAATGTAATGTGTGTGATTCTGTATTTTTCTCACTGCCTTGTAGATTGTGCTTGGAGATCTGGCCACGCAAGCTATGACGACACAACTGGGAGTACGTCAGTACAGGGTCGGCACCTCCGCCCGGATGTTGTGTATGTTACACTCTTTATTTACCATACACCCTACACTATGGTGCAATATAGCACAAATACTGGAAGGGGAAATTTAAGTAAAGCAAGTAAAATCATAATATATAGAACTATGAATTGTAGAAGTATTAAAGGCTGCATGATGAGTCGTTGAAATAATCTAAGTAGTAAAATACGAAAAGATGATTTGAGACTATTAGGCTTTATCAAATCAAACTATGATTCCAGTGAAGATTTGTCCATAAGGCCCGGCATCCACCTACTACGATAGAATCGTAGACCTCCCGATATGGCACCGATACAAAATGTCAAAATCGGTGCCCTATCGGGAAGTTGCAAAATCGTAGACATATGTCTAGACATGCCAATCCACCACGCATTGTATGGGGGTTTTATCGGTGTCTAATCGCAGAAACGTGGTCAACTGCCCCGATATTAGGTAACCTTCCGACGCGATTTAGATTTTTTCTCGGGAGGTGCTTCGTAGGGCATATCGGTGCCATATCGTAGTAGGTGGACGCCGGGCCTAAGCAAAGCTTTTTACAGTGATGATGGGAAATCGTCGCTGTTAATTGTAAGAGGAATTCATTTGAAATCGTTACTTCATGTTGAATATAGGGGATTGTCAGAAGGACCTGTCTTCATTGCCGAATCTTCAAACCAATAGTTTAGTGCCGACATCAGCCGCTGACGGGTACTGAGCGCTGACATCATCTTTTAGGTGTTTCTGGAAGTTGTGCAATCTATGTGTGTGGAGTAGCGTCCGACGCAGCCCCTTTCGAATAAACGGGGAACTCGTCTGGCACAATAGTGTGGCCAACGTCCACCAGACACACTTTTATGAGACAGTAGTATAGAGAAACAGGCTTACTGTTTCCGTACGGATAAAATACGCGGTAAAATCGGCGATCAGATGAACCGATGCCGGAGGCAGAGGTTCATCTGATCGCCGATTTTACTAAGACAGTCAGCCTGTTTCTCTATTATTATATACCTTAAAATATCCAATTTTTAACCTTGCTTCTGGGGGAGATTTTGGATTTTGCCGCCGTACATTGCCCATACGCCACATACATACCCCGTACGTCACCTAGGTGTCGTACGGATATACATACGACATGGGTAGGAGCGGGCCGTATGTGTAGGATATACTACCACAGGTATATAATAATACATTTTTCCCTACGTTTTAGCTTCGGCGTTGTTCCGTCAACGACGGATGTTCATATGCTACTTGTTCCACTTTCAGACCTGGCAGCGGGCGGGTCGGACGACTGGGCCAAAGGAGCTGCCGGCGTGCGCTACTCCTACACCGTGGAGCTGGCGGACACCGGGAGGCACGGCTTCGTCCTGCCCGCCAGCTTCATCCAGCCCACGGGCTCCCAGATGTTCCAGGCCATCAGCACGCTGGCCCTGGAGGTCATCAAGTACGAGGAGCGGGCCCAGGAGCGGGCTCCAGGGCGGCCTCCAGGGCGGAGGTTCTCCGAGGAGGTGCGGACTGACCAGGCGTCGGCGGACGGCGAGCTGGATGAACTCTTCCCCGCAGCCTCAGGGTTGTAGCCATGGTGTGTTCATATAGAGAACTGAATAGGTGATGCTTCTTAGGTTTTATTACCCATCGTATACAAAGACACCATTGAGACTCAATAATCCACTACCCATAGTTTGAAAACGGTCAGATACAATAACTGTGGTATACGGATTCAAATCTGTGGTATACGGCCTCAAAGCCATGGTGTACTGGAAAATAGCCCCTTTGTGCTATAGAGCAAAGAAATGGTCCCTATTGCTAGATTCTTTAATGTGGTAATTCCTGGGTTTAATCTATTCGAAAAGATGGATGATAAATGCAACAAACGATGATTTTGTGAACAGGCGGCTCTGTAAACCACTCGACGTTGACGATGTTTAAAACTTGTACCAAAGAACTCGTTTTAAACGTCTCGCGAAAAGGGTTCGGAATGCGGAAGATTACTCCACAGGAATACCGTTTCTATATATTATCCACCTTCGATCCTTTCCTTATAAACGTATAGAGCTCCGAGATTGCTACCGGGGAGAATATGAACAGTCGTTATCTCCTAAGAGAATATACGATAAAAAAAAGTCCCTAGACTGCACGGTAGTGTGTGAGACGATCGGTGGGTATCTTGTTGAATAATGAATACAATACCATGATTACCGCAATATCCTCGCATTCGCTCTGATATTTCTGAGCCTCAACTAAACAGGGAATATGAACACGCAGATCAAAATCAAGATATTTTTGTGTATTTATCACCCATCAATTACAAAGTCCTCATTGAAAATGTATGACGCCGAAGTAACCCACTACCCATTGTTTCTAAGCTGTCGGAATCCACTGATTATGCACCCACTGACTGGATAAAATACAAACGTTTATAATAGTTCACTTTTGGAAAGATGGACAGTTATCTTAGCCTGGAATAAACGTCCATAGACTTAACATTAGGAACTCGTTCTCAACAGGCTTGCGAGTACAGTAACTGGTTCTCAATGGGTGATAAACAGGTAGATATTTACAGACTAAGATAAAATCAGAAACATTTTCGTGCTTGGTCTGAGTTGTTTGGAGCGCTTCAGAATATTCACTCAGCTATCGCCTCGTTCATATTACTGCGCACTCCAAACTCGATCGCAAACGAGGACACAGATCAAACACTCATCGGTTTCTTTCTTAAGCATTCGTGTAAAACCTCTAAATATGTGACAAGTGGAGCTTAGATGAGACGAAACACGTGGGAACGAGTTGTGTTATAACACGTGCCTGAAAAGAAAACCTGTTTATTGGATTCAATACTTCAATAGAACTAGACCAGGTGGGCCATTGCCAATATGGCACATAACCTACCCTGATTCTGCATGCATCCGCATGAGGGATTCAAGAGATTTCTAGTGCTACCAGTGAAGATAGTGCCACACATTGTAGGTCACCCTCCGTTGTTTTCCATACTTGAGCACATCTGCCATTTTGTGTTTTGTTTGGCGTCGGGGTCTAATGGCTGACACCATAGCAGGATAGCTATGTGCTGTGCATGCCTAATTCAACATGCAGCAAACTGAAGTTATATTTATCAGCATCTTCAAACCTATTAGAATTGCCACCAACTCTTCATTGGTTAAACTGTAAGAAAAGTAGATTTCTGTATGTGTATATTTCAGGCAAAATCCTGTTTTATTTTGGGTGATTGCTGATACATCATTACCATTTACTTTATGTAATATAATTATTCATCTTTTTTGTGTGTTTGTGTTTTTAGAACCTGCTTTTGTCAGGTGGTTGCTGATGATGACTAGATTTTTCACTTGTATAATTTTACCTCTACCTGAGGAATCATATAACAATCAATACCCAGTGAAATGTTCACCAGTGAAATAAATATTTTGTTTATTCAGTAACTTATAGATAAAACAAAAAGGTACTTGATACATAAGACAAGGATAAGGACATCGAGTATAGTTTTAAGAAAAAAATGGTAACTTTCTCATACCTCAAAATCGTGTTTTACAACTTATAACTCATTTAATTGAATTTTATTCTTTCATATATTTCATCCCAAATGTTGTGTTTTTAAGATCTGTTCTAGTTCCTAACTGATACTTGTTAATTGATATATTGAGTGAAGATTGATGAATTTCTTTGGTTTTCAATTTACAGACATTGATTATTTTCTGATCAATTTTGTCAAATGATAATTGCAAATTGTTATCTACCAATGTTTCACTTGCCACAACTAGTTCTTCACAATTTCCCCACAAATAGTCAAGTTCCAGATCACAGAACAGGACTGTAGAAGGGAAAACCTTTGCCAATGAATTGTGTCTTTAAAGTGATCAGGAAAGCTATGTACATATTTACCTCACAGAAATAGTCTTATTCGATACTAGCCACTGATATATCAGCTTTTCCACAGGTTTAAGTCATACAGAGTTTGGCAGCCAATTTTCAATAAACTCCAATGATCATAAACATAAAGTATGAAACTAAACTAAATATATACTATGTATTATGATTAGAGTAGAGCTATTTGCTTCTGTATAGATGGCAATGATTGTGGATTAGTATACAATATTGAATTGATAATATAGATGAACCTCTTAGCATTACCAATATAAGCGAAACTTGCTGTGAATTTGGAGAGGACCTGAACATAGTAAATACACCAAGGTCCACTTTACATCTAAAACTCTGATATTCACTGTCTACAAAGATATATTTTTATTCAGATTTACTTTTCTTATCAATAGAATATATTTCATGAAAACGGATGAATTGGCCTGTAGGATACATGTACGGATAACAGTATTTTTGTGTGATACCAATGTGAATAAAAACGGTGCAAAATGTAACCAATGTCTCATTATTAGAACTTTCTGTACATGGCTTCATAGTCATTGCACTACAGAAATTGTAGTATATGGATTCCTTTTTCCTTCTTCCTGTGGTTCAGCAAACTCAAGTACCTCTATCACTAAGGACAATACCAAATATGGTCACACAGATACCAACATATGCTTTGGTATTGGTATTATTGTTACACCACACAGTGTGCTGGTATAGAAACAAATACACATATATATACTCTGACTACACAATCCACTTAAGTGAGTATAGCAGTGTATGAAATGAGTGATAACGTAGAAAAACATGAAATATCACCGGAAAATAAACAAAATATTATAGTAAAATATCATCAAAGCATATATAGAGAAAATAAGATGATTAAATGCCTTCTAATTATTTCTGTAAGAAATTAAACATGCATCCTCAGACTGACTTCTCTTGTACCAAAACACTCTGGATAGAGGTTGGATGTAATCATGTTTTTGGTATATATTTAGATATTTATTTGAAGTTCAGGCATTGTTTGAACATGAATTTAGAATAAGATGTAACATGTAATAATTTTCACATCTCTGCATTTCTATCGAATATGACATTAGAGCATAAAATAAATGTGGCCCAACAATAGTTGCGTCACTGCATAGGTAATTATGATAGATACAGATATTCTAAAGATATAGTCTTACATAATCATAGATATGTTATGGTTTATGGCTTATAACTATTTATATTCATATAAGATCTTACAAAATATACACCGATCCTTGTCATCCTATAAGCAATTTTCCACTGGCCGAAGAAAACGGCACCGATTAATTGAGTTTTCCTTAAAGTCGGTTGGTGGTGGCCAACGACTGCTCGTCGGTATCTAAAAAGGGTACTGTACCTGTATATATGCCTTGTTCTGCCACATTTGACAGGTCCATACCAACAGAACTGTCCTCCAAACAGAATGACCATCACCAACGACTTCAAACCCCTTTGATTCTGTCGGTCGTTGACCAAGTCAGTCGGTGGTGGCCTTATTGCATTATCTATGCACAATACATCAGTGATTACTTCTCTGCATATCTGTTTCCATTCACTGATCTGGCATTGGTGGTTCCCGACTGCAGATCAGTGGCGAATAGTTAGCCAGTGGAAAATGGTTTTATGACACATTGATATTTCTGCTTACTTGAATGCCATATTCTTTTCAAACACCTTTCCATTGGCTGACGAAAATGGTGTAGATGTTTAGTGTTCTCCTAAAAGCCCATTTCCATTGGCCCTCGCCGATATACAGTCAGGAACCACCAAAGGACCTTTAGCGCTGCTGCCTTAAAATGGAGATGGGCTATTAGAAGAGCTAAAAAAAATTTACACTGTTATCGTCAGCCAATGGGCCTTTTACACAAGCACACCTGCAAGCTATTTTCAACTGGCTGTAGAAAACGGCAGCAATTAATTGGATTCTTCTAAATGTCGGTTGGTGGTGGCCAAAGACTGCAAGTCGGTGTCTAAAACTCCTTGTCTCTGCTGCTTTTTACAGGTCCATACCAACTGGAGTCGCGCGGTGGTGGCCTCATTGTACAATATATGCACAATAAATCGGTGAACACTTCTCTGCATGTCTGTTTCCATTCACTGATCTGACGTCACCCGACGCAGATTGCTGGCGAATAGTCGGCCAGTGGAAAATGTCTTCATGACACAAGTTCATGTGCCAGTATATATGTTCTTTCACATCTGTGCACTTCCTATACATCAAAAATCAGGGAGCAGAATCGCGAGAATTATCCACTTTTATTACGATAATTTTTGTATGTACAACTTATAGTCATGCATATCCTGAGACTATATTAAACACCAACAAAATTGTTGATACAGTGTATAGAGCAAACAGAGGAATTTGACTGCACCTCTGTACCACAGCACTGCTGCACTAAAGAGGCGTCTGGACTACCCCTCGTGGGAAGAACTAACACTAAACACATCCACACTGGCGGTCCCTGTCGCCTACATACACACTTCACCTTACACTGGCCACCAGAGCACACTGACGTGAGCTCTGGCGGAGTCCAATCTGAGCTACTTTGGGTTGTATTCTCCGAGCATATCTTCTTGGCATGCGGTGGCCAAGATTAAAACGAATCAGGTTTTGATTTTATCCTACCCCATCTCCTGGATTTTGGAATATTATGTGATAACAATTCTATATGCCACTAGTGGCATATAAAACTCTGTATGCCAGTCAGCGTGGCGTACGGAATATATTAGCGGTAGGATAAATATGAAAACATCTTACTTTCAGTAGGCACCAAGGCCAAGGTGTAATAGATATAGGTAGCACTGAACAGTTATATATGGTGATAATGGCGTTACAATATACGTAATCATGTAGAGTATAACTCAATACAGTTTCTCGCTCACAGCATAAAACAAGAAATCAAGCTGCATGATATCACTGCACGAAAAGTACCGCTTTACATATGTATCCGAAACGCGTCTAACAGTAGGAATTTCCGCTAGAAGTTCGACCTGTTATCCGTCTCGTAGACGCCTTATCTCGTGGCGTATATACATGTCCATGGTGCGGTCTTTTATATATACGTCATATATATGCCTGATTCCATTGTATATACACCACCATCCAATAGTTCCGATTTTTGCAACTTGGGGACACTACTGGTAGCATATTTCATTTGCCATTAACCATCCAATTCTGTATTATATGAAAATTGCAATCTTATATTACCAATTTATTTTATAAAAACCTAATTAAGTATAAATTGATTAATTACACACAGTAAACCTTGCATTATGTTGTTTTTTTAATTGTTTTTCTAATAGATCTTACTTTAAAACACCATTTCAATGTGTGGACAGTCTTGGGCTAGCATATAAGGACCCTCTTCAAGGTTACCTATAGCTGACCACTGAAATCATCTTACCCCCGTGTGAATGCGGCCGCACAGGTGTGAAAGCGGCCGCACACGTGTGAATGCGGCTGCACATGTGTACCCGGCCCCCACCCGACACCATAACACCTCGCGGCGGGCAGCGGCGGGCATGGGCGGGCGGTGGGGGGTGGGGGAGGGTTTCCCACTGAGTCAACCTGTACAAACGCGGCTGACGGCGGGCGGTGGGCGGTGGGCGGCGGGCAGCGGGGGCTTCACTGTGGGTAGAGTGAGTGTAGGGTGGTGGGGTGGCGGGGTGTCGGGGGGGGGCGGTAGGGGGTGGGGTTGGGATATTGCGGGTGGCGGGTCAGTTTTGGTGCATCCTCTACCAACACCCACAGGATGGGGCGGTCCGCGGGTCGCAATTTTTTTTTTTTTTGGTATCATATATATATTGCACAGAGCATGTTTTATCTTGGATACGCCAGGCATGAAATACAGCCAAGTCGCGTGCGTCTACATATGGAAACTACTTCGTAGACTCCAGAAACGCAGACGCGGATAAGAGGCATATACAAATGTAAACAATGCACGATACAGCCAATACGTGCGTTATCGCGATGGCGTATGTAAAATAGTGGTTTTCGTGCAGTGTATGTACAATGAAATATGTTGTTCATGTTTCTTCTTTCACATGTTGGTTGCTGGAGCAGACAAAATAGAATATTGCAACTATTAATACGTAGCCTTAGAGCAGTAAGGTTCCCTTTAGTGTGATTCTTGAAATTTCCATGCAGGTTTATAGACTTAAAGGCATATCGGATAATTTGGCGTGAAAATTAAAACCCATGTCAACTTACTGAAAATTGAATACAATGATCTCTAAGTATTGTAGAGCACATATTTGACTTTAAAATCGGGGGTCACCGTGCTAGATTTTGATTTGGAGATCAATATTATGATAATTTTATATTAGGATATATAGTGATTTTAAAAAGTTGTTATTCACATAGTAAAACCCATGTCATTTTCCTCAAACTTTTACAGAATATAATATATGTATAGAACTACCTATTTAGGTTTTAAAATTCATAGGTCACTTTCCTTGTTTTTGAAACAATTGAAGAAAACCATATCCTTGAGTACATTTCCTATAATAATCAAGCAAATAAAAAAGGGCTTATTTTACCTATTGGAATAGGTCAAACTAGACAAAACTTAAATTTTGCTCTTTTGAGTTTGGAATTTGCAACAAATTTCCAATTTCATGTATGAATGGGAATATCTAAAAATCACCAAGTGGCGCCACCATAAATTGTAGGATATGCCTTTAATTTCACTTCTCAGTCTGTTCCAGGCTCTGGAAGTTTTGTACTCAATGCTCTCTGTCTATAAGATTCCAGATAAAACGCATTTTCCCCATAATTGGTGCATTCACTAGCCTGGTTCTTCTTTGATTATAGTCAATGTAGCTCTCAGTATTACTTCTTTTAACTTTGTGTAGCGAAAGGAAAAATAATCAGCAAAGTTCAAAAGACGGATCCAGTTGTTTACAATCCTATAGATGCCAGCACCAACCAGGATCTTCCTGGGAATCCTTTATTGTTAAAACGGATTTCTGCTGAAACTCAATGACAATACATTAGTCATTGTGTATTAATTGCAACATTCATTGAAATCACAGATGAAATGCAAAGAGAGTACAAGATGTCACTTGTCAACAACCAAGAGTGACAGCCCAGTCGGGTGCAGAGCAGCATCATGAGTTATTCTGAGCTGCTGATGATAGAGGTCAAAGGTCAAAGGTGAAAATCTGGGCCGTTGACACGCCTGGTGTTGTTTAATTATCATGTGCATCATCCTCTCCGCTTTGATGAGTGGAAGATGAAAGGGGAGCAGGGTTGACGCCGGCAGGGAATGTCAGCAGGTCCTACAATTTCTACTTTATTCAATTTTTTCCTATTTTTTTTTTTTTTTTTACACAGCTCGATCGAAATTTGTTGGAAGAACAATGTTAATTCATTGATGCAAATAAATATTTTTAGAATAAAAAAAAAATAGGTACGGCTTCATGGCCTCTATGGGATTTATTGTTTTTATATTTCCTAGGAATGAATTTATACTTCAGCTTTACACGTTATACTATTTCTTTTAAACATGCCGCATAATATAGGGCACAGAGTGATTGTTAATTCCATCATCAACCATCAGGACATTGTAAGATAGCTCCACTGTAGTCAGGGGACAACCACTGTTACCCGCCATTCTAATCTATATGTAATCGTGAGACGAGGCTAAAAATACTAAACGCCTCTATGGCAAGCCCACATACTTTTTAATCAAATTCATTTTGAATAAATATTAAGAGGTATGAGTAGGAGAAAAAAGGATTAAAGCTGTAAGTAGATATGTGTATCTGGGACTTCTATTGAATAATGGTTTAATTCTGAATGATTACATTGGTAAGGTTCTTGAAGATTTCAACTATAAATTATTTACATTTAGAAAGCTGCGGTATTTATTGAATATGGATTCCAGCATCAAACGTGTAAAACACATGCCTGTACCCATTATAGAATATGCTGATCACGGGCAAACTCTTATGACTAAAGAAAAGCAAATGAAACTGCAAATAATTGTAAATAAAGCTCTGAGAATTTCTGTAGGAGTCAAATAGCTAATGACATGTCAATCAAAGACCTACATCAACTTTGTAAAATAAGGCCGTTATAAATAAGGAGAATAGGGCATTTATTATCTTTGATAAAGAGGTGGACTGAAGAAGAACAACATTCACGGCGGGTGATGCCATATGGCAATAACCGTACTGGGGCGGGTGATGCCACAAGGTATCATTTACTTAAATTTACAAAATTTACTTAAATTTACAAAAAGTTTTTGAGGAATAGAATCGAAAATATTGGGTTTATAATCATGAAATGTTCACAGAATATAGATGCAACATCCAGCTAATGATTCTAGGTGAAATGGATAATAAGATCAATGATTGCATATTTTATCACGTCCTAAACTATAGAACTATCACAATAGGCCCGAGACCTCCCGCCCTCTGGCGGCATACATTAGCACTAGTATCCGCCCTTTACCACATACTATTGCCACAGGGACCCGCCCTTAAAGGGGAAGGTGGAGGCAAAGGCACCAGAAGTGAGGAAAACTCAACGTAAAAATAAAACAGAAAAGTTCAAAGAACTCGCCACTGTACCAAGGAGTGAAATACTGGTATCGTGCACCCAGAGACATTATTAACCAGTCAACACTGAGACCGTTAATCATGTCGTAATCTTCTGAAGATGATCTAACCTTTGTTCCCATGGTGTGCTCAACCATAAACTGAATGTTGCACTCGTGCAGAAGTCTGAGGTCAGAAACAACAAAGCCGTGAGCATGACTCGGAGCCACGTGATTCCTGTTTACGGCCTGGGAATGAGTAAACACCCACAGAGTCCATGCGTGCAAGTAAAAGTACAGGACTTGATCAAGTATATTATCCTACCCCTAATAAAAAAAACGTCATAGGCTTAACATGCGATTTGTTTATGTCACGGGGGTGACATAAAGTGTTGTTTATGCCACTACTTTCTGATACTGAAAAAATATCGAAACGGGGTAGGATAAAATCTAGATGCTACTCGTTTGATTTTGAGCTTATTTATGCCACATATTTTCTTGGCTCCGTAATGTCACTCGTCTTCGACTCGTGAAATTATGGAGCCAACAAAATGCATGGCATAAATAAACTCAGACTCAAACTCGTGACGTCTCTTGATATGCTCGTTTCCATTGACCGACGAAAAGAGTGTAGATTCTTTTAGTTCTCCTAAAAGGCCATTTCCATTTTGCGTCAGCAATGCTAATGGTCCACTCCTCTGAGCCCTGTATGAAGGATGTAGATCCGTGACGGCCGATGGAAATGGGCTTTTAGGAGAATTGAAAAAAAATCTACCTTTATTTATGATATTATATGTAAGGCTGATTAAATGTTAACTTTGTTAAAACTTTTCAATCTTAGACACCATATATATCAGTTAAAGGTTATATCAACAAAAGATTATGAATTTTATCCAATTTGAATTTTCTAATTATTGTAAATTACAAGTTATATATCGATAGAAAGCAAATTATTGTAAACACGGGAGAAGAATCAATCCTACTAAGAATCATATAATAAGTATTTTTTAAAACATGTAAACTGGTGTTTGTTAGTTATGTGATACATTCAAACTATTTGTTATTGGTAGCTATTGTACTCAGAAAAACAGAAGCATCGTAATTGGGCATTAACCTATAAGCACTAAAATAATCAAATTTGGAACATCTTTATCTCACCCCTGGTATTTCTTCCCTATAGACTCAACTTTGAAAACTCGTACCCAATATTATGGAGTATTTAGAAAAAATACTCAATGGGGGATTATGTCACAAAGGCTAGCACATTAGTCAGTATGAGGGGTGAATAAATTCAGAAACTTATTCAAGTTATTCATGTTATTAACGCGGCTTCACCTTGTGAATTACTACACTATTCAAACTCAATGGGATACGAATTCTGACTATAAACTTTGGTAGATAATATACCACTGAATTTAGTGGGATGTTACTGAGTCGCTCTTTCTCAGACAAGGAATCTCATGACAATATACATTCTCGATATTTGATGAGGAAGTTGATTTGACTTTAGACTTTGATTTCTAAAGTAAAACTGGGAAGTCACGGGTTCTCGTGAGTGTTAAATGGGTTTGCGGAATAGACAGTGTATAGTTTTTTATTGTTTGTAAACGTTGCACATTGAACTAGAACTTCCATGAATCAGTGGTGTACGCAGTCATATTCCATCTAACGCCATTTATGATTAATTGTTCCTGATTCATGACGCAATTTCAAAAACCTTCATGAAAGACGAAAGATGAATTACAAGAGAAAACTGGAGGTTAGAGGAATGGGGAAAGAGTATGTATGTAACATCATTATTGTCAACTGTGTTGATGAAGAATTAAAAACAGAAGATTAAATTGCTTTAATTGCTAAATAAACTTCTTGTTGGCATAAAGAAAATCTTTGTGATCATATCTGGCAATGACACAAAGAAAATGCCGCATGAAGATATAGCAACAAGTAAATTGTATATATAATGATTGTTGCAAGTAACAGAACACAACGGTAGTTAGTTTATAGATATGATAAAAAAATAGATCAAAGAGATGTCTATTGTATTTAGTAGAAAGTTGAGCTACACTCCAGATTGGATAATAACCATTGCATATACTATAAAATGTTACATGACATGATCCTGTTTTCTTGTTAAAATGTTCGTGTTCTATTGCCTGCAAGAACAATTATAATGATTGACAGCAATAAAGAACTTTTTTTAAATTCAAAGGTCTCCAACTAACCATCCACGTTTTAAATATAGATATGAAAACCCGAAATGTATTGAAATAGATAATTAGAGAACAAGACGATCTAATTATGCTCTAAATGAGAAATAGTGGACAGAAGTAGCGAGATATGCTGGATTTGGATGATGCCATGCTAATCATAATCATCTGAACCGGGAATGTAACAGTGTTGGAGCCTCTCTAGTACCTCTCTTGACATTAGTACAAGGTCATCACATGGCACACTCTTAAAGAATTCTCATGGATATCAATGTCTATGCTGAATCCAATTACTGCAATAGGAGGTTAACCATGGTAGTATTGTCAGATTTGTCACCAAATATCCTAAATTTTATGGTTGACCTTGGGAATATGACCTTGACTTTGGGTCAAGGTCATTATCTGGGTAGGTTTTGTAACTTTAGCTATGCAGCCTTCATCATGTCCAATATGAAACCCATATTTGTATTAGCTAATGAAATATATTCACAATCTAGTTTAGAAGTTGAATGTGACTTTTGCTGTTTCGCTAAGGATTTCTATACAGTTTTCATTAATTGGTGAGCATCCAATTCTTTCCTAAGTGGATTAGGTATGTGTTTTAATAAGGCAATAGGCAAAAAATTTATGTTTGACCTTGAATTCAGTGACCTTGACCTTGACCCAGTGTCATATACATTAGCACATATGTCTTAAAAATTGAGATCTCTGTAATTTTAGTGACCTTGACCTTTGACCTCAGATAGACTAGTGATGCTGAAAGGTCTGCAACGCCAGAGCACCCACACTAAAAAGTAGAGAGTCTCTAGAATCAAAATCAACTCTGATAACCATTGTGGCGAGCCGGCAAGAAAAATCCTAAATTTTCAGATCTGCTCCTCTACTACTACCCCTAATATAAAATCCCATAGGATTAACATTGTATTTCCGTATGACACGCTGACTGGCATACAGAGTTTTATATGCCACTAGTGGCATACAGAATTGTTATCAGATAATATTACAAAATCGAGGAGATGGGGTAGGATAAAATCAAAACCTGATTCGTTTAATCTTGGTCACTGCATGCCGCTCCTAGAGTTTTGGCTCTGGACTTTACTCGGCTTTGCCTCATGAAGTTACTATGCCAAGCTCCCGTCGTAGTATGTGGTGTCCAAGATTAAAACTCATTCAGTTTTACGATAGTATAGACGTAGATACAGTGATTCCATATTAGAGCGTGCTTGCATGCCCTATATACGTTGCCTAAAGGTTAGAGTGGTAACATATAGACTTCCAGCATACAGCTAAAAAACGTATCCTTTCACTATCTGCGTGATTAGAACTGTGCCCAGTTGACCATAACCAATCAAACAATACCGAAATACCTACTGGTGCTTAATGTGTCTGGATCCAGTTGCGTTTGCTCCTAGTTATACGAGGTGTCACCTTAAGCGGGGTTCTACTGTATGGCCACATTTTTCTGTTCTAGATGTCACTATTGTTGTGAGAGTGAAAGAGAGAGAGAGAAAGGAGAGAGAGAGAGAGAGAGAGAGAGAGAGAGAGAGAGAGAGAGAGAGAGAGAGAGAGAGAGAGAGAGAAAACCACTCATTATTTACGACTAGATTCTGTCTTTACTATCTTCCCCGTCGGCACTCCACGAACTATTCACTAGATTAGAGTACTGGTTATCGTCTACGGTGTATCGTCTAGTGTCAAACACCATGTTCACTAGTGCCGTCGCAGGTCCTTGACCGCCATGGTCGCGGGTTAAGGTGCAGGTTCATCGTCCACACGTGGTGTGTCTATCACGTTAAAGTCCGCCGACCTGCAAATGGTAGCGCCGCCTCTGTCAGCCGCCAGGCCGCAGCACCAGTACACAGAGGTGACCTATCACGAGATCTCGGCCGCTCCGAGAAAACTACGTCATGTGACGTACAGAGAACGCGCGGCCACAAATCGCGGCTCTTGGGTTCACTGACCTCAGCAGCAGCAGCTCCCGTACCATCACATGAATGAGAAATAGAGGCGAGACCACCCGCACCATTATGTTGATGACAAATATAGGCGAGACCACCCGCACCATTATGTTGATGACAAATAGAGGCGAGACCACCCGTACCATTACATGAATGAGAAATATAGGCTACACCACCCGTACCATTACATAGATCAAAAATAGACGCGAGACCACCCGTACCATTATGTTGATGACAAATATAGGCGAGGCCACCCATACCATCACATCAATGAGAAATATAAGCGAGAACGACCATACCATTATGTTGATGACAAATATAGGCGAGGCCACCTGTACCATTATGTTGATGACAAATATAGGCGAGGCCACCCGTACCATTATGTTGATCACAAATATAGGCGAGACCACCCGTACCAATATGTCAATGAGAAATATAGGCGAGGCCGACCATACCATTACGTTAATGATAAATATAGGCGAATCCACCCGTACCATTATGTCAATGACAAATATAGGCGAGACCACCCATACCATTATGATGATGACAAATATTGGCGAGACCAGCCGTACCATTACGTCAATGACAAATATAGGCGAGACCACCCGCACCATTAAGTTGATGACAAATATAGGCGAGACCGACCGTAACATTATGTCAATGACAAATATAGGCGAGACTGACGTACCATTATGTCGGTGCCTTGTGGGCTTTAGGCCGTCACTCAAACAAACACAGCCGAGTCTATAGAGACACACAACAATCACATCTTCAGTGTAAACAGGCCACTGTGTGATTGCAGGAGTGTTGTGTTTTGACAGATTAGACTGCTGAAACAATACAGGACATTGTACTTACCTAGTCTGTGTTGTCTAAACTTCATAGTTGATAACTGTTTTGGTCTTACTTGGAAAAAGATGAGCATATGATAGCTAGGTCTTCCAATTTAATATTGTGTATACAGTTTCGGTGTTCCTGTGTTATCTAAGCTATGTCTAAAGTATTATTGAGGTAATATGCATGTATGACATATCAAATTGGAGCTGGAATACCATAGAATACGATGCAATCGCTGTTATTTGTCTGAAGATAATTTACATGGGTATCATAATCATATTGCCTGTACATTCATACACTGATCCAATACTAAAGAATACGTTGCCAGGAATTTGTTTGTCTGCAGGAATTGTTTAAACAAGTAGATAAGGTACCGAATCCAACCTAAGAAAAAAGTTCCTCTCCCCCTCCCCTTTAAAAGGAAAGCAACCATAACATCTTAAAAGAATATCCAAACCTATAAAAGCCTAGCACTTCAGGGACTTTATCCTGGACCTACCCCCAAGGAGACAGTTTCCCCCTGGACCACTCTCAATCTTCCCGGGCAGTGTCACGTGTGTAACCACCTCCCCCTCCAGAACCAAAATCATGGCTAGTACTTGTACCCAAGTGCTCCAGGGTTTTCACCCCTTGGAATCCCAGGAGGAGCTTTACTGCTGGACCCCTGGTAATTTTTCCAGATAGCCTCAGGTGTCTAGCCCTCCCCCCTCAATACCTGATACGAAAATCTGGGACCAGCTTGTATGATTTATGAAATCCAAATGCTTCTTTGGGCTTTGGCCCCTGGACCCCTAAAGAGAGCTTTGCATCTGAACCCCTACAGATCTTTTCAGGCCTCGTGTGTGTAACTCCCATCGACCAAAAGGATATCTTGGGAACAGTTTGTATAATCTTTTAGGATCTGGCACTCGATACCTATATCAACTATCTAACCTAAAAAAAGACTATCTAATCTACAGAATCCAAACACTTTGGGGAGGGGGCTTTGGGACCTGGACCCTCAAGGAAGCACTTTGCCCCTGGACTTCTTGCAATCAATGCAGATAGTCTCAGGTGTGTAACAATTCCCCTCAGGAAACAAAATCCTGGATACAGATTGTATAATATATATAATCGAACTTCTTCCAGTGACTTTGCCCATTGGACCCCCTAGAAACATCCCAGGAGGTCCTATTTTTCAATATGCACTATCTTTCTGTATGCACGTTTTATAGCATCCCGCGGCATACAACATATCTGCATGCACCAGGTATGAAGATACACACTCCTTATATATGTTGTCTATGAACACTTTGTATTAGGTAGACAATGTTGTGTATATATATTAGATCGTTCAACTTACTCCAGTCATGTGGACATCCCGCTTAAAGGGACACTTTTTCCGAAATGTAGGGTTTCCCTTTCGGTGGGGATCTACTGTATCTATGATCTTAGTCTATGCAGCATTCAAAGAAAATCAAAAACTGATACTCCGAAGCCAAATACCATAATCATTTAATACTCTATTCGTAGAAAGTACGAATATCGCTAATTGGTAAGCCCAAGACTGTGGAATGCACTTTTTTTCTTATGCCCTCATATATCGGCAAATAGACCTACTGGACAACGACAGTGTAAAGTTCCTTATCTCACCCCTGGTACAAGGTTAGCCATAGGAATAATATTAGAAAAAAATACTCAATGATCACCCCGGTAAAGTGACAATACTACGCCACTGCCGTGGCGCAGTGAATTTGAGATGGCGTCATATGAATCCAGAACTGCACTCGAATCGTAGAACACACAGTACACTCGTTTGGTTGTGCTTTAATCGTCACTCGGCTTCGCCTCGATGATAATTGCGACCCATCCAAACTCGTGGAGTATTGTCTATTTATAAGATTCTCGATGCAGTTCTATAAAATTACGACACGAATGTTTACTTTATTATGTACTTGATGTACTTGATGGGATTCACTTATAGTATATTTTGCCTTGTTGTCTTGAAAACGGCCATAACTGTTAAACCACAACGGACATATATATGTAAAATTTTGAACTTGGAGTATGTAAAGACCTGACTGAGTAGTACTCAGTAAAATAAAAGTTTTAACTACAACAGAAAAAGTGCTGAGTAACACTGATGCTCGGCTGAACTTTGTAAATCGTTATATCGAGTATGGACTGTCATGACTTTAGATAATTGTCTCAGTTTTCCCATAGATAAAGATAGTTGCAAGATCACTGTGCCCCAGTGTGTTAATGTGCTCTCATGGTTATTCATCTCACCCTTGGTATACAAGTTACGAAGCCCCTACTATAAAGGGCAGATTCTGTGGGACAAACTAGATCCAACCATTCAAAAGAGTCAAGAATATGAATCTTTTTAAAGAGAGTTTAAGTCAATGTATTCAACATGTGACTGGATTTAAATCATACTCTCATCACACTCTCATATTTGTTATTTACATTTAGTTTGTAATTTTCTATAAAGATGGAAGCCTAAAATTCGCTAAATAGAAATTTGAGAACGATGTATTTCAACAACATATCTGAAGGAATACTGACGCGAGTTAAATCACTAACTTGAAGCCGGAATACCATAGAACCCAATTTAATAGCAATGCATTCCGCCAAAAATAAAATCTATACTGCTGTAATAAACACATTAAGCCCATATACTTAGATATCTAATTAAGGCTACAGAATACGTTACCAGGTATGTGCCTGGCCGAAAACGCTGAGTAACAAAGGAGCAGGCGTGATTTCCTCAGTCAATATCTATTCACAAATTATTTTTTTTATCTATTCATTTTTTTCTTAAATTGTTTTGTTTATTCCATATTGAAAATATACATGGAAATCACATAAATCGATTGTCTAGCCAAATTATAATTATTCATGAATCCAAGCTGACTTGTTGTAATGTCCTTGTATCGACTCGTATTGTCTACATATTTATTACTTAATCTGCCCAAGAGAAAACTTATGTATATGTATAATTGTTCAATGCCACATGTAAGGACGGACAATAGGCTGAATGTATGCCATATTGTCATGGACGGGGTTTAGTCTGTGACGTCGTGTGGGTCACGCGCTCGGTGCTGGGCGGCGGGCGGCGGGCGGCGGGCGGCGGGCGGCGGGCGGCGGGCGGCGGGCGGCGGGCGGCGGGCGGCGGGCGGCGGGCGGCGGGCGGCGGGCGGCGGGCGGCGGGCGGCTGGCGGCAGGCGGCGGGCGGCGGCGGGTGGTTGGAGGGCGGCGGGTGGCGGACATGACCAGGCGGGCGGGCGGCGGACGGCGGGCGGACGGCGGGCGGGCGGGCGGGCGGCGCCGCTGGTAAAGTTCACGGCCACTTCCCGAGAGGCGTCATACATGGCGTGTGGCGGCGCGGGGACAGCGGCACCGACACGCCTGGAGTGATCAGCCAGTGCTCAGTGATCAGCCAGTGCTCAGTGATCAGTGATCTGCCCAGGAGGCACTTATTACTACAGACATGATGCCAAAGGAGAAATGTGGTTACCTCGACGTGAAGCTGCCCTCCAAACTGAAGAGCTTGAAATGGAAGGTAAGGACATGGGGACTGGTGGAAAGTGACAACTATACGTGGTGTAATGGAATACTGATTCATGTGGCTGTACAATGACTTGTAGTGATTTCCAGATGTGTATAGATCTGCTACCTGCCATACATCAATGTTTGAGTATATACAGTGAGTCTATAGGGATCCTTATCCACCTCAGAGTTGATATTTCTTATCAAATATTGCTGTGATTTCGAGTTAAAGACAAATGTCTATTTACTGGTGTAGATTTTAAACATTCTGTCTTTCACCTGAACACACGAGTAGATCGTTTACTTATGATATCATATATATTACTTACGATATCATATCTATTACTTATGACATCATATCTATTACTTTTAAAATTTATTGCAAGTACTATTGCATGTAAACTAGGTAGGCCCTATAAGACAGGAGCACCGCCTGGATTTACCAGTGATATACGGAGATAGATCTGCATGTTCACGTATATAGAATATATATATATATATAAATCTATATCTGCACTTGTATCTATATATAGACGATCAATGTCGTATAGGTTGAACCTCCCTTATCAGTCTACGAATGGGGACAATTGATACCACCATATGAGACTGCACTCCTTCAGATTGGGGACATCGTTATGGCCATCCGGCCCTTAAAGAAATCAATACTTATCAAAACAATATGGCAAATAAAAACAGAGAGGAATAACTCGACCCTGGCTGAAGGCTCTGGATTTAATACTGTGGTATCACATATTATTGTAAAACCGGATGAGTTTTAATCTGGGCTCCCGTATGCGACGACTGGAGTTTGGCGTAGTGATATACTGAGCCAAAACTTCAGGAATCGCATACGAGCCCAGATTAAACCGAATAAGGTTTTGATTTTATCCTACCCCTTGTGAATGATATTTTTATGTGAGGATAATAACAAAAACATGATAAAAAACTTTCTGAAGTCCTCCATATAGCTCTCCTTGCTGCTCTGAAGGTGCTTGGAACTACTTTCAGCTGCTGTTCTCTGATTGTTCCATTTTTTGTACGCTCCTAGGAGCGATTTTTTATCCGTATGCGACATACGGGCGCATACAGAAAGTCAATGTTAAGCCTATGGGATTTTATATAAGGGGTAGGATAATATTATATACCGGGTCACGAATGTCTCACTATTACGCAATAGTAGAAAAAATTCCGTTCGGCCGCACTGTGGTGTAAAATATGTTTACTACCCACCGTACCACGTGATCTGTTGACATTATGAACGTTCGGGGGTTCATACATGCCTTACTTATTTCGGAGGTTGAAATAGGTTGATAACATGAGTACAAAAATGGCATTTTAATTGAATTTCGGCATATAATGATAAAAGGACGTAGTGAGTGTGTCTGAATTCCATCTGTTCCTCGATATTTTGATCAAAAATACTCACCTCATTCTTCGAATTCCGTGAGTATTTTTAATCAAAATATCTCTGAACAGATTCTATTCAGACACACTAATCATGTCTTTCTATATTCCGCTGATATACTGAGTATAGATTTGTATGATTTTTGAGATACCGTTACGAATTTTTTTATTATTATTGTGTGTGGAAAAAAAAGAGTAACAGTATGTTAAAAATCATACATATCTATACTCAGTATGCCAGCGGAATATGTGATACCACAGCTATAAAGTCCAGAACCTTGGAGTGTGATAACAGGGTCACCGTATGCATTTTTTATTCACATTGAACTGTTCAACTTTACCATAAGATGCATCCCCAACCTTGTACATGGATTATTATGATCCTTCTGAATTTACGGGAACAGGGGTAAATTTTGAGGTTCATCTTGGTCAGCAAAATATTAAAAAAAGGTGATTTTGGAGGAATGATACTACAAAAAAATTGTATTTTTAAAAAGGGATTGTTCTTGGGTTTTATATAAATGTGTAAGTGATATAATGTATATATTAGTGCGATATACATCATGTTAACTTTAGATATTTGATAGTATATTCTGAGAATGGTGTGAGCCGTGCTAAAGGCGAGAAATTCAAATTTAAATCTCAAAGTCAGTCATGAAAAGAGCATAAGGCCCGGCGTCCACCTACTACGATATGGCTCCGATATGGTCTACGATGCACCTTCCGATGCAAAATCAAAATCGCGTCAGAAGGTCACCTAATATCGGGGCAGTTGACCACGTTTCTGCGATTAGACACCGATAAAAGCCCATACAATGCGTGGTGAATTGGCATGTCTAGACATATGTCTACGATGTTGCACCTTCCCGATATGTCTCCGATATTTGCTTTTTGTATCGGTGCCATATCGGTAGGTCTAAATTTCTATCGTAGTAGGTGGACGCCGGGCCTTACTGAGGTATTTATATGGTAGCATGCAGCATATTATCCATCTACACCATTGCAGATATGATTTAAGATTATATTCAATCATTCTCTAATTATTAGTGATACCCATGTATATACACTGCCTTACAGGCAAGCATCACACAATACATATATAAAACCCCACTTCTGGGATATATTTATTTATTTTTATATATACATAAATTGATTGTATACATCTGTACCTACTGTGGACTGACCCACTGTTTTGCATGAAGCTGGGTTAACTGGAGTTCAGTCATCACAGTCACAAACCACTCATGATCATAAGTTGACCACATGTGATTATTAAAAGTAATATTACTACATTTAACAAATATGTCAGAAACATATTTCAAACTGCGAGGCTTCCTGCGGCAGTCCACGCTTTCCGCCCGTTTATCGCCCACACAGTACGGCGTCCCTGTTTGTGACATTTCCCCTTGTAGGATGATGACACACCTTGGATCATGCTAGTCGCTTCCAGTCGAGTGAACCGCTGCTCCCAGTATCTACATAACATCCTCGTTGAGTGCAGGGACTGTGTGCAGTTCGTGAATCAAACCACGGACTTGTAAATAGGTCCGTGATCAAACCCAGAATCCTGAAACAATGACCGTCCGCGGAAACAATGTTTCCGTTTCGGTTATATTTAGGCGGCAAACTCCTGCTACCAGGGATAATTGATAAATATTATGTAGGATCATGAGCAGTTCGCAGAAAATAAGTTGCACTCTCCTCCCAGATCTTTCATGGGGCTAGTGCTTGCTAATCTCTGCCTCAACCCAGTGACATCATACACTGGTTCCCTGGGTATCCATTTAAAATTGATAACTAATAAATATTATGTAGGATCATGAGCAGTTCGCAGAAGTAAGTTGCACTCTCCTCCCAGATCTTTAGCAGCCCTAGTGCTTACTAATCTCTGCCTCAACCCAGTGACTTCATACGCTGGTTCACCAGGTATCCATTAATAATTGATAATTGATAAATATTACGTAGGATCATGAGCAGTTCGCAGAAAATAAGTTGCACTCTCCTCCTTGGTCTTTCGCAGCACTAGTTCTTACTAATCTCTGCCTCAATCAAGTGACGCCATATGCTGGTTCCTCTGGTATCCATTAATAATTGATAATTGTTAAATATTATGTAGGATCATGAGCATTCACAGAAAATAAGTTGCACTCTCGTCCCAGATCTTTAGCGTCACTAGTGCTTACTAATCTCTGCCACAACCCAGTGACATCATATGCTGGTTCCCCAGGTATCCATTCAAAATTGATAACTAATAAATGTTACGTAGGATCATGAGCAGTTCGTAGTAAATCAGTTGCACTCTCCTCCCAGATCTTTTGCTGCACTAACACTTACTAATCTCTGCCTCAACCCAGTGACGTCATATGGTGGTTCCCGGGTATCCACTAAAGACAGGGGAAGCAGCCAACATTTCGGATTAAAAACTGGGCAACTGTCAGAGTTGTGAATCTCAAACAACTCATATATCATGAGTTGTGAAATACTGGAATTGTTAAATGAGCTTCACAGAAAATAAAGCTGTTTCTTTTCAGCTTTAAATCATTGTATACTCTGAATCCACAGTTGATTAGACTACCCCTTGAAGTGAGCACATGTTGACAAACAAAACTCTGCAACACATTAGTTGCTTTCCACTGAAAATACCAATTCTAAGACTATGTCTGACTTGACATAACAAATGATGGAAATGAGTATATGATATCTACCATATTGATATGTGCATCTCTATTTACAAGAGGAACACAAAATACTCCCCCAAGCACTAAGAATTAAAAAAAACTGGCAGATGGGACAGATATTGCCGCAAACATGCAGTTTGGTGCAGAGATACACGCAGCTGCGGGAAGAACATGATCTATGCTAGGAGAGTGAATAAGTTGCATAATGGCGGCAGGGAAGTAAGTCACTCCGCATTTTGGTGTATCATGATCTATATTTTTATGTACTTATATAATGATGCCTCGTGGAGATGGTTACCGCATAGATAGACCAGCAACTCTCAGATGGAGCTAATAACATCGGCATGTGACATATAAAGCCGTCGGGAGTGCATGCCCTTTGCGTATATAATCTCATGGACTGTGTATTCTCTAAGTTCACTGTCCACGATCTGGTTTACGATGGTCTTTTATTATCCAACTAATATAAACTCTCCATACTATACTATAGAACCCTCAGATCGCTACTGACGAGAACACGGGAAGTCCCTAGCGTAAAAAGTAGCAAGGGAGGATATCGGCGGCTTTTTTTGTCTTGGAATGCTGAATAATAAATACATCACCATGATTTTGATCTGCATAGTCGTATTCTGCGAACAGAATATTTAGCAGGAATCACATGTGTATGTTTCTTCCATGCAGTAATTCTTGATATCGTTGCACTACAGATTAAGTGACAGTTACATCATCAGATCAATAAAAAGTGTGGTCTAATATGTACAATACATTACCCTACTCCTTATAATAATCTACATAGACTCAACATGGTGTGAATGTATGCCACGGTTATACCATAAAATATTTATATGCCACGGGTGTCGTATGAAGTTCAAAACACGTGACGGGGTAGGATGCAATCTAAACGTCACTCAATTTCATAGTTTTGTATACAAGACGTTCATTGTCTTCCCCTACAGATATCACTCAGCTCCGCTTCATGATAACATTCCACAAAGACAACTCACACCATATAAACAATTATATGAAATTTCGTGACAGTTCACGATATTCCTATATACCTATGGCCGTACACTCAATGCTTACACCATATTCTGGGGGATGGAGTAACTTATGCATACTACCCAAGGCTGTCGTACACTACCCAAGGTTGCCCTATACTATCCAAGGTTGACATTTAGACCAATGAAAGTTACTCGGTAATAATATTTCTAAGCCTTACCTCGTAACTTCGACTTTCTCTCACCGGAATATAGTTTCCCTCTATTCCTGATCATCCTATACTACAAGATTATGATACAATTTTAACAATTACCGCATAGGATATAGATAATGTTACACTTAAAAAGGAGCTGTAAACGTCAATAAGGGAACAATGCAACGGAAGATGCCTCGGGAATCTAGCAGTGAAGTTATTCTTTGGACTCCTTCCTCGTCTGACCCGGTTCCGATTAGTCTGGAGTCTGGAGACATACCATTTGAGAGGATCTCAACACATGCCTGGAAAACATCCGCTTTCCCGATCCGCCTTTCTTATCACGATAAACATCTTAGATGTCATGTTTATAAGGATATGCGAGTCCTGGATAGGGATAATTAAGGTCTGGCCGTTCATCTTCTGTAATCTGACATTCCCTAGTGTTTGGTCTGAGGGCAGCCGTTTCATTATATACTGGAACTCGATGACTATACATGTGTATTTGATACAGATGTGCGGCTAGCTATTTGTGACGGTTTCATTTTTTGTATTGTTGCCATAGTGTTATGGTAACAGGGACTAAAGGGAATTAAGAGCGCCTGGAATGATAGGAAGTGTTTCTCTAGACACCCCTAGATAGGGTGGTCTAGCACTTATAAGGATAATGTATTTGTGAATGTAATAATCCCACATGTTCTTCACCTTATATAAACCAAAAAATAAAAACTGTGTATATTAAACTAGAAAATCTGCTGGAGTGTTTTCGATGGTCATTGAGTGAAGTAGAAGGCAGTAATGGTGTAGCCGACAGCTTATCCATTTGATAGGAGCTGCCAAAAAAAGACATCTGGAAAATAGCACAGCAAGCCAGTTTTTTTCATCTATCACCCATCAAGAACAAGTCATTATGAAGAAGTCAGTATATGTGAAATGCTATCGGGAGCTTACGAGTCCAATAATTTTCTGGAAATACTTAAGTGTTATGAAAAATACCAGGATGGCAGTCAGGAAAGTAGAATAAGACGAATCAGACAGGCTGTAATTTAGGAGTAAGGCCCGTCGTCCACCTACTACGATATGGCACCGATATTGTCTACGATGCACTTCCCGATAAAAAATCAAAATCGCGTCGGAAGGTTACCCGATATCGGGGCAGTTGACCACGTTTCTGCGATTAGACACCGATAAAAAACCCATACAACGCATGGTGGATTGGCTTGTCTAGACATATGTCTACGATTTTGCACCTTCCCGATATGGCACCGATTTTGACATTTTTTATCGGTGCCATATCGGGAGGTCTACGATTCTATCGTAGTAGGTGGACGCCGGGCCTAACAATTATCCAAGGGGGGGAATAGGCTAAAAACAACAACTTTAAATAAGGAACCAATGTGAATAGACCACAGTACTCTAGATATGATGTACTAGGGAATGAAACGACACACCAATGTAGACTAAAGGTGTGTCACTGCAAACAAAAAAACAAAAACAAACTCTGCATATTGTTATCATGTAAGAAAACATTTGCTTAATCAGTTTCCCTCATTTCTAACTATAGAAGAGGTGAGGCTCAAGGAGGATGCCACACATTCCTATTCTATACTTATCATACCAGGAAAGCACTCTACCAGTGCTGAGTGCATCCTGTGATAGCACATTGTATAAGGTGGTTAAGATTCCAGGCACATTATCTCACCCCTGGTACAAGTTTAGCTATAAGAATAAGGCCCGGCGTCCACCTACTATGATAAAAATTTAGACCTCCCGATATGGCTCCGATACAAAAAGTCAAGATCGTAGACACTCTACGGTACAGGTTTTTTATTGGGACCAAATTGTAGACGCCCTTTTACAATGGAGTTTAATCGCAGAGAGGTGATCAACTGCCCCGATTATAGACCTTCCGACGCGATTTATATATTTTATCGTAGTAGGTGGACGCCGTACTTTAAAGGATTGTACGCAATAATAACCCATATAAAGTGACAATACTGCATGGCAGAGTGATGTGGGATGATGTCATAATCGACCGGCCAATCAGCGGCCAGGATTTCTGACACGATATCAATATGGAGATTCAAATGTTCTAATCTGGATTTGCAGAGTAATTTGAATCATTCTGATATTGTGATGCTATTCTAGGTTCGTTCAAAGGGGTAAGATAAATCCAGAACCGCACTCGAATCGTAAGATAAACACTATTCTCCTCGTTTCGATGTGCCATAATCATCACTCAGCTTGGCCTTGATGATGATTGCAGTGCATCTAAAATTGTGGTGTATTGTTCATTTATATGATTCTGGGTGCTAAAGCTGTATTCAGTTTGAAATGATGGGGGGATATTTCAATGTATTTTGTGGTATTTATGTTAATTCGTCTCATGCATTCTTAAAGGGATGCTCCTGCCATGTCCAAACTAAATACCAGAGATGAAAAGAATTTGACATGAATCAGTTCTTACCTAAGAATATAAGATCACTACGATGACACATTGGCTACATTTGTACAATAAGGTATCAACAAAAGGCGCAAAATGTAAGTTTATCTAGTGAAAAACCAAGGGGGAAGTGTTTACCATTGTACATGCATACATTTACTATATGCCCATGCCGTAATACGCACCGTTTCGCCATTTAAAGTTTAAAAAAATACCATACAGAACAGTGTTCCGCATGGGAAAATACGGAACACCTTCCCATACACGTTGACTAAAATATTGGTTGTTAGAACAAAATAAATTAATGATTTTTCCTAATTTCGGGTATATAGTAGATATAGAACGACCTACCGTGCTTCTACAAGCCACAAAACTCAATAATAATTTACGATTTTTACGGAACTCAGCGAAAGCGCCTCATCCCGTACGAATCATTAATTATTATCTCGTTTTGCAGCTTGTACAGTATGGTCAGGATGTTCTATATAAGTATTTATCTCACCTCTGGTATTTTTTCTCCATAGACTTTGGGTACTCGTATCCATCGTCCATGAGATATATAGGAAAAATACTCAATGGGGATTATGTCATAACTGTTAGCCCATTAGTCAATGTAGAGGGTGAGATAGACTCAGAAACCCATTTAAGTTGTACTCTACTCCCAGATCTTTAGAGGCACTAGTGCTTACTAATCTCCCTCAACCCAGTGACGTCACACGCTGGTCCCCCGGGTAACCATTTTCATGGATGATACGCAATTCATGCGGATTCGCCTTGTGAATTACTACGCGATTCAAACTCGATGGGATACGGGCTCTGACCCTCAACTTTCATAGGTCTCCTCTATACATGTATTATACAATGGACAGTTATATATATATATATATAGAATGGATCATCCATGATTACACACACGTATATAACCCTTTTCATATGTCAATGCCAAGAGATGCTTCAGGAGATAAAAATAGACTGGTATGCCTTGTATATATATAAATAAATGTTATGGAACGATCAGATAAAGCATTCTGAGTTATTTCTGGCTGTAATGATAACACATTTCTCACCTTTGAATGGCAATCCTGACCATACTTGAGAATTATACTTGACCAAGGGGTATTCAACTTATCCGATGGATGCTCTCTCTACAGCAGTTTACCTAAACATGTGCATGGCATAGCCGAGCTGTGTGGTTAGCTCGGGTGTTTACCTAGACATACCTGGCTGTCAAGATACCACAAAGTATGAATTATAACATTGAGAATGTTGGCCAGAATACCTCAATATACAACAGATGACCATCTTTCTAGATCAGGGCCATCGTTCTAGACCAGGGCTATCAAGAAACGTCACAAAATTCCATATGCTTGTTTATATGATGTGAGTTGTCTAATATAACGAGACGATTTCACAAAGCAGAGTTCAGTGATATCTGTAATGGAAGATACCAAAGGCCATGGAAACAATTATATGAAATTGAGTGACGTTAACATCTTATCCTACCCCATCACATGTGTTTAACTACATATGTCACCCATGGAATATACATTTCTATTGCACAACTATGACATACAGATACACCATGTTAAGTCAATGGAGATTTATATGAGGAGTAGGATAATACCAGAGAAACCGATACTGTTCAAAGGTCCGTAATAAAAAGGAGAGAAATTGGAGAACAAGTATGTTATAGATCTGCCATCACTTCTGATATATACATGAACATCATGTATATATCTTTATCAAACTCTTTTAGATATGGCTGAATTATATAGGGCACATAATTATTGTGCTATGGACGCAAACAGTTTGCCCCTGGCACTAATCAAAACACCAGGTGGCGGGTTCAGTTATCAATGGATTTTATCCTAAAACATTTTTGGGTTTGCCATAAAAGGGTTTTAGCCTCCCCTCACGATAATCTATAGATTATGACAGCAGAAAATAGTGGTTGGCCCCCGACTACTGTGGCGCTATCTTACAATTTCCTGGTGGATGATTGTGAAATAAGCAATCACTCTGTGATTGTCCGTTTACGTCCGTTTACGTCCGTTTACAGGTGATCACTCAGAGATCAAATCACTTTTTGTTTTCCGATTTTTTTCCTATTTACAGTTATAAAGCAATCTCAGTCCTTTGTCGACATTCCCAGCGACACATTATTTATTAAACAAGTTACTCTACTCCCAGAGACATTTTACCAATAGCTTTTAAACAGATATATGTACATTATGGATGTGTAGTGGGGCAGGGATCCAGCAGTGTTTTGTCAGTTCCTCGGAATGGGTCGCGGAGAGCCAATCCTTACTGTGTAGTGATTCCGGACAACACCGCACACGCAAGTGGTGCACGAGGGCTTATGTAATTACGTAATGCTGGGTATATATATACTCAGCGTTCACAGTGAGTTGACAGGCTGTCCTCGCATGTCTCTCCACAAGAGCAGACCCTTGGACCCTCACTTTTGCAGGCGGCTTCTCGAAACCGTCCTGGTGGTTCGGCGAGTCTTTCAGATAAGCCTCTCCAGCGTTACCCGGCACACTGTACTTGTGGAAGTGATCTGTAAAGATCACTTCAGGAAGTAGTTGAATAAACATCTTGTTTATTTAAGGACGTGGAGTTGTGTCTTGTGTGACTAGGTTAGTTCATACTTTCCAAAAACCGAACCGACCTACGTAATAGTACGTAGGGTGGGACATCGCCGGGAACTAGTGTTCCGTAAGTAGACCTTCCGACGTAAAGCTAGGCGGCGACCACCACAGATGTATAAATTACACTCCATTCTCCCATGCTATCGACTAAATAAAATAATCTTGCTCGATACAGTCTTACATCTCCGTTCATGTTTCACAATCTCCCTCCAATATATATGGTGGTTGTACTTTCACTCAAACGTATTCAATTTCCTGCTATTATTGATAATATCTTTTAATTCCCTGCTGCACTGTTCACATATAACTCTCAAACTTCCCTATTTTCTTTTGCTTTCCCTTTTCTCTTCCATTATACTCTTCCTTTTCTCAGATTCTTAGTATTTTCTATAAATATACCTATCTGCGAGAGTTGCGAACCCTGGCCAACAGATCATCTTTTCACCCAAAACTTTTACCGCAAAAATATCGATATAACCGATTAAGGTTTAGCAAGTTTTTCAAAAGTGAGGAATAACGGTACGAGCATCTTTTCATCATAACCTTTGACAAGTTTAGTCGACCGGTTCAAATCCTAAATCAGTTTAAAGCCCCTAGATGTTAAGCACTTGTATGACCCCAGTCCGTCTCTATAAAGAATTAAGTATTTCTCCTATTTTTTTCAATATGCATTTCAGTTTACATGCGTTCTTCCTTTGACCCTTCTTTAGAATTATACATGTGACCTTCCAACGACGATTATTTCTAGCTGCTATGTTCTTAAGGCCCGGCCCCACTGGTGCGATGCGATTGTCGCAAGTCAATAAAAAGCCATAAACGGCCGCCGAGGGTCATAAAAACGGCGCCGCCAATCGCATCGCACACAATCGCTCCTATTGGGCCGGGCTTGAGCGCATATGCGATCGTGTGCGATGCGACGGATCCATCGCATCGCACATCTTGAAACATCACTGATACACGATGTCTAGTTATTTCACAGTTTTCTGAACAATAGATTGTCGACTGCAAGTAAAAGCGCCCAATAGGCCTCACACTGAATAAAAGAAAAACGTACATTACTCTAAACTTTTGAACTTGCTCTTGTTTCATTTTTGTTTCTTCGGGTTATGTAAATACATCACACACATACATATATACATGTACACTCTGTTTTTGTTTAGGTATGGCGTCACCGCTGGGTGGTCATGCACCACCTGACCGACCTGGCGTCTGAGAAGCCCATCGTCAGGTTGACCTTTTACCCGAACGACAAGGCCAAAGGTGAAGGTCAGAGGCAGCGACAGGAGCGCCACCAGACGGTCTACCTAGAAGACATCAGCGGCGTCGCCCGCGTAAGGTCAAGGACGCGCAAATTCGCGTTCGCCGTCACTGTGGGACGCAGCCCAGCGTCTGCTGTACTGTTAATGGCGGGAAACAGCGAGAGCCAATCACAGAGCTGGATTGCTGCGCTGCGGTCCTGTTCTCGTGCGTCGGAAACTCAGAAAGACCTGGACATAGGCGAGGGTATGCATCACTTGTTATCGTATGCTTATGAGTGGAAATAGTCACCACATGTTTGTTAAGATAGCTCCCCCTCTATTCCAAAAAAGGTTGACCTCTGTCTATATATATATCTGAGACAAACAAAGTGGCGCCACTCAAGGTCACACGGTATGTATTGTCACAGTCTTACTGCCAAGTAAATTCTACATAGTTATTACCCGCCTAATACAGAGTCTCAATACTAAACCTATGGAGTCTACAGATCGCTACTGAAAATAATACGGAAAACCGTATTCTACTCGGTAAAATACGGCAATCCTCCTACCTTATGGGCACTTTAGGGACCTTTTTATATTAACAATTCTACGCACTTATGTCGAGTTTCTAATCATTTGCAAGTTTTTTTCTAATAGTTAGTCGAAAGGTGAGTGATAAATACAACAGTTCTATGATTTCGATCTGAGTGACCGTATTCTCCTTGTAGTTAACACTACGCAATAATCCTCGCTATCGCTCGGAGTTATACTCAGATCAAAATCATAGTAATATTGTGTATATCTTTTCACAGCCTGACTGCCAAGTAGCGTTACAAATAGGATCAATACAAACAATATCGATTCTCAATTTCTCATTAGTGCAAATATACAGACTGAAAGAATCAGGGATTCGATATTATATTCATGTATTTAAACATCTTTTAAAACTTCATTTCTACACCTGAAGTGCCTGCTTGATATTTATTTTATACAGTTATAGATAATGCTAATCTGAGCTCCTTTGAGAGGTCTAGATTTGACTTTACCTAGGGTCGAGCCGCAAACAGGGACATCCTGAATTGTATTGAAAAGATACTGTGGCACTCCTGTGTTTCTGAGACCTTGTCACATTTGTGGACAGGGATATGGGGGATGGCTGTATGTATAAACCCGGATAATGTATTTTTCCAAGAAGCTAGGAAGGTGTCAAAACAATTTGTTGACGATTATGCACTCTATGTTATGGCATTTGTTTCATAGGAGCTGAGGTGAATCCTCTTATAAATGATATTGGATAATTTTGAATTTGTTGAAGATAATGCACTCTATGTTTTGGCATTTGTTTCATAGGAGCTTAGGTGAATCCTCCTAATTTCTGTCCATTAACGTGGAGTGTCCGCTTACGTGGAGTTTCCCTTTACATGGGGTTATGATAAACGCTTAATAGAAAGAACAATTTCCGTTCCGAGCAAACTGTGCATAAATGCGGGATGTCCGTTAACATGGGGTTGTCCCTTGAGCCGTGTACCTTTACCCCATTACCTGTAAATCAATTGCATCTATTCTTGCCTATAGAAAATGTGCACAAGTATGCATGTTTCACTGAAAAAGGTGCTATAGTGCACCACTAGGGTACATCCTTCACTGCCTTCCCTGAAAGAGGAAATCCAAATGTAGTTGCACCGAAACCATTGGAATGAGTTGTTATTGTGTTTTGTTCATAAACTATAACTCAGAGTAGATATCAGAAAAAAATCTTTATTACCATATCAATCCTCTTTCTTGGTAAATTCTGATGACTGTCCTCCTACCCTCGCCGTCACCTTGGAGTGCTATTGTGAGCAAACCCCGGTTTTGGTGGGTATAGCTGATGTCACAGGATTCCCAGGGATCACAATGAGAGGCGGACGCGGGAACACTGACTCAATGTCGTCTGCTCCAGTGAAAGTACAGCTCACGGGGGCCTGTTTACCGTGTAACGTTCCGCCATATCCGTAAACAACTTCAGCGAACTTTGTAACGTCTCTGACCCTTAGTGGAAATGTTTATTGTACTAAATATCATACGCAGTATCAAGGGGTCCTTCCCAGACTCTAATTGTGACCTGTGCATGGTTATTAGACAATGAAATCGGTGCTTTCACAGCATATTTAGATTTCTCCAAATGAAATATCATTGTACAACTTATTCAACTTATTCGTATTTCATTATCTTCCAGGAATAGTCAGGGTATTTTTTCAATTGAAATGCATAGCATCTCTGGCATCAATTTCTTTCACAGTCGCTCAGTTTGGTATGTCCTTGTCACAACAATGTGTCTTAGTCCTAGTCACTACAGTATGGTGTGGTCTTAGTCACTGCAGTGTAATATTATCAAGAAACGTCACAAAATTTCCTATGATTGTTTGAATGGCATGAGTTGCGGAATATTATCACGAAGTGGAGCTCAATGATATCTGTAGCAGAAGACAATGAATGCCATGTAAACACTTATATGAAATTGAGTGATATTTAGATTTTATCCTACCCTGTTACATGTTTTTAATTGCATATGTCACCCGTGGCATATAAATATGTTATGGCATAATCATGGCATACAGTTACATCATGTTGCGTCTATCTTTATTAGGGATAAGATAAAGTCCAAGTCACTACAGTGTAGTATGGTCCTAGTTCTTGTACAGTGTGGTATGGTCCTTTATCCTACCCCTAATATATAATCCCATAGGCTTAACATTGAGTTTCCGTATGCCACGCTGACTGGTATACAGAGTTTGATATGCCACTAGTGGCATGCAGAATTGTTATCACGTAATATTCCAAAATCATGGATACAGGATAGAATAAAATCAAAACCTGATTCGTTTTAATCATGGCCACCGCATTCCACTCCTGGGGTTTTGGCTCCGGACTTCACTCAGCTTCGCCTCATGAAGTCACTATGCCAAACTCCAGTGGTGGCGTACGGTGGCCAAGATTAAAACTCGACCAGTTTTACGATATTCCTGACACTGTGCTATGACTGTACAAAGTCTTACCTGCTCTTTGTTTCCATTCCAGTCTACCAAGACGCTTACGTCATTGACGGCGATTCCTCGATGATGCTCGGCCTGACTGGCCACTACTTGCTGGTCGTCTCCCAGAATGCCCTGAGTCTGTATTCTCCGCTAGATGGCAGGCTGTGTCAGGAGTGGCGTCTGAACCACCTGGTCCGCTTCAGCGTCGACGAAACTGGGGCCGTCCCGGAGGACACCAACAAGGTCCTCACCATAGTCACCACCAGGTTGGTCTTCAACATGTACCTCTTTAACCAAAGACTTGAAGTTCATCCTACCCCTAATAAAAAACGCCATAGGCTTAACATTGGGGCAATCTAGTCAGGCGAGCATGCAGTAAAGTGTTATTTATTGCACAACAGTAATAACAAATTGACCAATCAGCAGCCAGGACATAAGCAAGGCTCACTAATGCAGTCTATTAATTGTTGACGACCTTTGGTCTTACTTGGCAATGGGGCAGCTGCAAACGTCACTCAAGCAACTTGGAGGAACTAAATTGGCTAATTATTATTCTGAAGTCGTGGAGAAGGGCTAGGATAAATACTAAACTGAATTTGTTGCACTCCGGTCCGGTCGGCTACCTGCCTATCTTGCGATAATATCAAGAGACGTCACAAATTTGAGTTTGAGTTTATTAATGTCACGCATTTTGTTGGTTTGGTAATTTCACGAGTCGGAGCCAACAAAATGGAGCCAACAAAATGAGTGGTGTCTAGATTTTATCCTACCCCGTTTCCACATTTTTTCAGCATTAGAAAGTAGTGACACCCATGACATAAACAAACCCAATGTTCAGCCTATGGCATTTTTATTAGGGTAGGATAAACACTCATAATGCTAACTCTCGTTCAGTTTCTAATAAGTATCAATATGTTTTTAACCAAAGACTTGAAGTGTATGAATCGTCCTCTATGAGCAACAGCATGAGGAAATGTACTTACTGTGGGCATATTTGTGCCGGTTTGTGGTCTTTTGTCTCGGACAAGCGTTTATCTCACCACTGGTATTGTTTCTCCCCATTGACTTAACATTAGAAACTCGTACTCATACCGCCTTTGTGCTGAAAACCTTCGCAGTATAGATAAACAAATACAAAAATAGAAACTGTTCGGAGCATACGGCCGCATGTATCTGAAACCAGTCAATATTGTGTATATAGATTTTGCATCATTAATTGTAATCGGACTGGGATTCTCTCCATTTCAGATCCTGTCCCTCTGGTCCGGGCACCTTCTCCTTCTTCCTGGCTGATGCTCAGGAGGTTCAGTCCAACATCTCAACGAACATCCAGCGAACTCTCTCCAGGAGAAAGGCAGAGTGCAGCAACAGTGAACTCACAAGCGAGGAAGTAGACAGTGACAGTTCAAATAACAACCACAGACTCTCCAGAGCCCACAGCTGTAGGCTACCACGCAGGGCTCGTGTGAATGACAATGACACTCCATCAGAAATCGTTCACAAGAGACAGGGTTCTCTACCAAGTGAGGTGGAAAGGGTTGCCTTCCGTGATGCCTCCAACTCTCAGAATGACCTGGAGAGTTTAGGTAAGGGTGGTAAGACTGCAGCCAGTACAGGTTGTTACCCTGAGAACAACAGCAAATCAGGAGATTCACAGGGACAGGGAAATCTTGAAAGCAAAATGAAATCTCTCGATTTGAATCAGAATGTGGAGAAAAAAGAGGATGTTCATAGTCTGGCAGGCTCCACCAAGATGTCGAGCTATCACATTGAGGGGAGTATTTTGGACAAGATTCTTGGCAGTTCTGGTAGGACTCAGGAGAAGTCGGTGCAGCAAATGAAAAAGGAAGCAGAACAGCGAAGTGTTTCCCCAGGTCCGAGTGGGCTTCTTAGAGATAATATCTCATTAACAACACCATCATATTTCCGCCGTCCTTCATGGTACAGTGACACAACAAATGCTGATGTTGAATCCTCCTCCTCTGAGGAATACAGGGAACTATACCGCGGACAAACCATGCCTCGGGCTTGTATGAGGTACAGATCAGAATCCACAGCTACAAGTCAGAGCAGCAGCTATGGGTCCTGGATGAATTCTCACCAGTCTATGAGAAGCCAACATCAGTTTGAACACATCTCCTCGGAATCATCCTCCAACAATGAGGCTGATGATGAAGTTGATGGGGACAGTGAAGGAGACACCAAGTGTAAGAGTGACTTCAAGAGGAAGTCCTCAGCAAATTCTCATTTGTACCAGGAGCTTCCTGATTGCAATCGCTGTGAGGCACATTCACACTGCAAGTTATGCTACAAGCCTCCAACAACCCCACCAGAGCTGCCACCAAGGGGAGAAGTCCAATCCCCAGTGAATTCAGACACTGTAGAACAACAACACAGATGTAAGGCAGCATCTCTGTCATGTCCCCGCGAGCAAAATAATCGGGGAAAATTAACATCAAGGACAAGGTCAATTTCAGAGAATCAATATTCAACTGCAAACCATGTATCACGCGGTAAGATCGTCACCAGCAAGGACTTGAGTCAGGAGGTGAAAGAGATGATTCTAAAACCTCACTCTGAAACACCCAAAATGAACGAAAATGTGCCAATGAGGAGGACACAAAGGTCAACTGTAGGGGTTGATCCACAAGGACTTAATCAGAAAGTCCCTGCTGTGAATAATCTCATGAGTGATAATCAGGATAACGGTTATTTGAAACCACAGAGCAGTTCTGTGGTAAGCCAATCTCGAAAAGATGATTCTGGACGGAAGATATCAGTGTTGTCTGGACTCTACATGGATATTGACAGTCTTGACGAAGGTGAGCCTTGCCTCTGTGCTGGAGACAGGGACCGACCACCCACACCCCCTCCCGAACCACCGCCAAGGAACAAAGACAGCAGGCATGCTAAGAATGGCGACTACTATGAAGAACTAGACAGGTTCAGGAAGAATATCCATAAGTATCTTGGCATTCCTCTGACGGAGGTTAGTCCACCACCTCCTCTCCCTCACAGACCCCTCTCCCTGCCAACAGTCGCGCAGGCGAGGCAAAGAGCCAAGTGCAAGTTAAAGACACTGGTACGCAAGAAGAAGGCGCAATCCACAGGTGGTACTACGGTGTCATCCTCACAGACGACGGATGATAACCCAGTCTTGGATCCACGTGTGGACATCAGGAGGGTCTCCGCGTGGCCATTCAGACTTGGATCCCTCTCACGGGGCCACAAGCTGAACAGTCTCATGACAGATAATTCATTCTACTCCTCGCGCGAGCAGCTCAAAGAACAGACATTTGCAACCGAGGAGGACCCGCAGTATGCAGTCTTCAGCTGCAGTTCTTGCGGCGCAGCCAACCATCTGTACGCCAATGTGGTCCCACCGTCAAATCCATACCAGAAATCTCAGTCCTACTACCAGCCGCCACCACTGCCTGCGAGCATGCACCCGCGCTATGCCTCCACGCCTGTTGGGAGTATCCCCAACCCCTTCCATGAGTTGCTCAGGCCTTCGCTCCACCCCTGGAGCTACGACGAGCAGGAGCGTGAGCACCTGCTCCCTGAGCAGTACCGCTGGTCGGCCGGGTCCGCTATGAGCGACTCACACAACTCTCAGTCTGTGTGCGAGTCTACGGCGTCAAGCTACAGGCCGCCAGTTACCACAGAGACCCACAAAGTGGACGATTTGGTGGATTCGGTGTCGGATATCTACACGGATATGTCTGGGGTGACGGAGGCGGTCTATATCCCCATGGTGTCCTTACAGAATAACCTCAGTCAGGAGTCTGAACATATCTATGTGAACTGGCCAATAGAGAGCAACCACAGCACCGCATGAACTCTTAGGTCACCCCTGGTATTTTTGGCCCATAGGTTTATCATTGGGAATTCATTCTCCATGCTCTTACGAGTATTGCAGTTCGTTCTCCATGGTCTATATCCTGTGCATTTTTGATTCTTTTAGTGTGTACATGGGTGAGATGAAGACAGAATGGAACTCGTTATGGTCAGAATCGTTGTTCTCCAACTTGTTTGAATGCTATGTGATATTCACTTGGCTGTCGCCTCGTTTATTTCACTCTGCATCAGACTTGTGGAGAATGACCAAAACTTGTTGTTTTTCTCTTTATTACCATATTGCATTGCGACGCATACTGATGAATAGTCTTGTTTTAATTTATACCTAATTGTCAGATGATGTGTATCCGTTCTGCCTCGATGTGAAGACATAATTGTTACATTGCTAATATTATTACTTTACAAAAAAGAAGTCACAGTGACTTAAAGCCAAAACAACCACACTGCATGTATTTATATTCAACAAGGTTGACAGAATCCGGCTGCTCGAGTATAGAATAAAGCTAAAAGCTGTCTCAATGAAAATGACGAAAAACACTCGGGAATTCACACAAAATATTTAATTCTAAGAAGGATATACAAGTTACATTATCGTTTTCCAAATCTTCTGTATTGTGGGTGTCAAAATGACAACAATGCTTACATTGTTACATATTCTTTAAAGATGAAGTACAATGTATAGTGTTTGTTATGAAATTTTTAAAAAATGCGTTGGTCCACGATTTTATAAGTTTCGTCTGTAAGTAAATATTTTCATTAATGGCCCAATGAGATGCAATTTGACCTCATGGAATATCCCTCGAGTTGTTTTGATTAATGTACATACGAGTTGGGGAGAAGCATACATATTGGAAAGATTCATATTGTTACACATAATGTTCCTCATCGTGATAAACTCATAATGGCATTTATCCTACCCCTCATATAAATCTCCATAGACTTAACATGGTGTAACTGTATGCCACGGTGATGGCATAAAATATTTATATGCCACTGGTGACATGAAGTTTTAAACATGTAACAGGGTAGGATATAATCTAAACATCAGGAAATTTCATATGATTGTTTATATGCCATTCGTTGCCTTTCACTACAGATATCACTCAGCTCTGCTTCGTGATATCATGCCGCGAAGACAACTCATTCCATATAAACAATCATATGAAATCTTGTGATGTTACATGATATTATTATACACCTGTGCATATCAGTCCTATTCTCACTGACATATGGTCAGTACATAGTGAGCAATTCATATTTCAAAGTGGTAAAAAATATGATGTACGGCCCAGTGTGACATGTACGGCCCACTTTGCCACTGTGTATCTGTACCAAACAACAAAAAAATTAATATATATGCAGGTAATTGTTTAAGTATGCAGGAAAATATTATACAGGTCATGACGAAATGTATTTTATGAATATGCGTTTTCAAATTTTCTTTTAAACGGAGAGAACAAAATACGAAACTAAATGATAGACTACTTGTCTACATCGACATAGCTCCGTTTTCGTTGGCCAATAGAAACGGGCTTTTTATGGGCTATTAAGAATATAGATTGTTAACCTGATCACTGCTGCATACCTTCATAATGGTATAAAAAAAAGTTCCGGTGGAGTCCCTATATGCAACCCAAAGAGAGAAACACACGAGGAAATTATTCATATTTATTTATTTTTTCAATTCATTCCAGAGTTTTTAGCAAATACGGGTTTTCTTGTTGAAAGTCATGAATGGTTCTATGCTTGATACATAAAGCGCGCTCTAAGAGGGAGTGAGATGCATGCATTTAAATTCTGATTATGTTTGGTTTCTAGATGTTATATATATACTTCGCATTTTGATTTGAATGATTCCCCCAACTACATGTAGATAGCTAAATTATTGAGTGTCCAAAAGGATGTGTAAATAGTATATAGAACGAGGGCATTCAGCAATATGTTCTGATTTTTCATATCTTATTTAAATGGCACATTTACTATAAAAAAAGTTAATCTTCGTTTCTAAGATTATAACTGAATGCTGTCTTTAATGTTCCGATTATTGCCCGTCGACTGTTTATTGATGCCTTCAGATGGTCTTCAGGTAAAGAGATCCTCTGACCATGTTTTACTAGAGGTGCTTAAGAATTAGCAGAAATAGCATGTCATATTGGGATGCTGTGAATTATTTTGTGTGAATTGGATTTACTCATGTTTCCTAGTCATAATGTGAGTTCTTCCAGCTTAAGGTGCTTAATCCCTATACAGAATGAACATATCGAACAGACCATATTGTTCAATAGCATATGCATATACATGGGTTTGTGGTGCTATAGTTCTATGACAATATTTCAGGCATTTGTATTGTCCCCATCTCATGTGCTAATAAAATATGGTGATATCTTTTTGTATAATTCCATGTCGTTTTTGTTCTTTTGACCACTTTTCATCTTTCCTGTTTCGATTTGTGGAGAACGCAATTATATATATGTATATATATATATATATATATATATATATATATATATATATATATATATATATATATATATATATATATATATCTGTAGATGAATTGTAGGTGTCCCTTACTGATCCAGATGTCCTATAGGACATCGACCTTTACTCTGAAACAGCTGTTTTTCATTCAGTATGTGCCTATCTAACCCTTTCTTGGAAACTCGCGAGAAGTTGTAATACATTGTTGTTTCCCATATCATATTACAATACAGTGTTTAAGACTTTAAGGCACTATTTAGTACCGTATTACGCCATAGAGAAAAGCATATTTGTGGGCGGCATAGAATTTACAGAAGTTATTATTGCTAATGGCATGGTTAGATCCTACCACTGATTATTTTACATTGGTGTTACATTCACCTCACTTGGGAATTACTTACTTTGAAAGAATTCATATATTTCATATATATATATATATATATATATATATAAATGTATATATACGTTATTGGGGTATCCCATAATTCAATGTGTTTACAGGATCCGGTGTTAGCTGGTTTCTATAGTTGTATGGGGATAGACCCTTGATCAACTTTTCACAATTATTGCAGTTTAACAGTTTTTATAGATCTTCACATTAGAAATCCGATGGCAGAAATTGGTGGTGCGGCCAGACAGTTGGGAGCGGATCCCTTACGTACCCGGGGCGATATAAAGGAGATTAGTAACGAGAAACAAATGCAGACTATTTTCTGTGTAAGGATAAATTCAAAATGGCAATGCCATAAGAGTGTGTGGTTAGGTCGCGCATGAATACTGCCTGTCTGGAAACTAATATGATATTCTTAGTCTACATGAATTCTCACCCTCAGACCAATTTTCTTCTGCATGGTTTCTGAGAGCCGAAATACTTACCAAGAAATTGGATCACATTTTCTCCATCCCTCCGGAGGGGGGGGGGGTCGGCCCTATCCCTGGTAGGGGTGTGGGTGTAGTGGTGTGGTGCATGGACAATTTTTTTTAATCCAATAAATCCCCCACATATAAAGTAAACCTCCGCTTTTGGGGGACCTCGCTTAAGGGGGACACCCCTCTTAACGAGGCACTTTGCTCGGAACGGAGGGTGCCCTTAAGTGGGGTTTTACTGTACTGCAGAGGGCCCACTACAAGATTTGTTCCACTACAAACCACCAGATGGCCCCACTGAGTATCAGGAACTCAGTCAGACTGGGACATAGGCCCAAATCTGACTGGACCAAAGAACTTCCCCTCACAGGAAAAGGGACCCAGTCCAGTAAGAGTGGGGGATTGGCATTGGCTGGTTTTCACCTGTGTACATGGCCATTTGGTGTTGATGATTCCAGATATCGCTGCGTTTCTTGCTTGGTGTGTGCACAGCTTGAGATAGTGTACACTGGCCACCAAAGCTACACTACATGAGCTCTGGTTGGGTTAGACTCTAGTACAGCCCGTTGTCGCCAGGCCCAGGGCGCACAGGCTCTCATACTGGGACTGTTTTGCACTGCCATTTTGAGGTAGAGATTCCTACCTCCGCTGGTTCTAAGCTGCCCTGATTGATTTGCCAGTAACCAGTATGCTACTCTTCAAGCAGAGGTCCTAGAGTAGCTTTTACTGGGCTTGTACCAAATAAATCAGCTTGGAGAGTTATAATGATTCCCAGAATAGTGCCAAAATCGTGGTATTCTCTGGCTTGGGTTTGTACTAAAATTAGAACAGCCAACCAAGAAATCCTTTTCTCCAATCAGTGCCTAAGGAACTGGCAAATCAGAGTGGACCTGTTAGACCTTCACGTACCGTAACCCGAAGGTGGCACGGTGCGTGAACGGACTATGGTTGGGTTAAATCCAGAGGCCGCCTAGACCCTTGGTTGGTTCCCGCCTGTGCAGTACTTAGTAATACATTGACCCATGAGCTCGCCATCTGGTGAATGTTGGCAACACTACAGGCAAGGAAATGTCTGTTTCTCTCCCGTCAGACCTTTTGTACTGCTTGCAGACTATATTATTTCATAATCTGGCAGCCAATTTTAAATTTTCTTATTTCCTTTAAATTTTGTGTATATTTGTATATTTCTAAAATACAATGAACATAAAGCTAGCTTCCATTATCAGTTTGTTAAGCTATGAATTCTTCCTACCAAGTATATATGCTTTTAGAGCCTATATAGAACTAAACGACTTGGTTTAAGGCGTACACAGAGTGGGATTTAACCCGATCAACCCCTATGTCATAGCTCAGTGTAAACAGGGATTGTTTGTCAAATCAGATGTAGTGTAGCTCTGGGAGTATAGATATGGTCAGACTAGTTCCCTGTCCCAATGAAATATGAGACTGGTAACACCCAGCTATAAGCAACTTTGAATTTTCGCTGGTTCTCCGCTATTTGCAGTGGCAAGGATAGCCAGCACAACCTTTCTCTCACTCTCCCAGCAGGATCTCTGCTAAGAGAGTGCCTCTCTCCCTCATGAGGTTCCCAAAATACGATATTTCTACTTGTTTATGATAAGTAATGGCAACGTTTCAAAAGATAAAAGATAATTTATTTGAATGTTTCTCTTAAGACTAGCATAGTACTAGCTGAATATTGTTACCCATGATGCACCAGAAAAATGGAGGCATTACCCAAAGTGCACCAAAATATGGAGGGCGTTACCTGGCCTATAATGTGAGTAAGTGCATAGGCCAGGCTTTCAGGCTAATATATGGTCTCATAGACTCTCGTACAGTCTGTTGTCGCCAGGGCCAGGGCGCACAGGCTCAAACTGTCTTGAGGCAGGAATTCTTGCCTCCGCTGGTACTAAGGGTTATTTGCCAGTAACCAGTGTATTACTCTTCATGAATAGGTCCTAAAATTAGAACAGCCAATCACGAAATTCCTTTCTCCCATTAGGCAAAGGGGACCGGCAAATGGGAGCCTTTCTCTGTTGGACCCTTTTAGCTGTAAGCCTTAGGCGGCGCGGTCTGTAAACGGACTATGGTGGTCATGTATTCCAGCAGAGAAGTGGCCAGTTCTATGTTTCCAGACTCTAGTACCGTCTCTTGTTGCCAGGGCCAGGACACACAGGCTCAAACTGAGACTATTATGCGCTGCCATTTTGAGTCTGGAACTCCTGCCTCTGCTGGTACTAAGCTGCCCTGAGTGATTTACCAGTAACCAGAGTTTTACTCTTCAAGCATTGATCCTAAAATCAGCCAATCACCAAATTCCTTCTTCCCATCAGGCAGAGGGAACAGGCCAATGAGAACCGTGCTCTCTTACGGACCTTAAACCTGAGGTTGCACCGTCTGTAACACTCTCCCAGCAGAGATCTTGCGCTTTACTTCCTGCGGCCGCTTATATCTCTGCCCCAACCTGCCTGTTTGGGCTCAAATCTGGCCCAAACGCCAGTTTTTGAAATATCCTAAATTCTTAGCGCTTTGGGCAGTATTTTGTGGTTTACATGTAAATAGATTTGCATATATTTATATGGTAAATGATTTATACTCATTTCTGTTATTTGTTATATCAAATCAGGTAATGCCTTAGGGATTACTTTCTTCATTGGAAGGCACCTCATGTGTTACAGGGTTTTGTTTGTCAACATAACACATGTGCTCACTCGAAGGGGCAGTCTGATCAACACTAGATTCACATCATAAAGTGGTTTAGAGTTGAAAAAGAAACAGCTGGATTGTCTGTTAACCCAATTTAACAATTCCTATATTTCCAAACTAATGATATGTGAGTTGTTTGACTCGTATAACTTTTGACAGTTGCCTTGTTTTGAATCTGAAATGTTCGCTTGTCTCCCCTGTCCTTTGTGGAGACCCAGGGAACAGGCTTTGGGTTGGGGCAGAGACTAAGCACAGCGCTAGCGCCGCGAAAGATCTGGGGGAGAGTGCGTCTGTAAATGGACTATTCCAGAGACCGCTTGGAGTCGCACAGGGAATTCCCTGGTGTGTAGGACTGGAACTACAGTGGAACTGGAGTGTTCCCAAAGATCCCATGAGGGGGCGCCACCATCAGGCTGGTGCCCAACCTATACTGCGGGCGATAAAGAGGACTTCAAGTGTTCTAATTATAGGATAACTTAGATCCAAACCAAGCCTACGCCCATCATGAAACAAAGCCGGATCGTTTCTATTTTCTCTCTGATGAACTAATATTATGTGTCATTCTCAAAAAGTCCCCCCTTCATTTGAGCATGATCAGCTTGAGGGTAAAGGGTTAGGAACAAGAATAATTCAAACCGTTGTTCTACAGCATGAAATGGAAAAGAGCACATGATTCTCGTTTTACCACTTTGGGTACGGAAATAGCGCCGTTCCTCATATGCATCTGCCAGGGCCATATACGGGCACAGTGCTAAATTATCCACCTAATACAAAATGTCCATTGTAAACCTATAGAAACTCTGTATAGACATACCTGGCGCATATATATATGGACATGTTGTATGCTCCGGGATGCAAAAACCGGTGCATATGGAAAAAAATGTGCCGGTGCGTATGAAAAAATAATACATAACGAAAGTGAACTAAAATCGACATGCCACCAATTGGATAAAGAAGGGTAATAAATCCAATATAGACTGGTTACAGATAAAACCAGATGCAAGCTCTCGGAGTTTACCCTACATTAACTACATTACTACGCGTCAATTCTTCGGAGCATACAGCCGCTTGTATCTAAAACTAGTCAATATTGTGTCTATATCGATGAGCTGGGGTGTGGTGGAGAGGAACATTTGCCACTGCGCGAAACTAACCACTTTATATATGTATACGCCCAACGTATATAGGTATGCTTTTGTATATACCTGTACAAGGTTAACTTTTTTTCCGTTGTATATATGCCTAATCTATTGGTGTATATGAGTGTCCATGTTGCGGTCATATATACGCCACCTATACCTCTACCAACACAAACGGGCGGGAGGCGGCGGGGCGAGCCTTTTTTTAATTTTCTATCAGTACACATATACGCCCTGCGTATATATATCGCAGTATATTTCTTCTCGTATATGCCTGGTGGGAAATACAACCAAGACGCGTCCTTATTTAAGAGGAAACAGTCTTGTATACGCCTCATATGCTGGCATGAAATATGGATGTATATATATGAAAACATGTCAATATAGGCCTACATCCGGTACATGCATTTACACGATGGTGTACATAGGAATAAAGTGGTTAGTCTGGTGAAGTGTCTGTATGTGGAACCAGAGTGAACTTATAGCGAGGTGCGGAATGTACTTCTCTAGGCCACGGACTTATATCTATGGATAGGAAACGTGGGCCATTCCCGTGTTTGTTCAACGATCTGTTGGACTCGGCTACGCTTGAGTGCATTTCGCGGGTATAGCGCTAATTTCCGTACGATCCGCTAGGAAAAATTTGGCAATAGTTCCATTTTAAGCCACCAGGGTTGAAAGTGGCGCTGCTGATGTTTTTTGTTCTTTTTTAATAGGTCTTTTTCCACTGGTCCGCAATGCACCTTATCTGCTTAGTTTCGCAATGCATGTGGCCAAACATATCCCTGGCAACGTATACTTCAGAATTGGAGGACTGCGTGTATAAGCATAATAAGTTTTTTTAAAGTTACGGCACATTTTGTGTCACAGCCTGCCTGAAAATCAGGGAATTTTGCCTGCCGATCTGCAATGTAGGTATATATCTGGAATCGACTGACAAATACTTTATTAAGGCCTAGGGTCATGGGAACAATTTAAGAATCTGGATTTTCTGGATTTTCCCCTTGAAAATCAGGGAATTTTGACTGCCGACCCAACCTAAACTGACACAAAATGTGCCGTAACTTAAAAAAAAATCTAGTGAACTTAGAACCCTAATTCCAACTGTCCCATGAAGGTACATATCTGGAATCGACTGACAAATACTTTATTAAGGCCTAGGGGCATGGGAATGAATTGAAAATAATTTTTTCCCAAGACTGACTGCCTGGAATTCAGGGAAATTTGCCTGCCGGCCCCAACTATTCTAAGACAAAATGTGCTGTAGCTTTAAAAAAATCTAGTGCACTTAGGACCCTAATTCCAACTGTCACATATAGGTATATATCTGGAATCGGCCTATGTCTGCTGGGGGTTTCCAAACAATTGGCACAAATTGGGTGACTTTAGCTCTGAGCGCCCCTCAGAAATCAGTCATTTTCACATGGTCAGCCACAGAAAGTCAAACTTTTAAAAATATTACCCATCTAGCAGGCCTTAATTAACTATTTGTTGGTCGATTCCAGCTATGTTCCTACACAGAACAGTTGTCTTTATGGCCCTAGGTGGTCTGGGGGTTTCTAAACAATTGGCACAAATTGGGTGACTTTAGCTCTGAGCGCCCCTCAGAAATCAGTCATTTTCACATGGTCAGCCACAGAAAGTCAAACTTTTAAAAATATTACCCATCTAGCAGGCCTTAATTAACTATTTGTTGGTCGATTCCAGCTATGTTCCTACACAGAACAGTTGTATTTATGGCTCTAAGTGGTCTGGGAGTTTCCAAACAATTGGCACAAATTGGGTGACTTTAGCTCTGAGCGCCCCTGAGAAATCAGTCATTTTCACATGGTCAGCCACAGAAAGTCAAACTTTTAAAAATATTACCCATCTAGCAGGCCTTAATTAACTATTTGTTGGTCGATTCCAGCTATGTTCCTACACAGACCAGTTGTACTTATGGCCCTATGTCTGCTGGGGGTTTCCAAACAATTGGCACAAATTGAGTGACTTTAGCTCTGAGCGCCCCTGAGAAAACAGTCATTTTCAGATGGTCAGCCACAGAAAGTCAAACTTTTAAAAATATTACCCATCTAGCAGGCCTTAATGAACTATTTGTTGGTCGATTCCAGCTATGTTCCTACACAGAACAGTTGTAATTATGGCTCTAAGTGGTCTGGGAGTTTCCAAACAATTGGCACAAATTGGGTGACTTTAGCTCTGAGTGCCCCTGAGAAATCAGTCATTTTCAGATGGTCAGCCACAGAAAGTCAAACTTTTAAAAATCTTTTTCTGGTCTTTTCAAACTATATTCCAAATATGATGATAAATATTACTGCACCTTTTGATGACTTTTTAGTGGTTAAAGACAGAAAACACTCTGGAGCTGTGGTGGAGCTGCCCTGGTGGCAAAAACGGGAACTAGAGAACAATGCCGAGGCATAGATAGATAGGCCAGCACCCCTATGTTGCCAATCCAGGTCTTCCAAGTCCGTGTCTAGGCTTTCTGTGCTAAAATTCAATTTTTGTGGGGTTTTTTTAAATTCCAATTCCAGCAAATTGCCTGACCTGAAACCTATCTCTAATAATGAACCAATTCTTATGATCTTGGTGTCTTTGTAGAGGTTTTTGATCAAACTCATGGAGAACGACGATTTTGACCAAAACTTGTAGATTTCCTCTTTAATACTTATTCACAGATATTAGCAAAGAAGATGTCCTCAAGTTGGAAAATAATAAAATTGGAGCCTGAGTATCAAATAAGCATACATTTAGACATGGTACTTTATACCTGTGTATAAATGTCTCACACTTACTGGTCCGATTTCATTTATCACTCCATGACGAATTAATAAAGTTTGTCCCTTTGTTCTACGTCACTTACCATGATTCAAAACACTAAGTAACAAAATGGTGTTTTAAATGGTATTCTGTTAGTAAGGAGAGAGAGTAAGAATGTCTAAATGAAATCCTTTCTTTAATTCCCATCATTCCAGACATCATTCAGGCACCCAAGCCCTCTCTCCAAATAAAATCAATTTCATATATACATCAGGTATTACCACCTCAATAGTACAAAAAGGGGAAAAAACATAACTTCAATTAAATATTTCTCACAAACCACACAACTCCAGAATTTTTATCAATGGTTTATCATTCTATACTTTTTCTCTAGTTTTTTGTGTGTTTTTTTTAAGGTTTTTATTTATACTGGAGTGAAAAACAGCTTGGCATAACAACGCCTATCCTCCGCTGGCTCCAGTCACATTTTGACACAAGGTTTCGCCGTTATAGTACCTTCATCATGTCACTTCATGTACTATATTTGTTACATTTTTGGAGTAATATGAAGGGGAAAAATATGAAGGGAAATATGAAGGGGAAAAAATACTTGCTTATATATGGCCATCCCTTTATTTCTGTCTCGCTGTGGTTACTCTGAACTCCCGGATCTGTACTAGGGAGATTCCACTGAGGCAGACGATAACAGCGCGACGCCTAAATGTGCAGGAAAGACGTCACAGCGCGAGCCAGACGACATTTAGGCGCCGGTCACAGTGGATGGTGGCGCACCCTTCACTAACACTTCCCGCTTCCCTTTCCTGTTTCTTTTTGTCTGATCACTCTGGCATTGGCCTGGATCCAAACAAGTACTGTTAGGGAACTTTCGACTGGAAGTGCTGTGTCACAATTGTCCCGTACTTACATAACTATAACTTCTTACTATGTGTATTGGGCGTGGTATGTAAATATGTAAATAATTAATTAATTACTAATTGTTATCCACCTAAAGGGCGAAATCCACCAGGCCGATTTCTCACCCGATCGATTGTTCCTGGGCCCTTCAGAGGAAGCTCACGTATTGTAATTCATTAAATTCTTATGATAATAGTTAAATAAATTACCATTTTCAAAGATTTGAGAAATTCTAGTAATCGGCGATTGTCTGGCTACGGAATCGGCTATCGTCGGTCCAGTGAAACACCCCCTTAATACATGGGAAAGTAGTGCATAGATATAAGGAATGCTTTGCCGCTGGTTTACAGTTGTATAGTTATGAGGTATGTTTACAAATGAAGAGCAAATGGCTTCCATTTATAGATTCATTGGAATGAAGCCATATGTAAAGTGCGTTGAATGCGATAAATTCACCGCAAATGGGGTCCTAAAGGTCATCGATAGGGTTTCTATGGTCTCATAAAACATGTGTGGTAATCGTGTCGCACGAGTGGGGCCGGGCCTTTACTTATGACATGATTTAAAGTAAAATTGTCAAAATCATTAAAATGCTCCTAGAAATCTTACATTTTGTGACAACTAGGGTGATTTCTTTAGCAAATATAATCATTAGAGTCTATTCCACCGGGTATCTAAAACTTTTTAATTCAAGAAGATATTGGGGACCATCCATAATGTGCATAGACCCTCCAGAGTTTACTAATCTCCCTAATATCGCCCCGGGTATGTACAGGATCCGCTGCCGACTGGCTGGCCGCACCTCGGCCCCCTGTCTTCCGATGAACAATAATTTTCTGATTCATAACCGGAGAAACTGAATGTAATTTGAAATGTATAAGTAGAAATAGCTGAAATTTTCATTTCTGGCATCGGAGTTCCAATTTGAATATTTGGAAAATCTGTTAAACTGCAATAAATGCAGGTTATGGGTCAAGGGTATCTCATCAAAAAACGTCGGCAACTAGCGCACACCGGAACCTGTAAACAGACTGAATTCTGTCACACAAATGCAGTCTATGAAGTGTTGACGACCTATGGTCATACTTGGCAATTCGGCAGCCGCAAACTTCACTCGTTCGAGCAACTTGGAGGAACTAAAATGGCTAATTATTATGAAGTTGTGGAGACGGGGTAGGATACATACTTAAGACTGAACTTGAGTTGGTAGTATGAGTGTTCGTCACACTCCAGTGAAGCCGGCTATTCACTACGCTCGGCTATCACCTCGTGCAGTAACGCGACCTGCCTGTCGTACGATAAACACTAACACTACTTACTCTCGTTCAGTTTGTACTAATTCTTCAATCTAATGCGTAATTGGGCCCCTTTTCAGAAAATCTGCGGTATGTATTTCTTGGTGACCCGGACACCATTGATAAAATATTCTAAGAGGTCAAGTGTATGTATACATACATAAACAGTGTAAACGCATAACCTAGTTTGCATATGTTGTATAACGTGTCGTGATTCTTTCTCCGTCCACTGTTCGGCGGTAACGAGCAGAATTAACATCTGTACACGATTAGGCATATACATAGCAGTTAGCATGACGCACCCGTGTTGCACAGGGCCCTGCACTGAGCTGCGCTTGAAGATTCACGTGCTGGACAACGCGACAACATGACCTCAGTCCACACTTTGGGCTGGAGGAGATCACGACACAGACATGACGCATGCTGGTCACTTCACACGAAATGGGACCTGTTACATAACACCTACCTGACCGAATATCCCTGGCCACAATCTGATTACCGCCATAGTGTACAGTGTGAAAGCATCATAAACTCGATCTAAAACGTAGCACAGAGCGCTGTTATAGAATTATATAGCACTGCATATGAGGCAGTGAAGTGACAAGGATGTGCAGTCTCACCGCCAGTTGTTTGGGGGTTTTCCCCTTTTTTCATATCCAACGCCCATCACATATTTCCGAAAAATATCCAACGGCGAAATAATGTCACAAAGGTTAGCACATTAGTCAATGTGAAGGGTGAGGTAAATTCAGAAACCCATTCAGGTTTTGGGTCAGAGCTCGATCCCATCTTGTTTGAATCGCTACGTAATCCACGCGGCTTCGCCTTGTGAATTACTACGCCATTCAAACTCGATGGGATACAAGCTCTGAGCCTAAACTTTCAAATATATATAGAAAAATACTGTTTTCGATTGAAATTGAGGTGGTCACTGACCAATTTTTGGTCACCGCCACTGATTACAGTAGAACCCCACCTAACGGACACTCAGCGTAAGCGGGAACCCCGCGTTAACGGACACCTTTGCTCGGAACGGATTCCGCTATTAGATGCTTATTTAACCCCGTGTAAGCGGTCACCCCGCACCCCGCTCGGTGCAGGTTTGGGTTACATTCAGTCTATGGCTAGTTTTCTGGAACCCACTTGAACCAAGTCAACTTGCCATTTCTTCAACTGCCTGAGTCTAGGTTCCAAAGATATCAAGCACTTGAGGTCTTGAGGTATTTTGGTCTGCGTGATCAGTGATGGTCAGCTGGTCATACCTCTAAGACACTGAGAGACAGGCTTCCTGTTCCTTTCCCACTATCACAGTCAATAGCGCGCAGATGGTAAAGGGATAGTTTTTTTACATTGCGCTGAAAGTCTATATGTGACCAATCTAGGCAATGTATGTAGTGCGTGTGAGCACGCTCTAATAAATACATAGTGGTCCATGTGACGACTCTATGGTCTAAAAATAGAGAATCCTACTTCGAGCCAACAGGGACACTGAATTCTTTTGGTCACCCATTTTTTTACTTTCTATATGGTATTCACCGTAGGAATAGAGAAAAATATTTACTCACAATGGTGCTATATCTATAAACATGTCAACATAACCTGCCAGACGTTGCTACAAACAAGAACTCGGTCGTCCACACTCTCCAAGCCCATCCCAACTTAAGGTGTGGCGAAACGCCACATGCGGAAACTCCGCTGTTTGTGTCATGTATCTATGTCAGCGTTAGTTTAATTGTCATGTAATTAGTCCATAATTAAGCATAAGGTGAGTGAGTGAATTGAGGATTGTCGGACATAGAGTTGGACTCGTTATTGAAGCGAATCCAACATTTTCATGGGTTTTTTTAAATGAAGCTTTTATTCACTTATGTTTATAACATTTCTTCCAGTGAATCTGGGGTTAACATACATCAAGATTTTTGCCACAGTGATGGAGAGTAGATGGAGAATTTATAAGATGAGAGGGTTAGTAAATGGTACATCATAGCCATGATACCTAGTGATCAATAGGAGTCCGCCTAGCATTTTTCTTTTTCTTTTAAGGTTTTTGTTCTTCGTTTTCATGTTCCAACTTCAACATGGGTGGAATTTACCATGTAAACATATGTAGGTGGCCAGGGTAAGGTGATGGCACTGAGTTATCAAATATCTTTTAAAAGTAAGATCTCACGCTTGGTATTTTCCTCCATAGACTTTACATTGGGACTTTGTTCTCAATGCCCATGGAGTATTGTAAGAAGAGATACTCATTGGGTGTTGATGTCACAAAATTTCGCCAATTAATCAGTGATGGGGTGAGATAAAATCAGAACTGCGCTCAACTCATAGATATTGAAAGTACACTATTCATTTTGTTTGTGATGTAGTCTCACTTAGCTTTTGCATTTTATCTAATTACGCAACCAAAACTCATGGCATATTTTCAGCGGCTATGGATCTCTATGCAGTTCCTTCTTAATTTGTCCATAAATGAATTAGGAACAAATGGCATGCTCACCCTTGACGATTGCGCATGGAATTATAAATTATTATCTGACAATAATTGAATAAAAAAGGTTTGGGTTTTATCCAGTCAGTAGGTCATTGCTGTAACCCACTTGGTATTCTGCCAACCAGCCTGTCCTAAATCCTGCCTTTGTAAAGGGTCCAAATATATCAGTCACCAGTTGGTCAATGAGGTACAGTAAAACCCCGCTTAAGGGGACACCCTCCGTTCCGACCAAAGTGCCCCTTTAAGCGGGGTGTCCACTAAAGCGGGATTAAAATCAACTAAAAAGAATTTCTGTTCCGAGCAAACTGACCCCTTAAGCGAGGTCTCCCAGAAGCGGGGTTTTACTGTATATTGGTTTGTGGTGACTGATCAGTGTCAGCTGGGCACGCCTCTAAGACTAAGACACTGGGTCTCTGCACCCAAAAAATCCCACAGAGTTGGCACGCAGAAAGTGAAGGGTTAGGTTTTTGCAGCAAGCTGAGAGTACGGAACCTTTTTTCCGGTAATCGGTCGGACATACCTGTTTTAATGAATTACAACAGACCACGTAGCATTGAGAGTTATGACTGTCTCCATGTTTGAAATATTTCAAAGTGACCCACCTACTTCATGGTGTTATTCGTCTTAAAGGGGTTAAGACTTTACTGGAACCTCACCAGGACATTATACCGCTCCTTAGAACCATTATTGATGATCAATAATATCATATTAAACAGGAATTACCATAGTGTGAGAAGGATGATTAAGTTTCGTTATTGCACCATGAAGGAATCATTGCTGTTTGAAGAAAGAGTTACATCATTTCAAAGGGAGCCATATGGTTATGTTCCTGTATGATTGTCCATTTTCCGGGTCATTTCTATTGGGTATACACCTATGCAGTTGATGCCTGCCAATGCGAACACCTATACGTTTCATACTTTTAGGGTGAGATAAAAATACCCAGAATTCAATAAAGCAGTACATGAGGGATAAGAGACTGCCTGAGATATATACATCCCCAGGTGAATATAAGACATTTAAAGAGAATAATAAAAAAGAAACTGATGAGTGTTTGGTCTGTGTCCTCGCTCGCCATCGAGTTTGGAGTGCGCAGTAATATGAACGAGGCGAAAGCCGAGTGAATATTCTTAAGCACTCCAAACGAGATGGTGAATGGGGACTCAGACCAAGCACGAACATTTTTCTGATTTTATCCTAGCCTGGAAATATTGATATGTTTATCACTCGTTGAGAATGAGTTACCGTACTCGCAAGCCTGTTGAGAACGAGTTCCTAATGTTAAGCCTATGGACGTTTATTCCAGGCTAATATAAAATGCCATACCTGAACTTGCTCGATTTTACTTAGTATTCCGCATTCTTTGGCCAACCCATTTGAGAACCCAGTGACCTATGAGTAACGATGTAGTTAAAGGAGCTGGGACTCTAGGGTTAACCACACTGCCTGTTGATACATCACTTTTGTAACGACAGAAACTTGAAAGTGATATTACGAAATGCGGTGTGACGTCATTGTAGCGTCTCACCAGATGCCCGTATGTACACACCTCTCATCCAATGTAAATTTCAGACTGAAAAAAACCGCAGATTTTTCACGCTCTCCAAGCAGTTTTCAATCTATTCGTCTGTGAAATGTGCTAGGAGAGTTGTATTACCAAAAAAACGCTTCTATCCAGAGTTTAGAATGGAATAAACGTGGTCAAATGTTAACTGCCAGAATTCCACAATTCTAATAGGATTCACACAAGAGTCAAGGAAACTATATATGTATTTCTCTGCTGTTACCTTATAGATTAGATCTTGGAAATGTAATATGTAAAACCATGGTTATGGTGACTATACGACGAGTTCAGAACGAATTTCTGAAAAAGCCAAAGCGTGCAGGTAAGGCTCAAAGGATGCAGTCTGTCAGTATCCAAAGGCACCAGTACAACGATTCACGGCGTACAGTGCATTCTGTGTACACTAACTGTAGGAGCAGTACGTATTTACACTGAGTTAGTGCATAGGTATATAATAATAGTATCCTAATGGAAAACTTTACATGCTACTTCGATGTATTGTGTATAAATTACATGTCAGTAAAAGCCCTGCAAAACGACCCCTCCCCTTAACCGTCTAGATCGATAAGGCCCGGCGTCCACCTACTACGATATGGCTCCGATATGGTCTACGATGCACCTCCCGATACAAAATCAAAATCGCGTCGGAAAGTCACCTAATATCGGGGCATATCTAGACATGTCTCCCATATTTGATTTTTGTATCGGTGCATATCGGAAGGTCTAAATTTCTATCGTAGTAGGTGGACACCAGGCCTTAGATGTGTAATTGCGTCCTACAGCGGCACATAAAACCTGCAAACCGGCACACTTCCATTGTATCGAACTTACCTGAATAAAAAAATAACATGGGTTTTAATTTTCCAGCCAAATTGTCCGATATGCCTTTATTCAGCACAAAATTCCAAAAAAAAATTTGCCTGATTTGCCTTTAATGGACAATGACTTCTCGCGGGAGTTGACTATCTGTGTCGAGCGGATGCATGCCAGCCTGTGTCGTTCTCGATGGTGTTTATTCAAGAGAAGAGTTGGCTGGGTTTTTTTATGGTAAAGGTCCCAGCTACAGAAATACAATATTCCTGAGGTTAAACACACAAGAGTGTGTCTGTTAGTGAGATAAGCGGGGCTTGGAGACTTCTCGGGACGCGTCCACAATAAGTGACGAGTTGAATAAACGGACGTGAGGCAAAGACAATAGAACTTACTACAGTAGAACCCCGCGTAAGCGGACAGTCTCCGTTCCAGGAGAAAGTGGCCGCTTATGTGGGATGACCGCTTACACGGGGTTAAAATAAACATCTAATAGAGGGATCCGTTCGAGCGAAGGTGTCCGTTAACGCGCAGTGTCCACTTATGCGGGATGTCCGTTAGGCGGGGTGTCCGTTAGGAAGGGTTCTACTGTAGTTACATTAATTGTTGGGGTAGACTTTATTACTATACACATATGGCCGGACGTCTTTGAAGTATTGTACTTCTTGCTGCTAGGGATGCATTATAAATAATGTTCGGGCGCAGTGTCAACCATGTTCGTCGCACTGTGACCAACGTTTGGCGCACTAACGTAAGATAACGTACTAACGCGAGAAACGTCAGGTTGTGGCAATGTCGGGGGAAAGGACAATGGCGGAAATCGCGCATCGCTTCGACTTTATAATCGTTCACAATATGAGGCAGACAGCCTCACATGTTTGAAATCCAGCTTAATATAGATAACCACAGAGTTTTCCGTAAATACAGACGTAATACGGTCCAAATGCATAGGTTATTTCAAGCAAAAATACGTTCCTCCGCCTACGGCGTCGAGACATATTTTTGCATCAAATGACCTCGAACAGCCATCCTCACGGGCTCAGTAACCACGTTTTCTCTTACTATATCACCTTGTGTTTGTCCTGTCCCAGTATGTTGACGATGTGTTTTTTTACTACTTTTTATCGATATATGAAGGTATATAGGAATAGGGAAACTATGTTCCGGTGAGCAAAAGTTCAAAGTTACGAGGTGAGGATCGGAAAAATTACTGCCAAAGGCGTCAGTAATTTTTCCGGTCCTCACCGAGTAGCTTTGACATTTGTTTACCGGTACTTGTTTTCTCACTTGGCAGTCTAATCAAATGTGGATCCACATTATAAAGTGATTTAAAGCTAAAAACAGAAACAGCTGGATTGTCTGAAGCTCATTTAACAATTCCTATATATCCCAACTCATAATGTATGAGTTGTTTGAGATTCACAACTTTTGATAGTTGCCCTGTTGTGAATCCGAAATTGGCTCCTTAGTGGATACCTGGGGAACCAGCATTGTGTTGAGGCAGAGATTGGCAAACGCTAGCGCTGCGAAAGATCTGCTGGGAGAGTGTGAAATTAAACTTTGATGGTTCTTACCATACATCTTTCCTGGTTTAAGTCACGTTTTCTTCTATATATATTCTCCGTAGAACGGGGTCGGCAAACAGGACTGTGATTACCTTTTTACCACCAGCACGCATCACATGACATAAAACTCACCTCTCGGACTCAAACAACTTTCACAGTGAAGATTCCAGATACTCAACTACTACGTCATTTCTGTTATTCATTTATAATTGCACACTCACTCACCAATGATGAACATTTAATTGCCTCCTAGTCATTTCATTTGCCTCTATTATGATTATTTTTCGTTTTTCCACTTTTCAACATATGTTCCTATACTAAAACATGTCCAACATAAAATTGTCTATTATATTGTTTGGAAAGTACTTGTATAATACACTACAATAGATCTATATATGCACTAATATTAGGAAACGTCCTTACCGTGGACGAAACGGTTCCTGTTCGAGGTCAGTCTTTGATTTTATACTGCCTATGGCGTCAGGCAGTATGAAATCAAAGACTGACCGAGAACGAGAAACGTTTCCCCACAGTAAGGATGTTTGCTTATTATATACCTTAAATCGATGAAAAAACGCCATTTTAACGACTTATTAAGTCACAGTCACAGCGGGCACGAACATTATTATTACTGCACCCCTAGCAGCGGGCAGTATTTCATAGACATTCACACAGGTATAGTAATTACAGTAATCACACCTTTCAATTTGATCTTATGATCAGCATATAAAATGTTTATTTCATAATTAATCTCTTTAGTCCACTTGGCGCACTATCCACTCTTTTATTTAACTTCTAAAGATATCACCTCTTAGCTATTGTTGAATTACCGCTTCTCTTATATCCCAGATATCTTTCCCCCCGTATTAATGTGAATATATATTACTCTGTATGACCTCTTTTTACCATTAGTTTCATCTCAAATTACTCCTGAGATAGTGTTCGTCCAATGTGTGTAGTCTTCAGCCCACCATTTGATCATCTCGAGTAGTTGTCCAAAATATGAATATTTCTTATTTTCCACATTTCCATATTTGTTGCATCACAATTATCCTATATTCTACCCAATAATCCTTTCTGTACTACTTGGTTATATATTGCCTTGTTCGCTACACGTATGGATCAAATTTTGACGCCTTTGGACCAGACGGAAGAACGGCCCAGCCGAGTCTGGATGTTGTGTGTAATATAACCTTTGACCCAATAAAGTATTTAAAAAAAAACCCAAAAAAAACCCATTACTATATACCTGTGTGTGAATGTCTATGAAATACTGCCCTCTCCTACAGGTATCTTACAAATAATGTTAAACTGGATCATATCTCAGAACAAGAAGATCAGTACCCAATAAAATTGCTGGTTTCCTTTATGAAATGTCTTCAAGCACCAAAGATTAGGCAGTAAGCCAAAAATGATAGATAATCACCAATGCTCATTCCATTCATATCATATCCAATTTCTGAATATTTGTTAAAATCACGGAGAAAATCAATGCATGAGTATACTGTATGGGGTGCTGTATTGTAAACATGACCATTGTCAAGAAACACTGCTTATTAAAAGAATATATATATATATATATATATATATATATATATATATATATATATATATATACATATATTAATTAAAACAGACAAGGGGAGACTGGAGAGAAATCGTGACAGTGTGGACACACACCACTGTCCAGGAGTGCCCCTCTTATAATCCCCAAGGTCACAGGTTATTTATAGCCAAGGGCACCAAGGGTGAATATCACGTTGGAAGGAGATTTCAGGACTCTGGTACTTAAAAAGGTCGTGATGCCCACTCAACCACTGACACAGAGTAACTGGATCTATGTTTAGAATTAACCGCATAAAAAGTACATGAACCCTCGGACTGGACGTTTATGTAGTTGATTTTCATTGAATTCCCAATAAAGATTGCTGTATCGTTTAATGCAATGTCATGAGATAAATTTTATGAATACTAAAATGTATAGATTTTATACTACAAATAGTAGTAAGAAATTCTTAAAATTACATAGATTTGTCAAAGAATTTGTCTATGCTTTTTGTTCGTGTTGTTACTTCACTTTTGATTTTTCCTGCAAAATACTCCAATATGTGAATTAGGTAAATGCCAGTGGAGCATATTGAGAAATAGGACATAGCGGGTAGTACATAGATCTATGAAGTGGCCATATACACGTACATATGTGCACCTTGGGTCGCAGGACCTGTAGCGAAGGTGGATTGACAATTTTTTTGATATTGCCTATATAATGTTCGACATAAAAGAAATTTGTAGGAACCCAAGGCTAAAGAAAATATTCAAAGTGTTTCTTTGTATCAATTATAGAGATAAATAAAAAAACATTTTTTTAATCTTTAAAAGCAAGACTGGCCAACAACGATTGTAATGGACGGTGCATCTTGCTCTAACGCCAACGGAAATTACCACCTACAGAAACATGATATCCATTGACACCTAGACTGTTTTTTATCAATCGGTGTCAGTTATGAGGATACAAAACAGGGCACCTGCGGAAAAAAATATACCAAAATGAATTTTAGGTCTACTAGGGATGAGGAAATATGATTTGTTATACTAGTAAGAACTCACATAAAATAAAAAACTCTTTTATTAAACAACTAGATGACACTAAGGTAATCGTGCTCTCAGCTGAGATCTATTTTTAAGCAATTTATCAGCTTTATCTAGTTGCTATAGCTGAAAGCTATGAAAGTTTAGGGTTAGAGCTTGTATCCCATAGAGTTTGAATCACATAGTCGCTCACTAGTCGAAGCCGCATGAATCACGTAGCAATTCAAATGAGATGGAATACAAGCTCTGACCGTAAACTTGAATAGGTTTCTGAATTTACCTCACCCTTTATTAATGGGCCAACCTTTGTGCCAAAATCCCACGTTGAGTATTTCAAAACTACGTGGGCATTGGATAGGAGTTCCCAATGTTAAGTCCATAGTGAAGAAATGCTAGGGGTGAGATAAAACTAGATAGCCTTGTATGGAACGGTATAGGTGGTTATTCACAATCACGGAGATAACATGCTCTGCTTTCTTTTCTTTCTTTTCTCTTTACATTTCTTTGTTTTGTGAAGATCTAACCTTGGTTTTAGTAAAACCTTTACACAGGAGTATTACCATCCTACATCTACAAAAAGGGATGTAAACCCTGTTTAGACATTTGACACTTATAGTTAGCCTTTTGACAGGATATCTGACAGCAATAAAAACCTGTGGTGCAAGGTCGACAGACTGATTGACACAAGACAAGACAAGGACCTTGAATCGACATGGACAAGAGTTTCGTTTAGGTATTGTGTGATTGTTTACATGAATGTATTCTAAGTACTTCTTGATACGATTCGGTTTCCTTTTTTTATTTTAATTTTTCTTTACAAGGATCGGGTCCCAAGTTTAAGTCCACTATTTCTGCAAATTATCTCATAAAAATTAACATGGATCTCACGATTCATCGTACAGATAATTTGCATGCATTTCTCTTATAGAGGTTTCCCTGCCATTAATACAGTCTATATTTAGTCATATCTACAACAACAGACGTGGAATATGATTGCCAAATACGGCGCCTTCGTTTTAAGAATAATACACAGTGTTGTCAGACGCAGTAAAAGGAAAATCCAGACAAGGAGGAAGGATGCTTGTAAGAAGGGACTGCCCACATGTGATCACCACATCCCGTCTCTACAGATCAGCATTCCCGCTAAACTCAACATGAAGCGAGCCGCAGCAGGAGGAGGAGAGGTCGGTCTCCGATCTAGTGCCCTTCTCCGGGCAGAGTGAGGGGTGGGAGGGGGTATAGAGAGATTGGGACGGTGTAAGGGTATGGAGGGTTCGTCCTAGACTTGCTCAAGTCTTTGACTATAAAGATTCATTAAATTATTCAACAGAATTTAATTTTAAAAGAACTTTCCCTGACTGGTCCAGGAATAAGAGACCTGTCCGATATGAACAAAACTTCCTGTAAAGATTAACCTCTGTATAGCGGTGAAGAGGGTGGAGGGGTACAGGGACTGAATCCAGACTAGGTTAGTCCGTTCACAGCTCTTCCTCCCTATAGTAAAGATTTTTTAGATCTACTGATATTTATATTTTGCACAAGCAGTGCTAAAGCTACGTCGCTGGTTCCTGACTGTATATCGGGGATGGCCAATGGAAATGGGCTATTATGAAAACACAAAAAAAAATCCGCACTGTTTTCGTCGGCCAATGGACACGGGGCTTTTGGGGTATGATAGAGAGCCTCAGAGCCCTGCCCCTGGCGACCAGGGGACGTACTACAGTCTACTGGAGGGTAGTGAGGTGTATGGACAGCGGCGTGACCACGTGACCAGCCAGCAGGAGCAGTGAGTCACGAGTAGTATACAGAAATACACATTACGACGAGCGTAGTGCGTGAGGGAGGGAGGGGAACAGAGGGAGGGGGAGCGGGCGCGAGGGGGTGAGAGGGGGAGGGAGGGGGAGCCAGTTCTAGGCTGGCCACAGGCGCGTCAGGAGCCTATGTATAGCAGAGGAAGTTTGGATCCTTGTTGGATCCGTGCACCTGTTGTTGGGGGATGGCACCGTGTATCATTCTGTGGCCGCCCGCCCGCCGCAGCCCTACCCAACCCCTGGACCTACCAAACCCCACCCCCGGAGGTGGTAGAGCCCGGCGTGGCTCTAGGAATGAGAGGGTGGGAGGGGGTTGGTTGGGGGTTCATGATATGGTAGGTGAAATGATGACCATAGGAATTCAGGTGCACCTATTATATGTGAAAGGCCGGCTTCAGGTACAGCTATTGTATGTGAAATGGTGGCTGAATAGATGCAGGTGCAACTGTTATAGGTCCAATGGTGGCAGAATAAATGCAGGTGCAACTGTTATAGGTCCAATGGTGGCTGAATAATTGCAGGTCCAGCTGTTATAGGTCCAATGGTGGCTGAATAAATACAGGGACAACTGTTATAGGTCCAATGGTGGCAGAATAGATACAGGTACAATTGTTATAGGTCCAATGGTAGCAGAATAGATACAGGTACAATTGTTATAGGTCCAATGGTAGCTGAATAAATGCAGGCGCAGCTGTTAAAGGTCCAATGGTGGCTGAATAAATACAGGGACAACTGTTATAGGTCCAATGGTGGCAGAATAGATACAGGTACAATTGTTATAGGTCCAATGGTAGCAGAATAGATACAGGTACAATTGTTAATGGTCCAATGGTGGATGAATAAATGCAGGTGCAGCTGTCGTAGGTCAGATGGAGTCTGAATAGAAGCAGATGCAGTTATTATAAGGCCCAGCGTCCACCTCCTACGATAGAATCATAGACCTCCCGATATGGCACCGATACAAAATGTCAAAATCGGTGCCATATCGGGAAGTCTACGATATGGCTCCAATATGGTCTGCGATGCACCTCCCGATAAAAAGTCAAAATCGCGTTGGTAGGTTGCCTAATATCGTGGCAATTGACCACATTTCTGCGATTAGACACCGATAAAACCCCCATACAATGCGTGGTGGATTGGCATGTCTAGACATATGTCTACGATTTTGCACCTTCCCGATATGTCTCCGATATTTGGTTTTTGTATCGGTGCCATATCGGGAGGTCTAAATTTCTATCGTAGTAGGTGGACGCCAGGCCTAAGTGTAATGGTGACTTGAGGAATGTAGGTGCAGATATTAGAGGTGAAATGGTAACTGGAGGAATGCAGATACGGAAACTATATGTTATATGGTGGCCAGGTGAATACAGGTGCAAATATCATAGGTGAAGTGGTGGCCAGAAGAATGTAGGTACTGCCAAGGAACAGAGAGAGAGGGAGGGAGGGAGGGAGGGAGGGAGGGAGGGAGGGAGAGAGAGAGAGAGAGAGAGAGAGAGAGAGAGAGAGAGAGAGGGAGGGAGGGAGAGAGAGAGAGAGAGAGAGAGAGAGAGAGAGAGAGAGAGGGAGGGAGGGAGAGAGACCTGAGGAGGGAGAGTTTAACCCTTTAAGGACGCATGATGCCTGCAGACATCACCGGACTAAAGACACATGATGCCTGGAGGCATCACCGCACTAAAGACGCATGATGCCTTGAGGCATCATGAGGCATTATTGTTCAATATTTACAAAAATGTTCTAACAAAGAAATAGTAGAGCAATTCTCATGAAATCTTCACAAAATGTAGATATGATATTATATTTAGTATTTCTTTCAAAAGAAATACAACATTTATGATTATGTATCGTATTATGTCAAATTTAAGATTATGAATTTTGACCATAATGTGCCCGTCCTCTAGCGGGACAAACTGGCACCAGCACCCGTCCTAACGGAAGTAGTTCAGCCGCAGGCACCCGTCCTTAAGGGTTAAGGACAGGGAAAGATAGACTAGAAGAAATGGTAAGAAGAAAGCAAACATTTAGAAGGACACTGAGTGTAGAGAGAAGGAGTGAGATTTAAATGGAGAGAGGGAGAGAGAAGATGAAGAGGGGAATGAAAACGAGGAATGGAGAGACGGATAATGAATAAGGACGGAAGGAGAAGAGGGGAAATGGATCTAGGAGAATGAGAGAGTGAAGGGAGGGAGCAGGGGATGAGATAGGAAGGTTAGGGATTCAAGGAACTGTAGCTCATATACAAGGCGTGATTGTTATTTCACACACTATACAAAACAGAGTGTTGTATAAAGTCACACTGCGAAGATTCTAGAGCAATCATACTGCCATAATATAAAATCTCCTTTACAGGTGAATTATGTGCATCAATAAAATATATATTCTGCACGAGGAAAGGGGTTACAATATACATCGGAATAAAAACACCACATGCTAGATATCAATAAGATGTTTAGTTAATATGAAGATATCAAACCTCAAAAAGCAATCAATATCCGTGTAAAACCAATCGCACTTTTGATCTAACTCGTACTCTCTGAACCATGACTTATAAATTACATAGAAAGGAGGACGCTTGTGGGAGGGGGGATTGCTTCGTTGCTAAAACTGCAACCCTGGTATCACGAGCATGCCCACCCCCGACCCCCACCCACCCCCACCCACCCCCACCCACCCCCACCCACCCCACGCACCCCAAACACACACATCATACTTCCACTCTTGTACGTCCTCCTTGGACTGTGACTTCATGGCAGTGACGTCACAGGCTCGTGTAAGATGGACTTCCGGCAGCGTCTGCTGTGTGCGCGCAGACGTATAAAAGTGCAGGTTCTTCTTGAGATCTTCATTCAACCGCATCTAAGACTTACTTACACCAACCATGTGGACTTTATCTACGTTGATACTGGCACTATGCGTGAGTACCATTTGTTTATTATTTGTCTAACGTTGCTTTAACAATTTTTTCTCAATTTCTCTTCTATTTTGATCTTCTTTTCCGATTTTGACTTTCTTTCTATTGTTTTGTTTCTGTTTCTATATGAAAGTAATAAGTTTTATATATCAATGAAGTTCATTTTACTACGTCTTTATAAATGCTCTGGTGAATTGCGAGCGGCTACTTTTCCATTGCACTCTTTATCCCATGTTGTGCTCATGGGATATAGCAACATTTCATCGCAGGAGCAGCGCTCGGAAAGTTTAAAGGATTATTACATCTAACATTGCAGAGCCGCGAAAACGGCTTTTTGACATAGAATTTCAGAATTAACCATCATCGTTACACTGCCTGTGTATTTAACAGTTCTACGGCGCCGGGGTTGACCCTGCTGTGTACTTATTGACTATAATGCCGTGAGGGCAGGTCAATAGAAGAGCGTGCAGTACAGATTAATTTAGGACTATTTTCATTTACTTACTATGTTCTCCTGGTTGAGTCACCGCGTATTGGCATATACATACATAAACAATATTAACTGGTTTTAGATACGACCGCTTGTATCTGAAACCAGTTTATATTGTATTTATCATCGACCTTTTTTCTGACAAGTAGGGTACCCATATTAGTTCATTTAGGTACGCACTGTTCTTCCATACGCATTATTTTTCTGTATTCTCCGGCTTTTGCAACATGGAGCATACATTATATCCGCATGCTCTGGTTATGAAGATACACGCTCATGTGTTTTCTATGGACACTCTGTATTAGGTGGATAATAAATATATACACACTCTTTTGTCAGGCATCACGTAGTCTGTCCCTGATTAAACGCAGACTCGTGTAGAACTACAATAACGGTTCTGAAGCCAAATTAGTACAGACCGGAAGTAGCAACTCAACCTGAGCGTTTGTCCTGCGACGCGCACAAAATTAAAGGAAGACGAAAACAGCAGGAATCCGAAGTACGCACTAATGAAGAATTCTGAGGAGTTCTAAATATGTTTAGTAGCCTGCTTCACGTTCCTATATTTCGGATGGGCTTTCTGTATTTCTTTCTCTCTGTATTCCCTCTGCATTCTCTGTATTCCTTCTCTCTCAATGCATAAATGATAATACCCAGTGAGAATATACAAAAAAAAATCATATTCCAACACTCTCCGTCGGATATTCCCCTCTAGGCACTCCTTGCCAAATTAACACAGACTGTAATTTCATGGTGGGAGCGGTGGCGGGAGTTATTCCGGGTCGGAGGAGATATTGCTGCTGGTGGTGGTCGTGGTGGGGAGGGGGGTCGCTGGGGAAGTTCCCGGAAGGATCCTTCCAGGCGGATCAGCCTATAGGTTGTGTAATATACTAGCAGATCGGTGGGTTTTACTAGGATCATTTAGTGTTGAATGTATGGATTTCAATAAGCGTGTGAGAAACATCAGAAATAATCTAAATTATCTAAACATTAATATAACCCTCTAATTATTTTCTGACTTGAAACTTCCATTAATAAATATATACAGTGGCTGAGAGTAATGTTGGAGGTCGTCAGCTGTATTTACATGGTTTTACTCACACACAGAGAAAAAGAGACAACAATATTTTTTCACACGTTCTCGAAGGTACTCTGTGGAGTGGGCATACACAAGTATGTCAGTGATCCGTCACATTTAGATCGACGCACCTGGTCTCCGCAGGCATAGTAATAACTATCTTAATTCTCCGCAATTTCTCAGAATAGCTTTTACTTTATCTCCCCCCTGGAATAAATGTCCATAGGCTTAACATTGGGAACTCGTTCTCCATGCCCCTACAAGTATTGCAGTCCGTTCGATGGTCTATATCCTGTGTGTTGACCATTTTTTTAGTGTGTGTCTACAGGGGTGAGATAAATACAGAAAGCAATTCGTTCTGGTCAAGGAAGTCATTCTCCAACTTGTTTGAATGCTTTGTGATATATTCACTCCGTATCAAACTCGTGGAGAATGACGACTTTGACCAAAACTTGTTGGTTTCTTCTTTAGTACCCCGTTATTAGAATATTTTACATATCTGGGATGGGTTTGGCGAGCACCATACAGGTAACGGGTAGAGTAGAATACGGAAAGCCGTATTCTCCTAGACTTCTTCCACCACCTGACGGACATTATAGGAACTATTTTACATTAAAAAAAATGCCCAGCGCTTGCGTCGAATTTCTAAATATAAACAAGGTTTTTTCCTAATAATGAGTCGAAAGGTGAGTAATAGATACAACCATGATTTCGATCTATGTGACCGCATTCTCGACCACGCAGATCCAGATCATGGTAATATTGTGTATTTATTTAAAACCAAAGATTGTCATAGAACTGTTTGTTGCTATCGGAGTGTTAGCGGAGTGGTGTGGAGAGGAGTGAGGATTGAGGCATGCTGTTTATATACAGAGTTCCCGCCAAAATAAAGTTGTTGGTAGATTTTTGCTGGGTAGCCTACTGGTTTTGTTGGTTCTGCCTGGAAGCCTGGCCTATGTACTCACTCACATATTAGGCCAGGTAACGCCCACCGTTTTTCTGGCGCATTGTGGGATGTAACTCGGCTGGTTCCCTGTCATGAAGAAATGGTTCCTTTTACGCTGGTTCCCCGGGAGCTAGGGGTCCCAATGAAATTTAGCTGTTTCCCCTCTCCACTACGGATGACTGGGGAGCAACCATAAGTTCAAGGTCGTTTCAAATCCTGGAGGAGGGGAGGGGGAGGAGGAGGTATAGAGTTACAGGGAGCGGCTTGAGGCCATAAATGGGAGATTCTGTTCATAGTGGACACGTATTTGATTCATGGGCCAGTCAGAGAAGGATACATACTATAATAAACTTTATTCTGATTGTGATTAATCATTTAATAAATGTTCATAATCAAAGACTTTAGCAAGTCTACATGTAACCTTGCATGGCTCATCCCAGCGAGGAGGGGTAAGGTAGGTGGAGGGGTAAGAGCCAGTCTCCACATAGAACTAACATACTCATGATATGTGAGTTGTTTGATTTGTATAAGTCTTTACAGTTGCCTTGTTTTGAATCTGAAATGTTCGCTGGTCTCCACTTTCTTTAGTGGATACCCAGGGAACAGGCTTTGGGTTGGGGCAGAGATTAAGCCAGCGCTAGCGCAGCGAAAGATCTGGGGGGAGAGTGATACTCTAAAATGTTCTAAAAACTATAGTAGACCAGTGAGTGAGTGAAATGGTTGTAAAAACAATACGCTCCGATAAATCATAAAGCACTTTACAATTACTGGTTAATTGTATTTGAATCTATTATACATAGAACTAACGATGAGGATTTCGTTGTAGCTACCGATGATAACACACACCGCCCCGACGGGTCCACCTGGGGGACCTGCCCACTCCCCGAGATCCACCCGCCCCGAGATCGACATGGTCATCCACGACGCCTCCCGACGAGCAAGAGGTAAGCAGAGAGATGAAATATGGGACAGGTAACGCCCGCCGAGAGCAACGTGGGATCGCCCTTGACCTCTCGCTGGCTCCCACTGATTTGCAGTGGCAAGGATAGCCAGCACAATCTCTCTGCATCGTGATAACTTATCTACACTTGTTTGAAATGCATGGAAATACACGGTAAAGGAATGGCAATGTTTTTAAAGATGGAAGAATACTTATTAAAATGTTTCTTTAAAAAATATTACAGATTTCGCCACACCTTATAGTGGGTAATCCTGGGTACAAATTGGGACCGTTACCTGGCCTTATATGTGAGTGAGTCTTATATTTAGTGAGCAGAGAGGAGGACTTGGGCCCGTTTAATAATCTAGGCTCGTATATGAAGACCCTTTTCTGTATACCAAGGAGATGTGGGTTAACCTTATTCAACACTCTTATGGACGACCTTATAGACGTCTAAGATTGTCTTAGCAAACGAACATAAATATCATTAAACGATAAACCTTGTACGAGGGACGGAAAAGGGTTTTCATGAACGAGCCTAGATTATTCAGCGGGCACCTGAATGTCACAGTGTGTTTTCCTGTGGCACATGACAACAGGTTGGTTGTAATTGTGAAGTGGCTGTTACGAGTGTTGTGGAGACTGTACACCCCTGTACACTATACCCAATGTGTTTTCCTGTGGTACATGACAACAGGTTAGTTGTGATTGTGAAGTGTGTGTTCTGCGTGTTGTGGAGACTGAGTTGCTCCCTGTACACTATACCCAGTGTATTTTCCTGTGGTACATGACAACAGGTTGGTTGTGATTGTGAAGTGTGTGTCACGCGTGTTGTGGAGACTGAGTTGCTCCCGTTACCTGTCCACAGAGCGAGCTGCTCGTCCCGGAGCCGCTCCCAGCAGCCAGCCCCCGATGATGGAGATGGACATGAAGATGACGGACCTCCAGATGCGGGCCATGCGCCAGAGAATAGACAGGTCAGTCGAATACTATTTGTAACAAAATTTATCTCGCCACTGGTATTTTTATCTCCATAGACTTAACATTGGGAATTCGTATCCAATGCCAACTGGGTATCTAGAAAGAAATACTCAATGGGGGATTATGTCATAAAGGTTAGCCCATTAGCCACTGTGAAGGGTGAGTTAAATTCAGAAACCTATTTAAGCTTGATCCCATCTCGTTTATCACTAGTAATTCATGTGGCTTCAATTATGCTCTGTTGAGGGATTTATGTTCAATATATATGAGGTACATGTATGTTATATTTATTCAGGGGGACATTAGTTTTCAAGTACAATTAATTTCAATGATGATACGTGTTTTGTCAGTACAAACCATGCAAATCATTATAACGCACCTTATTACGTCTTATGGTAATGTGAGATGACCCTTAACGTTGAGATGTTTGTTTCAGCGACCCTCATATAGCCCGGATCGCCATCAGTGACGAGGCGTTTCGCTGGACCGACAGAACCATCCCCTACGAGATCGACAGCCAGTTCAGTGAGTCCGCCTTCATAACGCTTACCACTTAAGGCCCGTTTCCATTGGCCGACAAACATTGTGTAGATTTTTTGTGTTCTCCTAATAGCCTATTCCCATTGGCCATCACCGAGACACAGTCAGGAACCACCGACGGACCTTAGCACTGCTGACGCCAAATGGAAATAGGCTTTTAGGAGAACACAGAAAATCTACACAGTGTTTGTCGGCCAATGGAAAAAGGCCTTATATATATACTATACAGGAAACCTATGAAAGTTTAGGGTCAGAACTCATAACTTTGAATCGCATAGTAATTCACAAGGCGAAGCCACGTGAATTACATAGCGATTCAAATGAGATGGGATCGAGCTCTGACCCTAAACTTAAATAGGTTTCTGAATTTGTTTTGCCTCTCATATTGACTAATGGGCTAATATTCGTGACATAATCCCCCATTGGATATTTTTCCTAAATATCTAATGGGCGTTGGATACAAGTTCCCAATGTTAAGTCTGGGGTAAAAATACCAGGGGTGAGATAATTTAGATGAAACCTATGAGAGTTTAGGGCCTGAGCTCGTATCCCATCGAGTTTGAATCACATAGTAATTCACAAGGCGAAGCAGTGTGAATTATGTAGTGATTCAAACGAGATGGGATCAAGCTCTGACACTAAACTTGAATGGGTTTCTGAATTTATCTCACCATTCACATTGACTAATAGGTTATCATTTTTGACAAAAATCCCCCATTGGATATTTTTCCTAAATATCTGATAGGCATTAGATACTAGTTGCCAATGTTAAGTCCATGGAGAAAAAGTATCAGGGGTGAGATAATATACAGGAAACCTATGAAAGTTTAGGGTCAGAGCTCATATCCCATTGAGTTTTCGAGAATTGTGTAGTAATTTGCAAGGCAAAGCCGCGTAAATTATGTAGCTAGGCAATGTACGAGTCATTTTCACACGGCCGACAATTCCCCACCGATCTGCAGTCGGGAACCACCAATGCAAGATTAGTGAACGGAAACAGACATGCAGAGAAGTGTTCACCGATCAATTGTGCATAGATTTTGCAATGAGACCACCACCTAGCGACAGAATCAAAGGGGTTTGAAATCGTCGGTGATGGTCATTGTGTTTGGAGGCCAGTTCTGTCAGTATGAACCTCTTAACTTTATTAGAAACAAGGCATACAAAGTACCCTAACCGATCTTTACATACTGCCGTACAATCGTTGGCCACCACCAACAGATCTTTAGGAGAACTCAATTAATGAGTGCCGTTTTCGTCGGCCAGTAGAAAATGGCTTTATCTGAGCGTGTCCCATCCAAATAAACACTCAAGCATGGTATGTCTTTGTCAATCTAGTTAGCATACCTTCCATGAACATAGCTATTGTCGCCATCTTGCATCACCATTTAACTAACAGCGTGCATGTACCGTTACCCATTGTTGATGGCCATTTACTAACGGCGCAGAAATATAATGGCGTGGATACCACAGACAATAATCATGACAATAGAGATGAGACAATGGGTGATAGTTTATACGGGTTACTTATATAAGGTACTCTAAACAGATTCCATATTAGTTACATATATATCTACATTTAGAGCACGTAGTGGAAATAAGAGGAAAATCTGGAAAAACCCTGCTGGGTTTCGCTTATTTTGCAAACGTTGATGTTCCTTTTTCCCCTCCTAAAGACCTGGTCACGATGTTTGCATTGAATAAAAGCGGTGTATGTTGTACCCTTCGGGGACAAGCCACAAACCACCCCTCACAGCATATATCCAGGCCACAGACTCGGCATGCAGAGTGTGAAGTCGTGATAAAGTGGATCTTTCATAACTCCGTTGTTTCTATCATTATTGTTCAGCTCAGACCTCCACCACACTACCCCTCCCCCCCCCCCCCCCCACATTCACTTAGTAATCGCCACCAAAGTTTTGTGTAATATCGTCCTCAATACCTACATAATGCACCTAACCAATAGCCTCATTCTTATGTAAACATTAATCACATTAATATATATTCATGATAATTGCATAATTCTCTCTGATATATGGTATGGCAATTTAAAACGTAGCATTTTTTCTGAATATAACTACTTGGGTTGCAATGAACCATTGTTTTCGATAGGGCCAGTGTTATAAGATCTACTTTACTTCAATATAGTAATGAATAACTGTCTATTTCCCTTTTTAGGGAGAAACATAATATAATGATAAAAATCCAATAGAATTAGAAAAAAGCATATATTCAATAGATATGTCCCATACACACCATATGAGACCAGGAGATGCCCAATGAGAACTCAATGAGGACGTTGGTTATTTATTAATCTCAATATATCAATTGCTGAGGCCTAGTTACTGTGGAGAACGTGATTTACACAAAGTGAACTCTAAAGTGAGAATCATGCGGTAGCAGGCCCCTGGATTGTTGATGGTCCATGCCATACTAACACGCAAGTCTCACAAACAAGTGTACACTGAATTCCTGGAATATGAAGCTTGGTTATGACAAGCCGCTTTACCCATGAATTACAAATATGTATTAGATTTATACACAATGTTGACTGGTATGCTCCGAGGAGTTGACGCGTAGTAATACGTAGTATGCGAGGATATTGCGCAGAGTCAACTCCGAGGAGCACAAGCTGCTTTACCCATGAATTTCAAATATTTATCTCCCCCCTGGTATTTTTTCTCCATAGACTTAACATTGGGAACACGTATCCAACGCCTATGAGATATTTAGGAAAACTACCCAATGGGGGATTATGTCACAAAGGCTAGCCCGTTAATCAATGAGAAGGGTTGAGATAAATTCAGAAACCCATTCAAGTCATTCAATCCCATCTCGTTTGAATTGCTACGTAATTCACGCGGCTTCGCCTTGTATATTACTACGTGATTCAAACTCGATGGGATACAAGCTCTGACCCTAAACTTTTATAGGTTTCCTCTATATTATATTAGATTTAATCTAATACATATAGCTTTCACTTCAGCTTGATATATTTGGATCCTAGACGAAATGGCAATTTGACTGTGTGCAAGTGGGTTACAGAGAAGGATCCATATACTAAATGTAACCCAAACCTTTTAATTGTTATTCATTTGTAATTGCAAGCTCATTCATCAATGATGAACATATATCTCCTCCTAGTTTGGATGATCGTTCAAACTGCGTGCTATTTTTACCAGGAAGTCCGTGCTGGTGTCTCTTTGAGACTGTGTTTATTCTCGGCCGTTTCCTGGTCGGAGGGGCGTCCACCAAAGCACCGACCAAACATCACGACATGTTCTTGTCTCGGTGTTGTCTGTGTCTGCACACATTCACACACATACCCGGTTCTCCGGCTGACTTCTCGGGCCCCGTGCCACACTGAGTGCGGCGCTGGGGTGTGGGTGAGATCACTCTCCCAGCATAGATTCTGCGCCTTACTTCCGGTCCTGCTTGTATCTCTGCACCGACCTGCCTTTTTGAGGCAAAGTCTGCCCCATACGCCAGTTTTTCAAATATCCTAAATTCTGAGGGCTTTGGGAACGAAGAGTGTCCACTTACCCGGGGTTCTATTGTGTACACTCATGTGGGATTACTTTCTTCAGTGGAAAGTACTTCATGAGTTGTAGGGTTTTGTTTCTCAACATGTCGCGTGTGCTTACTTGAAGGGACAGTCTAATCAAATTTGGATTCACATTATACAGTGGTTTCAAGCTGAAAATGAAACAGCTGGATTGACTGTGAAGCTCATTCAACAATCCCAGTATATATCATGAGTTGTTTGAGTTTCGTAACTTTTGACAGTCACACTTTGTGGAATCCGAAATATAGTTTATCTATGTGACCTCACTGGGTTGAGGTAGAGACATAGTAAGCGCAAGAGCCACGGCAGTTCTGCTGGGAGTGTGGGGTGAGGTGGGATGTGTGCGGGGGCAAGCAGGATCCCATAGAGCACGTGTTGAACAACGTGAAGCGATGGGGATTTCTAGGATCATCAACCGCGAGCAGTGAACCAGTGTACATGTGCTTACAAAAGCCCTCTGATGTCAGGGGAGTGTGCCAGGAAGGGTAGCCACCAGCGCACGCCTGGCGGTTGCGTCAGGGATCACGCCTCGTTTTCGTGTGACGCCATTACAAGATGGCGCGAGTGGGAGATAGGTCTATAGCAGTTGGAATCCCCGGTGCCAGACCTTTTCCGGGGAGCCGGAGTGCATGGGCCTTATCTCTTTCTACACCGCCTCACATATATATGTGATAAATTCGCTTGTTCATAAAGACACAATGACCAATACATTGAATTTAAGATGTTATATCTGACAGTTCACTTGGGAAGTTAAGGCAAGTTCATAGAGTCACTGTAAATGGATGATAACATTTTAGACAGAGAAATCAGCATCATATTTAAAGGCAGAGACCATGGGAATATCATTTTTACATCGAGTTTTGTACCATGTGCAAGTATGGTGGGTTGTTCTATATTTATTATATACTCAAATTTAATTTCTTTTAAATCTTACTATAAGTTGCCATAGACAACATGTCGAAGTGAAAGTCTACACACTGCCGATTTTTCAATGTGTTCCGTATAACAGTGTATGGAACAGGGTGCATTACAGAATTTATGCTGTATGGGGAGCAGCAATACTGCACTATCATGCTTTCTTTATTTGGTGGAGATTTTCTAGACTCTAAGAGGATTCCTTTCTACCCACTCCATGTATACTATTAACCACTCATCTAATTCAAATGTAATGTTTGTGGTTATCTATCAATACTTACTGTTAATTTTTCATGTATTGTTTTTGTGTGACTTGGTCAACTGCCCTGTAACTCTGCATATTTGCCTGGATTTGTAATCTTATAATGGAAGACCACCTACTTCCAGGTGAATTATATGTGAATAAAAAAAAGGGTTATTCTCCGTGATTGTCATTTGCTGCGTGTTTTGTGTTTCAGACTCAACTCATCGGGCTATGATCAAGGCAGGCATGGACGAGTGGGAGAAATATATCTGTATCCGCTTCGTACAACGGAGAGGGGAGAAAAACTACGTACGCATCATCAGCAGCGATGGGTGAGTTTTTTTGTTCTTTTGTGTTTGAAAGGCTTTTATTCAATCTGTCTATTGACAGGTTTTCCATGAATAAGTGGTATAAATGGTATTCTTTTCCAGGAAGAAATATTCTTGAGATTTATGTTCAAGGGGCCATCCATTAAGTTCATATGCACTGAGGGGTAGGAGGTAAATTCAGAAATTCTACGAATATACTTTTAAAATGGAGAAAAAGACCATATCCTCAAATGAGTTATTTTCAACTGATTCTAGCGGCCATAGTCCTATTCCAGATTGCTAGTATGTTGTAATGTACAATAAGTAGGAATAAAAACATGCACTTGATTACATGAAAAAATCAACTAGATATTTGATAGATAGATATTTTTATTAACGTGTGTATGTTTTGATCTATAAATAAGCACCACCCATCCATACCCTGTAACTTATTTCTACTTTCAGCTGTAAATAGTCTTTGACCTGTAACCCATTTGAACTTTTATCTTGAAGTAACTTGTCATATATCGCCTTTTCAGAAGGAGACTCACGATATAAGAATAACTTGGTCCGTCCTCCACCGAGTTTGACTGTGGAGTGATTCACGAAGCGAAACTGAGTCAATTACATGGCGGTTAAACAAGGTGGAGTGCGGACCAAGTTATTTTCATCGAGTGGGTTTCTAATTTCATCTCACCCCGTATACATGACTAGGAACATTATTATCTACTAAAATAACTCGCCCAATTAGCCATTGGGTATTGGGTACACTACTTTCATGGCCGTGGAGTATGAGTTCCTAATGTTAAGCCTCTGGAGAAAAATACTGGGGTGAGATAATTGCACATATTTGCTTCATTGTCGATATTATCTACATTCGTTAGAGCATGCTTGCATGCACTTTATACATCATCTAGAGGCTAGAGGGATCCATATACACTTTCAGGGTACTGCATACAAACTATCCCTTCACTATCTGTGTGCTATTCACTGTGATATTGAGAACAGAGCAGGGAGCCAGAGACACAGTCTCTTAGAGGCAGGCCCAGCTGGCCATGACCAATCACTCAATACCAAAATACCTCAACACCCACTCACTGGTGCTTGATGTGTTTGGATCCTAGAGAGGCAGTTGCAGAAATGGCAAGTTGACTGGGTGCAAGTGGGTTACAGAAAACTATCCATCGGCTAAATCTAACTCAAACCTTTTAATTGTTATTCATCTATAATTGCACGCTCATTCATCTATGATGAACATACTATTTGCTCCTAGTTTTTAAAAACGGTATATTTGTATTGTCATTCAGTTGCTGGTCGAATGTCGGGATGACTGGAGGACGTCAGGAATTGTCCATCGATATCAAGGGATGCCTTTATGTAAGTAGCTCCCCAGGTTAAAATATGTGAACATGTGTTTGAAGTAATGTAGTTCCATGAACATAACGATTGGACGTCTCTCTACACCTTCATACACGCGCTCAGGGGCCGGTTTAATAATCTAGGATCGTACATGAAGACCCTTTTCTGTACCTCGTACAAGGGTTATCTAGAATGATATTTAAGTCTGTTCGCTAAGACAGTATTAGCTGACCATAAGGTCGCCCACAAGTGTTGAATAAAGTCGCCCTACATCGCCCTAGATCTCGTTGGCGTACAGAAAAGGGTCTTCATGTACGATCCTGGGGCTCGTTTCATATTCTAGGATCGTACATGAAGACCCTTTTCTACACCCCATACAAGGGTTATCATTTAATAATAACTAAGTCTGTTCACTAAGACAGTATTAGTCATCCATAAGTTCGTTCATGAGTGTTGATTAAAATTGGCCCAAATCGTCCCTGGGTTTCTATGGCTTACAGAAAATGGTCTACATGTCTGATCTTAGATTAAGAAACGGGTCTTAGATTATTAAACGCGCCCAAGGTCACACCTCAAGGATCATTCCTCACTTCTGCATTACACATTCACATAGGTTTGGCTGAGACCCTGCTACAAAGTTTTTCTGCCTGCCCATCATTGTCCATCATTGCCCATCATTGCCCATCATTGCCCACCATTGCCCACCATTGCCCATCATTGCCCATCATTGCCCATCATTGCCCACCATTGCCCACCATTGCCCATCATTGCCCATCATTGCCCATCATTGCCCATCATTGCCACTAATCAATGACTTTAACATGACCGACCGATCATTTGACACATTTTGCAAATTTATCGGCAAGTCGATAAATCAATTAACCGATTTTGCCTGAACAAAAGACAGCGATTTTTCGTCTGCAGCATGAAGGATTATCAAAATCCGAGGTATTGTACTCTAAACAAGCAATGAACATTATCCTGCATATCAACTTTATTTCTCCGTCTTGGGTTGTGCCTTCCTTACAACATACTATAAAAACACCACGATTTTTTGGTCTGCAGCACCACACGATTGTGCACGAACTGGGCCATGCGATCGGCTTCCACCACGAACAGACGCGACCCGACCGCGACCAACACATCACTGTGAAGACGGCCAACATCCAGTCGGGGCTCGAGTACAACTTCGACAAGTACGACTGGGACTACGTCAAGGACTACAACATTAAGTATGACTACCTCAGTGTCATGCACTACTCACAGTGGGTAAGTCAGCAGCATTTTGCTTTACCCCTTGTCCCATAGGCTTAACATTGGAAACTCGCTCTCCATGCCACTAAAATGAGTATTGCAGTCCGTACTCCATGGCCTATATCCTGTGCGTCATCCATTCTTTCAGTGTGTACAGGGGTGAGATAAATACAGAAAGCAACTCGTTTTGGTCAAAGAAGTCATTTTCCAACTCGTTTGAATGCTGCGCGATATTCACTCAGCTATCACTTTGTTCATATTACTCCACATCAAACTCGTGGAGAACGGCAACTTTGACCAAAACTTGGTTACAGATAACTATCCATATTCTAAATCTAACTCAAACCTTTTAATTGTTATTCATTCATAATTGCACGCTCAATCATCTGTGATGAACATAGTTTTAACCTCGCGTAAGTGGACATCCTGCGTAAGCGGCCACTTTGGCTCGGAACGAAGGATGCCGCTTACGCGGGGTTCTACTGTACTCCACAACCATGGCGTATTTTCGGTATGTTGCTAATTAGTATTGCGTATTTGCCAGGCTTTCTCGTGGAACGGCGCGCGGACCATACTGACCCTTGACGACCAGTACCAGGACATGATTGGCACGGTGCCAGGTGTGAGTGCACGTGACATCCAGACGGCGCTGCTCATGTACAGCTGTGCAGGTGAGTCCCGCCATCCCCACCTGCCAGGGACCTGTTTCACTAGTCTTGTGACATGTCTGTGACACCATACAGACATTGGGTTTGTCTAGTTTCGTGACACCACAAGTAGCTGCCCTTAGGAAATACAGACCCCAAACATAAGAATTAGACAAATCTAGACACATCATGGACCTGTTTCACTAGTTCTGTGACAAAAGTGTTAGACAGATATGAAAAGCGGCACCAACAGTGCAAGCAAGAACGGACAAAACGAAGTCTAATGTCTAGTTCTTATGAAACCGGACACACCATCTAGACGCCATCTAGACATGTCACTGTCTAGTGAAACAGGTCCCTGTTTCAGTAGTTTCGTGACATGTCTAGATGGTGTCTGTGACACCATATGGACAGATCAACACAAGTCGCGGCACTTAGGACAAGACAGACCCCAAACAGGGTGTGTCTGGTTTCAAATGTATTAGACAATTTCACTCACTTTTCTTTGGAATTAAGCAATGAAACTTTAGCACGAGTAAGGGATACATGTCACCTATAATCGTCCTAAATATGAAGAAGATTGGCTGCTCCGATCCACTGATATTTGACATCAACTGTGACATGCGTTTTGAAACCAGACAAAATATTTTCCGCTGTTGCTTGCACTGTTGGTGCCCCTGTTGATGTCTGTCTAGGCCTAATGTCACAAAACTACTGAAACAGGTCGGTGGTGTCCTGATGCTGTATTATAGATAGGTTGGCCACCAGCTCTGTCTCCGACCTAAAGCCCATAAGACAGCGACATTTCCCACAGATTCTCACCGATCCAATCAACAATCGGGAAGAAGAATGTTCTCCAATCTATGACTTTGTACAGCGACCCAATTGAGATCAAAGAGAGCCGCCGGTAGCCGAGCTGGGCTGAGTCTCGGGCCGCTTGTGTGGATTCATAGAAAATGATTCAAAGTTTAATAACTTGGAACCAATTAATATATTTGGAAACAGTTTTCAGATTCATCATTGCCTTTGTCTCCCCTACAAATCGATATAAGGCACTTGTAAATTGGACTGGGGGTGGGTAGCATCGCTGTTCTCACTGCCTTCTCAGAATCGGCAACTGTCGATGAAGTGTGTACAGCGACACAATTAAGGTCAGGGAGAGTCACTCATTACCCCAAGGCAAGTAATGCCTGACCAAATTAAAATCGGGGCTGTGAAGTGCGCACAGTAACCAGATTCTGACCGTACTTCCCAGTTAGCAATGGGTTTCAAATTGCTAATCAATGGATATGGTCTTTGACAATTTAGAAACAATGGCTAGTGGTTTACTGTGGCCGCATAAATTTGCAATGGGAACTTAGACTGGCCTCAGTCCCTATGATAAGGGGGTGTTCCACTGGACCGACGGTAGCCGATTCTGTAGCCAGACAATCGCAGATCATTATCGGATGCCCTAGAATTTCTCAAATCTTTGAAAATGGTCATTTATTAAACTATTATTATCAGAATTAAATACATTACAATACGTGAGCTTCCTCTACAGGGCCCAGGAACAATTGATCGGGTGAGAAATCGGTCTTGTGGAGCACACCCTTTAGACGATATACATATATAAGCTGTGTTAGAAATATCCTAATCCCTTTTTTCCTCTGTTGCAGCTGGGTGTAACAAGAATCTGTGCCCGGAGGGTGCCATCATCAGTCCCTCCTGTGAGTGCTGGTGTAACACTGGAAACCCCGCCAAGCCCGTCATCCCCTGGGACCGAGTCCCCGGGTCATGCAAGGCCGCTAATGACTACACAGGTAATTACCTTCAGATGATTTCCTTTCAAAGATTTTGGGTCTGATATGAAGTACAGTACCGGTTCCGGGACACCCCGCTTAAAGGGATAATATGCTCGGAACGGATTTATCTATTTATTTTACACAATTGTGGGATTGTTTTATATTTATTTGGCATTTATTTCTCATTTATTTGCTTAGAATGTGTTATTTGATATATGTATTATCTAATAACTGGTATTTCCTTCATCTATATAGGTATGCTCTACTATATAGCCATTGGCATACTGAAAACCCCGCTCAAGGGGACACCCCACTTCAGGGAACACTTGGCCCGGAACGGAGGCTGTCCCCTTAAGTGGGGTTTTACTGTACATATATGGTTATTAAACTCATATATACAAAAATGTTGCTTTACAGTATTTGCACAATAAAGGGGCAGTTGCCTTAATTGTAGTGCAATTGCTTTTCATGGCAGTGTCATGCAGTTATCATACCTTACAGTGTAGTATAGTTGTATAATTTCTACGAGCCTTAGTGAAAGAAAACAATAATTTGATAATACATTAATTCATGAAGCGCCATATATAGTAAGGAAAAGATGTCTCTTTGGTTCTCACAAAACTCGTTCCGTTTCAATTAAAATTCAATTTATTGATGATAATTGATGAATACAAGCAAGTTGGTGATGATCTTCGTCAGGATTTCCCTTCTTTCAGTCAATGTACCATTGGTGGATGGTCACTCACTGTTTTATCAAATTGCAATCTCTCATTCCTCAATCCAACAGATCCCTGCATCGACTTCTTCCCCAACTGCACTGCGAGGGCTCGGGGAGGAGAGTGTGACACTAACCCGAACGACATGATCCTTGACTGCCGGAAGTCGTGCAAAATCTGCGGACCCAGTGAGTATTTCATCTCTAAGACCGTTTCCATTGGCCGACAAAAACGAGATTGTTTCAGTTCTCATAAAAGCCTGTTTCCATTGGCCATCACCGGTCTACAGTCAGAAACCACAGACAGACATTTAGCACTGTTGATGCAAAATCAGTCAATGGAAACAGACTTTAAGGGGAACTCAAAAAACCTCTGCTGTTTTCGTTGGCCAGTGGAAACAGGCTTTATACGTTTTATTTTAGGGAGCATAAACAAACTGTTTTTTTAAGTATATCTGTGCCAAAGATATACACCAAGGCTGCACGGCATCTAACAGCCTGCAGCATCTGTAACTCACCAAGTGGGATGTAAATGCTGAGCTGATGGACATGGATATGCAAGTCTGTACAGCTCTGCATGAAATGTTATTGGACGGCTCCACAGTGGGTTTGCCGATTTTTGATCAGATATACTTTCAGGATTGTTTACACTTCCGTTTAGAGTGCCAAACTACTTTGCATATGACCATATATGGCAAACTGTATTTCCTTGTTTGGCTCAGTTTCCACTTTGCCAATTAGTGTTATTTCAAATGTTTCCAGTAAGTAGTATAGAGACATGTTTAGTGTGCCTGAATACAATCTGTCTGTTCTGATTCGGAAATATTGACCGAGTTCAAAAACGAGGTGAATATTATCATATGTTTAAGTGTCAATGATGCCTCTATGATGCTGGAGGCATCATGCTGTGGTGTCCATGGGGATGCCCGGAGGCATCATGCTGTGGTTAAAAGGTCAACAATTCAGAATCTTATCTATTGAATTGTAATCATTGGATAAATGTTATATTGCATGCTATTTACTGCATTAGTTTTTCTTCCATGAAATAAGAAAACATTAAGGGAGGGGTATATGTAAATTTGATCCCTCTAACCTCTTTTTACCTTTTTGGGCATGAGTTACTCACCATGCTGATATTGTTCTCCCCCCACAGACTCTGTGTGTAAAGACTACAAAGACTTCTGTGAACGTTGGGCTCTGCGTGGAGAGTGTGAATCCAACCCGACTTACATGAACCGAATCTGCCGGAAGTCGTGCGGGGCATGCGTCAGCGCTACCTCCACCGTCGGACGTAAGTAGAACTATTAGAGCGTGCTTGCACGGCCAATATACGTTGCCTAAAGGTTAGAGTGGTCACATATTGACTTTCATCGTCTCAGGGTCTTACTATCCATAGACTGAGTGTAACCCAAAAAAATTTAATTGCTATTCATAAATTTATAATTGCACAGTCATTCATGAATGGTAAACATACCATTTCCTCCTAGTATTAAAAGAACGCTGTACAAATGAACCATGTTATCCAAGACCATAGGGGTTGATAAAATGAACGCACGTTTATACCACCATCTGTAAACTCTCATAAAATAGTTTGTGTTTTTAAATTATATTTACAATTATGAAATCTAAAACAGATGGTAGACTGCCGAGTTTTCCTTAATGTAAGCTTACGAATCTTGTCCAATAAAATAAGATTCCTGTCCAAGATAAGATGTTAAAAAAACAGTGATCAATGTTGAAAACATTGTGTTAGTTTGTGTGCGTTATGGAGATATTCACCATCTTTACTTTTTTGTACTGATGGTATATTACATGACTGGAATCTGTTTGCCATTTTCTATCGTCCAAACCTCAAAATTAGACCACGCTCTGTTAAAAATATATCCACCAATGATAGGACTATATAACTTGCCTAGTCCTTTGGCTAAATCTAACTGGAGGTGAATGCTACCTGTACACATGTTGTACTCGTTCTTCTTTCAGCATGTGACGATCAGTCTGAGCTTTGCCCGCCCTATGCTAGAGGAGGAGACTGTGAGCAGTACCGTGACTCCATGTTAAAGCGCTGCCCTCACTCCTGTAAGGCCTGCCGTAATGCCACCGGTGAGTCAACCTCTCATATATCCCATAGTCCTATATACCTATGAGCGAACAACCTATGATTACTTAACGCTGCTGGGGGTGGAATAACTTTTGTTTACTGCCCAGGTTGAAGTTACTGCCCAGGTTGACGTTTACTGCCCAGGTTGACGTTCAGAGATATTCGGTTTTTAACTATATTAGCCGACAATTGAAGGTATATAGGAATAGGGAAACCACGTACCAGTGGAAATAAGTCAAAGTAACTCGGTAAGGCTTGGGAAAATTACTGCCCGCGGCTACCCCTTGGGCAGTAATTTTTCCAAGCCTTACCTCGTAACTTTGACTTATTCCCACCGGAACATAGTTTCCCTCTATTCCTGTATGCCTATGGCCGCACAACCTATGCTTACGCCACGTTATGGGGGGTGAAGTAACTTATGTATACTACCCAAGGATGCCGTATACTACCCAAGGCTGACTTTTAAATAGACCAATCAGATTGTCTATTACAAAATTCATATGAAAAGTGCAGTGGGTAGAAAACATAGAGTGTCAACTTACTCGATAAGGTTGGATCTGGCTTTGCGTTTGATGGTGGGTAAGCAAATAACGCTATTTATCTATATTAAACTACATTTGAAGGTATATGGGAATAGAGAAACTAAGTTTCCAGAGAGAGAAAGTCAAAGTTACTCGGTAAGGCTTGGAAAAATTACTGCCCGCGGCCAAGGCCTTGGACAGTAATTTTTCCAAGCATTGCCTTGCAACTTTGACCTTCTGTCAACGGAACATTGTTTCCCTATATTCCATCTTTATATTCTTATCATTTCTTGCAGAGCCCTTTCTGTGCACAAAGATTTACCGATTTTCGGATCTTTATACCAGAGTGCAGAAGATGAAAACAGTACAATTATATTCAAAGGGAGCCCCTTATGCGGGGTGACCCCCTTAAGCGGGGTGGCCCCTTACGCGTGGTTAAAATAGACTCAATAAAAAATTCTATTCCGTGCAAATTGTTCCCTTAAGCGAGGTGTCCCAGAAGCGGGGTTTTACTGTGTTTAAGACGAGGTAAGTGCGGGATATGAGCTGCCTCTGAATACAGCGTTGAAGTAATGTAAATGCATTTTCTTGCTCCAGACTTTGTCTGCCGTAACTGGCATGTAGAATGCTCCCAATGGGCGAAATACGACCGATGTACCAAGGAACGTGATTGGATGACACTCCACTGCCCGAAAGCATGTGGCTTTTGCCAAGGAGGAAACATCCCAGGTAAGTGTTTAGGAATATGTTCATCCATCTTATCACTCATCTTTTCAATGTGTAATATGTTATTATGTCAACTCTGCTGCCTGGAAATATGCATATCAATATACATGTATTGGCCAATCAGAGAGCTATTTATATTCGCGAAGGACGTGGTTTATGAGTAAAATAATTATATTCTTAATCAAAGGGTGGACACATGTGTAAGAGTAGGAATCAGTAATGCTTTATGGAAAGCAATGCCTATTACTTTTTTAACATGAAAAAGTAAAGACGACGACAACAACAGAAACACAGCAACCTAGAGACCTCAAGCAAATGAAAAGAAATGTAAGGAAAGAAAAGGAAGAGAATGTGACTGAGAATCACGGAAGTAAATTGTATTGTAAAATGAGAAGTGGAATAAAGGAATTTCTTATAAAAAAAAGAAAGATTGATATTCTTCATTGTATAATGTTTGTTAATTCATGCCAACCATTTATCCTCTGGTGATATATTTAACAGCTTAAAGTGAATTTTTCTTGCATGACTCTTGCAGATTGTAAGAACTACGCTCCAAACACAGACTGTGCACGCTGGGCTAGGGAGGGAGAGTGTGAATCCAACCCCAACTGGATGCTCTACAGTTGTGCTGAGTCATGTCTCTCCTGTGGGCCAAGTATGTCACGTGATATTAATAATGATGATAATAATGATGATGATAATAATAATGATAATAATAATGATAATAATATTGATAATAATGATGGTAATAATAATAATATAATCATAATGATAATCCTTAATCCTAGCCTTCCTCAAATTAAAAAAGGAATTGCTGATATAACTGTTTTTTCTTTATATGTTTCATTTAGCAGTCTCTCTCAAATTAACACGTTTTTCCAGATACATTAAGTCCGATTTGATATGTAGCATGTCAACTACCTAATTCATCAAGATAAAAAAATCTAATAAGTATGAATTTATATCGTCAGGGGTAAACTCCCATTTTTCATCAGCGCCCAATCGCAGAGACGTGGTCAACTGCTCCAATATTAGGTGACCTTCCTATTTTGTGAGGTCAATCGTAGACCATATTGGAGCCATATCGTAGTAGGTAGACGCCGGGCTTTAGTGTCAGTTTAATTAAACTCTGAGGACAATGTAGAAAGAAAACATTCCATTCAAATTTGTCTGACACATGGCTATCAGAATAAGAGGAGTATGATATAAAATGCCGAGGGCATTAATATAAAGGCCTACGGAAAAGGATCAGTATCTTTTGGTGTGGGAGGGTGGGTAAAAATCCTTTCGAAGCTGCGTCTGGAAGCTGCCGTTGCGCCCTCTAGGAAGCGTGGAGGGAAGCTAAGTCCTGCAAGCGTTGCTTCTCATTACCGCCAGGTGGCCATTGTCCCAATTTAATTATATATAATTTTACAATTATCCTCAATATATTCATTCATTTTTAACCTATTTTATTGTCAATCACAGATAGAGAATGCCTGGACCGTCGGCCTACCTGTGCCTCGTGGAAGAAGGACGGTTACTGCACTCACTCCATTGACGGGCCTCTGCTGGCCTTCTCCTGCCCCGCCTCCTGTGGCCACTGCACGCCCGACCCCGACACCGACAACAACAACGGTGAGGCTGCCCTCTGTAGTCTAACCGTATCAGTCTCTGAAAACATGTAGCGGATATCCATAAAGTATGTGCGCAGAATTTCTGAAATGTTTGACCCCACCCCACCCAATCCGTATCTTGCACGGAATCGAACAAAGAAGAAGCATATACACAAATTTCCGAAATTCATCAAACCTATCCCCCTCAATGCGTACGCACTTTGTGGTTCACAAATAAAGGATTTTTATATCTTTTGTAAGCTAGGATATTGGGGTGTGTGAACTGACCTGTAACTGAACCCTCTATGTGTGATCTGAACTATGATCGTACCCTCCCCCTTTGAACTGACCCGTGACCATACCATCCCCCTGTGAACTGACCTGTGAACTGACCCGTGACCATGTGAACTGACCCGAGACCATGTGAACTGACCCATGACTATACCCTCCCCTTCTGAACTGCCCTGTGACCATACCCTCCGCCTGTCAACTGCCCTCTGACCAACCCTCCCCTGTCAACTGACCCGTGACCATGTGAACTGACCCGTGACCGTGTGAACTGACCTGTGACCATGTGAACTGATCCATGACCGTACCCTGCCCCTGTGAACTGACCCATGACCATGTCAGCTGACCTGTGACCATACCCTCCTCCTGTGAACTGGCCCGTGACCATGTAAACTGACCTGTGACCTTGTGAACTGACCCATGACCATGTGAACTGACCCGTGACTCTGTGAAATGATCCGTGACCATTTGAACTGACCCGTGACCATGTGAACTGACCCTTGACCCTGTGAACTAACCCATGAACCTGTGAACTGACCCATGACCCTGTGAACTGACTTGTGACCATGTGAACTGACCCTTGACCATGTGAACTGAACCATGACCCTAAGAACTGTCCCCTGACCATATGAACTGACCCATGACCATATGAACTGTCCCCTGACCATATGAACTGTCCCCTGACCATATGAACTGACCCATGACCCTATGAACTGACCCATGACCCTATGAACTGACCCATGACCCTATGAACTGACCCGTGAATCTGTGAACTGACTTGTGACCCTATGAACTGACCCGTGACGCTATGAACTGACCCGTGACCGTACCCTCTTGCTTGTAGCTGCATGTCAGGACTTTTCGCCGTGGTGTGGAGACTGGCAGCGTGAGGGGCGCTGTGACTCCAAACCTGACCTCATGCTGTGGACCTGTCCTCGCTCCTGCAGAATCTGCGGCTCCAGTAAGTACGCCTCGCTTCACTGAGCACGACACGCCCTGCTGAGTAGAGCTCCGATACTTTTTTTGTTTATTCATCATAATTAAACGACATATAGCATTTTTCCATTGACTTTTTTCCAGGAAACTGTCAACAATGACACTGCAAGATACGCCAGTCAGACGACATTCACATTGACCTGTGACTGTACGCTCTCCTTTACAGTGACACTATACATGTACTTTATTACTACCAAACTAATATCTGGGTATCTTATTTGTCATACATAACAAGTATGATGTTTTGTCGAGCAAATATGTCAATCTAATAATCACAACTCCAATTAAATTGTATTATATATATATAACATATATATATATATTTTACATTAGAACGCCTGAAATATGATGAATGATATGCACTCACTGTACAGGCACGTGGAATACTCTCTTACATAACTGAGCTCTTTAAAAGTGAAATCAAATGTAATTTTGTGCAAAGATATACTTTCCAGAATTAAATAGTTTCAATTGTTATCTTATTAGAAGGTAGCTATTTGACTAAAATGTGTCACTCTTTATAGTATAGATACATCATATAGTTATTTACTGCAATGTAGCTATGAATATATTCTAGTTCTGTAATTTTAATTGAATATTGGCATTTCAGGATCTTATTAAAAAAATTATTAAATTGGGATTTTATCAGATTTTCAATTTTTTTCATATTTTTCGACTGACTCTGCGAACGGTCGACAAGTTACTTTTGCAAAATAATTTGTACGAGAGAAAATTTCCAACACTAAAAAAATACTTTTTCAAGTCAACCAAAAAAGTGAAAACCACTACTTTAGCGAAATCAATTCATCCTTCCACCAAATCGTATTTCATTTATATAAAAAGAAAAGGCGTTTTTTCTTTTTTTAAAGACCATTATTTATTCCATTATCAACATTTTAAAGTATTGTACTTTGCGGTCGTTTTTCGCTAGCTCCAAATGAAATATCCTAATTTCAGTATGAAATGAACGAATGATGTCAATCTGCATATATTGTCCCCCCCCCCCCCCCGTATTAACTACCATATAAGGAATAGAGTAGTCCCAGTAGCCAATGACTACATTCGGAGCAAACCACGACCTTCACCCTGACCTCCTTACATGATCTTTATAGCGCCTTGGGACGGTTCAACAGTCTATAGTTTTTTTTGGGTTTTTTGGGTTGTTTTTTTTGTTTATTCCAACCAGTTCTGCCGCTTTGGCAGATCTTCCACTGGAAGTTCGTTCATTGAAACAGTCATACATTTCTCAATACACAGAGGGCCATTGGCCGACATCAAAGATATCAGGGCATCAGAGTTATGGTATTGATGAGATGAAGGGATGATGGAGAGACAATAAATTGTCAGTAATTCAGACAGTATACTACCACCATGTTACAATGACCTACATCACAGCATTTACTTCCAGTCATAGGTGGAATACTTAGCTTTTGTGTGCATTTTGAACTCCTTTTTTGAGTTTTACTTCTGAACTGCGATGTCAAGTTCATCACCCCCCTGTAAAACGGGAATAGGCTGGTGTGCACTCTAACTTGCAAGAACTTCGCCTTATCATCGCTCCTCGTTCTACGGACTCGATTATCTATTCTATCCACCTTTTTGGACAATTTATACATCATCGACAGAAGCTGTACATTTCTAGGGGCATCGAGATAGTCGATCCCGAGTCTAGCATGTAACTCATCCACCCTTTGTTTGTATACATGTGTCTTGGTTATCACCCGAAGTGCCCTGTTTTGCGTGGTTTGAATCGCATTTATATCAACCTGCCGGCCACTATCAAACAAGAACCCCAATATTCGAGAATTGGTCTTATTTTAATTGACCTAATATCTAATGGGCCACCACCACCCTCCAAGATATTGACTAAGCGCTGTTTGATTTTCAGATACAGTTTGTAAGAACTACAACGCCGAGTGTGAATCGTGGGCATCGTTGGGAGAGTGTGAGGCCAACCCGAGGTGGATGCTGATTGCATGCGCCAAAGCCTGTGGGTCCTGTGGTGGTAGCGGAGTTACAACTCCGAGAACCACACCCACTACTACCACACCCACCACTACCACACCCACCACCACACCCACCACCACACCCACCACCACACCAACTACTACTCCCACAACAAGGAGGACCACCACACCAACTCCAGAAGATAAAAGTATGTACAGTTTTATCACAGTCTTGGATGATAGTCCGTGGTTTTTTAGCACCCCTCTCATAAGATCTCACACTCTCTAAGTGGTATTCTGTACAAGGTTCTCGCTACGCTCTATGGGAGAAGAATTCTTAACGATCTAGGCTTGGACCCTTAAGAGCCACTGGCACAAAGTATTCCCGCTAGGTGGCATCATTGAGATTATAGGAATCTTTGGCACGGGAGGTAGGCAAGTGGATTCTCAAGGCTCTAAGCCTAGTTCATTAAGAAGTCTTCTTTCATAGAGCGTAGTTAGAGTACAGAATATCACTTAGAGAGTGTGAGATCTTGTGAGAGGGGTGCTTTTAGAGCGTGCTCGCACAAGCATGCACTATATAAGTTGCCTTTAAAAGATTAGAGTGGTCACACACACTTTCAGTGGACTGAGAAAAATCTATCCCTTCACTATCTGTGTGCTATTTGCTGTGCTATTGGATAAGGACTTTCTTTCCTAAAATCTAATACTTCAGGACAATTTATACAGGAAACATTTAGGGAAAGTTTGGGGTTAGAGCTCGTATCCCATCGAGTTTGAATCACATAGTAATTCACAAGGCAAAGCCACATGAATTTCATAGCGATCCAAACGAGATGGTATCGAGCTATTACTATAAACTTGAATAGGGTTCTGAACTTATCTCATACTTCACATTGACTAAAGGGCAAACATTTGAGACACAATCACCCATTGGATACTTTTTGCTAAATATCTCCTGGGTGTTGGATAGGGGTTCCCAATGTTATATCTATGGAGAAAAATGCCAGGTGTGAGGTAATATCGAGAAACCAAACAAGAGTTAGTCCTGTTGTTGTTTATCGCACGACGGCAAGATCGCGTATTGCTGCTCGAGGCGAAGCCAAGAGCAGTAATACTCGATCTTGCTGGAGTGCGATGAACAATAACATGACTAACTCGAGTTTGGTTTAGAATTTATCCTACCCCGCCCATCTTAATTACTTCTACATTGAAAGATGACGTCATTTGTCAAGTGTATCCCACTAGAGCGATATTTTTCATTTTTCTTAACTCCAGACCGAATACAGTGACCCAATGTTAAGCCTATGGAGTTTTTTTATTAGGGGTAGGATAATGAATGGTAACGAGTACTGATTCTTGTTTCAGATTGCAAGAACCGTGCATCTCGGAAGTACTGTGAGCGAATCATCAGGGGTGGTTACACATGTGAACGGAATCCTGAATGGATGATTCGTTATTGTAACAAGACTTGTCAATTCTGTGGCCGCAGTAAGTGAAACAATTACTTTTTCTGAAGCTATAGTGAAATCACATACTCTAACATGAAATACATATATGTGCTGCAGTGGTATAGATTGCTTATCAATTTTCAAATTATTATTCTAAAGCGTGATGCAATTGAAATAGATGTATTTAAATGTCACAAAAGATATTCCCCTTACCTCTGTATTCTTCAATTGATTAAAGATTTAAAATAAAAAATATCCCCCTAGATAGAGTTATATCCCTTTGTGCTTGAAACAGATGTATCTAAATGTCACTAAAGATATTTCCTTTACTTCTGTACTCTTCTTTTGATTGAAGATTTTAAATCAAAATGCGTCCCTAAATAGATTTATAGTCCCTTTGTGCTTCAGGAATAAAAGATAGTCCCTAATGATAGACGTAGCAGATACTGTGATATGGCATTCTCTGGTTTTAATCTATTTGAAACCATTAAACACAATAGACGATGGTTTTGTGAACTTTAACCTCTCGAGGTTAATGTCGTAATACACTAGGCTAATGTTTGTGTATTGAAACTCTCGTGGTTTTCGGCCCAGTGATAATCAAGGTTGCCGTATAAGGGACATAGCTATTGTGTTATGGAAGTGGCCATCTTACTACCTATGCCCATCAAAACAGAAGTTTGTAGGTGCAGTTATTATAATTTTTTTCTGAATGTGCAATTGTCGCAATTACTAACCCCCCCCCCCCCTCTTTAGCAATTTCACCCTGTATTAGGAATGTATTCTTGAGATACGACGCCATATCTTCACTGAAAGAATTGTTATTACAACAGAAGTGAAATAAAACCTTTAAACAAAAAAAGAAATTTACCTCTTTTCTTTTTTTTTGTAGATTTTTTATTCAGGGAATGCATTATACATTTTAACACCGGGTTCGACAAAATTGCCGTTCTTCCATTTATCCTATATAATTCTTCCATTTATCCCATAAAATTCTTCCATTTATCCAATATAATTCTTCCATTTATCCCATAAAATTCTTCCATTTATCCCATATAATTCTTCCATTTATCCCACAAAAATCTTCCATTTATCCCATATAATTCTTCCATTTATCCCATATAATTCTTCCATTTATCCCATATAATTCTTCCATTTATCCCATATAATTCTTCCATTTATCCCATAAAATTCTTCCATTTATCCCATATAATTCTTCCATTTATCCATATAATTCTTCCATTTATCCCATATAATTCTTCCATTTATCCCATATAATTCTTCCATTTATCCCATATAATTCTTCCATTTATCCCATATAATTCTTCCATTTATCCCATATAATTCTTCCATTTATCCCATAAAATTCTTCCATTTATCCCAAATAATTCTTCCATTTATCCCATATAATATTCCATATTATCCTCCTTTACAGATGCTCGGTGTGAGGATTACAAGGACAGCTGTGAATACTGGTCGAGTATCGGTGAATGTGAGAGGAATCCCAGCTACATGTTGAAGTATTGCCGAGCCTCTTGTGGCGTGTGTGGTGTGACCAAAACCACCACTCTAAGTCCAGTGACAACCACACCATCTGAGTTTGACAGGCGTAAGTGTACATGTCTATGTTGACATAGTTAGTGCAGTTGAAGAAAAATGCTGGTAGTTGTGTGATTTGTTAATTCTATTGATTTTTGCAAATAACTCTGGATAATGTAAGTTCCATATATCAGCAAATAGAAAATGAAAAAATAAAGGCACGTCACAGTGTTAACTTCTATAGGAAGGCCACTTGAAAAGATAAGTGCTTAACTATTGGTGTCTATGGGAAACTGCAATATTTAGACTTGATGGCTAGATGACACTGATGTTCTATTGCTATCGTCAAATTATTCTGGATTGTGATAGTTGGGAACATATATAAATGAGAAATGCTAAAAAAAAATACTATGTCACCATGCTAACTTTTATGGGAAGGTCATCTGAAGATGGTAAGTGCTTTACTATTGGTGTCTATGGGAAACTGTTATATTTTCATGAAACCAGATGGCAGATCCACATTTACTTTAAAATACTCAATATTTGACTGGTTTCTGATACAAGCGGTCATATTTTCTGAAGAGTTGATTTGTAGTAATATCCAGGCGCTTGCGGGGATATTGTGCAGAGTCAACTCTGAGGAGCATACAACAGCTTTTATCTGAAACCAGTCTATCTTGTACTTATTATCCACCTTTTCCTGACAAGTGGCGTACCAATATTAGTCCATTTAGGTACACACTATTTTTTATCATATATGCACTATTTTTCCATATGCGCCGGCTTTTGCAGCCCAGAGCATACAACATATCTGTGTGTTCCGGGCATGTAGATACATGCTGCCCATGTGTTTTATATGGACACTATGTATTGGGTGGATAATAATGGGGGGAGGGAAGTAGCTCAGATTTTCATGGATATTATCGACTGGCAAATAAGTGTGAATCAACTTCTTACTTTTATTCTATAGTGTGAATAAAACATAGTTCCTCAGACCTCCTGGGTGTATTTCTGCGACTCAATATTAACAATTCAAATAATCAACCACCCAAAGAAATTTGACAAATAAAATGTACTTCCAACATCTTCCTCTGATTTGCAGCAAAAAAAATCAAAATATATACAAGTAACAATTGACGAAGTATTAGTGATGATAATTATATGATATATGGCCAGATAAATTCACACAACCGAAAGGTCATTTCATTGGTGTCTTTGTTGATCCAGTTCCTATTTTCTTACCTGACTTTCAAGTACATGGTTTTTAGTGTGTGATGTTGATAATTCACATGTTTTCATATCGTTAACATATTTCATTGCAGTATGGTGTCGCGATTACCTCAGTAAGAGTGAATGCCAGTCTCGTGCCGATGAAGGTCAATGTACCACGAATAAAGGTCAGATGTTCTCCAACTGCGCCAACACGTGCAGGGTGTGTGGACCAGGTGAGTCTCGTCTCTGCTGTCTCATTGAATACGTACGAAATTACATAGATTAACAAAGACACTAATTGGTCTTTATCCTACCCCTAATAAAAAACTAACATCGGGTCACTGTATTCGGTCTGGAGTTCAGAAAAATGAAAAATATCGCTCTAGTGGGATACACTTGACAATTGACGTCATCAGTTAATGTAGAAGTAATTTAGACGGGCAGGGTAGGATAAATTCTAAACCAAACTCGAGTTAGTCGTGTTATTGTTCATCGCACTCCGGCAAGATCGCGTATTACTGCTCTCGGCACTCTCTATGTGTTTTCTATGGACACTTTATATTAGGTGGATATACCTGTATGCTCCAGGTAAAGGTGATACGCACTCACTATGTGTTTTCTATGGACACTTTGTATTAGGTGGATAATAACAGCAATTGCATGTTCTGTTTACAGGTGCGCTCTGCAAAGACTACAACTCTGGCTGTAGCGGATGGGCATCTGACGGGCATTGCCAGATATCCCCCACGTACATGCTGCTCTACTGCCGCCTCTCCTGCGGTGTCTGCACTGCGTAAAGCAGTCACACAAAGCCTAGTAGTATTAGATCCCCCCGAATAGTCGCAACCACAATGACAACAATAATCCAATTTTTATAGACACATTTTCTTCAATTAATCGTTGGATCTGTTGGTATTTCCCCCTCGATACTTTCATGACACCAATAGAGGCTATTGTAGGAGGACACATACATTTAGCAATAGATAATGCCAATTCCATTGTATTTATATAAGAGGCCCCTTTCATTGCACTAGTTTGCAATTGTTCTATGTTTAAGTAAAGATATCTAAGTGATTCCTTGTGTGTAGAATCAATCAAATAGACAATGATGTACCAATTCTACTTTACCTAATGGTTCTAGCCACATGCATATATATACATATATTTATACATATATTCAAAGGTGTAATATCCTTCAAGGAGGAATGTCTAGATCTAGTATAGCTGGCTGTGCTAGATGGGTTTTATATATCATTTGTTATTTATACATGTATATATACTTTTGATAGATGACAACCATTACTTTGACATATTGTTGTATGAAAGGTTATATAAGAAAACTTGATCATTTTTTGTTGCATGAAAGAATTCATAGTATAAGATGACGGTGTCTGCCTTAGCCACCAAAATTACTCTTCTTTCATCAGTGGAATATTCATTTTTTATGTATCTATTTACATTTATGGTGTTTATTACTTTATGTGCAATGTTAGAACAATGTGTTTAGGAGACTGACGAGACTGTTTCACAAGGTTCTGGAATAAATCCAGAGAGAAGTCAAATGATAGTTTTTATGAGTTGATGTGAATGCTGATCTCAACTGATGTACTATAGAATCAGTCATCAAACTAGTAACAGTCAAATACCTTGTGTGTATAATCATCTTTACAGTTGCCAATGCTATACACAAGAAGGCCATCATAATCAGGACGAAATCATCAATATCAGTTCATGTTTCATGTATTTAGATTTTAATTAATCATGTTTGTTACGTGAAAATAATTGTCCGTAGAGGCAGAGTATACAGAGAATTTATATTGTAAATCATCATTTTTACAAATAAATTGAAATTCATAAATGATGTTTTTGAGTGCTTATTGAATAACAGACAAATGGCTAGCTATGTGCAACATGTCTTGTTTTAGAATGCAAATACTAGGAACTCTTTGGGATAACTGATGAACATAGACGAGAATATTAAAATAGTTTATTCTAGATTCACAAAGCTTAGTGTGTGCATTTTGAGGCAATAAGGCAATACCTATTACAAAGGACAACCTAGTTATACAATCAACCTGTGTAGGACAGCAGTGCATTTTGTCACCAGAATCATGGAGGGGACTCCTGACAATATCTGTTTTATATTTATGCACATATTATATTTGTGTAGTGGCTGGGTGTCAGGTACAGCTGAAGCTCCTCCTGAGCACTGCCACAGTCTTGGTCCAGAATGCCATCCCAGTGCTGGTCCCACCCGCGAACCTGCAGCTGTGTTTTACCACAACCACCCAGCACCATGGCTCCGCCCTCGAGGATCACAGGGAGATGACTGAAGGCGTCAAATCCCTGATCTCATCTTGGGACCCCAGAACTCTATCCAGAAAGGAGACCCGACAGTTAACCTTCTCCTCCTAGTGAACCCGGACTCTCTGACACCACCACTAGGGAACCCGAAGGTTAGCACCATTGGCAGAGAACAGAGACATGGCCCTGTAGAGGGACCTGACATAGTCCCTCCACACCCCAGTGTGTTCAGTTAAGCTTCAGCAGGCTTCTTATATACACCCACTGTCTTCACTGAGCATGTGCAGAACCCTGCTGGGTCCCCACTGGTGGTTCTATGTAAATCTGGTACCCAGCTACAAAGTCGGTCCAGCTGGTGCCTTCATTACTCTACGGAATCAGCCCTCTCTTATGGGTACCTGCCTGGTGGTCAGATATCCTGGTTAGACCGGTTCCAACATGGTGTCAGAAATAGCAGGCGGTTTGTGGCCTCACAGGTGGCAGGTAGCAGGTCACTATAGACCAACCATGTGGCACCCGCCGCATGCAGCCACAGCTAAATAGAGAAAGGCTTAATAGACTGACCACTGGTCCCCTACATTTGTATTAACCTGCTGATAAATGATTGAACGCTTATGGAATGACAAATATTGGAATGTTGAGAAAAAAGAATATGCCAAGGCAGTTAATGACTATTTTCATTATGACCACCATCTCTACAACCAAATTCTAAGCACTGTAAATTATGTTAGTTCATCAACAGCAACCTAAATAAACTCCACTCTAATTCGTCAGAATGTAGGATACGATATGTTATCTTAGCCCTGGTATTTTTGTCCCATAGGTTTATCATTTGTAACTCATCCTCCATGCCCCAATGAGTATTGCAATCCATTCTTTATGGTCCATATCCTGTGTGTCGTCCATTCTTTTAGTGTGTACAGGGGTGATACATGAAAACAGAAAGCAACTCGTTTTGGTGGTGAAAGTTGTTGTTCTCCAACTCGTTTTCAAGAGCGCTACATGATATTCATTCGGCTGTTGCCTCGTTCATATCATTATGCATCAAACTGGTGGAGAATGACAACTTGACCAAAACTTGTAAATTTCTTCTTTAGTTCTTTATTTGCAATCTTTTCTTTTATGTATTTTCCTGGACTCTCAGTTGCTACATCCCTTTCTACTTTAGGCAAATGGAAGTTGACCATCTCTATGCACCTCCCACCACTCATCCCTTTCTAGTTCTTTTTGGCCAGTTCCCAGTGGCACCTTGTAATTTTATGGATTTTGCGACTTTACAGAATTCTAGACATAAGAAAAAAAATCTAATTTGATAATACTGTCAATAAGTGATTGTATACTGATGTTTAACTTACTATACCAATGTTTAACTTTACAACATACTCCCCCCCCCCCCCCTGCCTCCATGTTTGAACATCCCACGTCTGCGGGGAAATGTTAAAGGGCGTGCTCTGCAGGACCAGTGGTTTGACATAAAAATTACACCATGGGGCCGCCATATGGCACCGTGCAGCGGCTCTATGGTGTCATGTGGCGGTGCCTGTGTTAGCGTAAGTATAGAGACCGCTGCCGTGGAGCAGGCACATCTCCACACGGCGATGAACCGGCGATGAACTGGTGAAACCTGATAAATTAGGTACTGCCAGTTACCAGAACCAGTACAGGTTTGTACACTATGAAATTACTGCAACAGCCAAGTCATGTGAATCTATACCACCAGACCGGGGAGCTGTTTCACTAGAAGCTGCAGGTGTCGCTCTCTGTAATAGTGGCACCACAGCGACAGTGTGCGTTTCATTAGGAGGTGCACTCAAGCGTGAACGGCACTCGGGAAAGGAGCGACACCAACAGTGGCAGTGACTGTTTCATCAGTAAAATTGGTGTGGCTGTAAGTGTCACTGTGGAGCCTCTGTAAGCGACAGGGTAGACCCTGTCGTTTGTTACGTGTATAGAATAGTCTCACCCACTTTCCGTGAGAATTAAGCAATGAAATCTTTACACGAGTAAGATATACATATCTCCTATAATCGTACCAAATATGAAGAAAATCGGCCAAGCGGTTCCAAAGTTATCGGCGTTTGAACTTTTTACTCCCTCCGTGCGTTAGCGTTAGTCGCTGTTCTTTTCACTCCCTCCGTAGTGCGGCGGGGTTTCGGCTGTTCTTTCTGTCACCCCCCCGGAGGCCAACGGGAAATGCTCGTATTTGCTATGACAAAATCCAACCGCCGATAACTTCGGAACGGCGTGGCCGTTTTTCTTAAAATTTGGTACGATTATAGGTCATATATATGCCTTACTCGTGTAAAAATTTCATTGCTTAGTTCTCATGGGAAGGGGTGAAATTCCACGTCATTGCGGCCCGTAGACGAATAGATTCGAACGTCAAACGTGTGCGCATAGCGAGAGCTGTGCCAACAGTGACAGCTAGTCCCACCTCAACAGCGACAGCACTGATGAAACGCAAATTTTGGCCTGCCACTGTTGGTGCCACTGTTGGTGCCACTGTTGCGGTCTCACCTCTCACTTTCACTCCACTACTAGTGAAACAGCTCCCGGTGTCGCACCCGCTTAAATGAACTTTATGTATTTCTACAGGATCAGAAAGTACACCATGGGGCCGCCATATGACACCGTACAGCAGCTCTATGGTGCCATGTAGCGATGCCTGTGTTAGTTTAAGTATAGAGTCTGGTGCGGTGGAGCAGGCACATCTCCACACGGCGATGAACCAGCAATCAACTTGTGATGAACCGGCGATGAACTGGCGAATCCTAATAAATGAGGTTTTGCTGGTCACCAGCCGGCTGCTGGTGGTGGTGAGCAGGACTGGAAGGTTTGTACACTATGAAAAAAGGCGAAGTCATATGAAGCCACACCACTGGTTCGGTGGAGCACCCGCTTAAATAAAGAGCCATGTATTTCTGTGATCGAATGGTGGTCTTTCCTTCTTTTCTCCTGATACTACAATAGCAGAAAAAATGTCCTTTATTGCTATATTCCACCGAGCCACCTGTTCACACACGGGGGACTTCTTTTTATATATTTTATTGGGAGTCGGCGGATACACATGCTTGCATTGAAGCTCTGTTTCCAATCTTGCCCGTTTCCCGTTTGCACTAGAATTATGTTCGGGTACACAGAATTTGATTACAGAGAAAAGGAAATAAAAAGAGCTAAGAATAAAATAAACGATTTAACAAAAAAGAGAACTCTGTTCCGCACTGAAGATGGTGAAGGATACTGAGTGACAGGACCAAAGAGCGACCACGACAAAGAGAATTCTATCCTATCAATTCCTTTGTCGGTTTTCTTTTACATATTTTTTCACCTTCCATCGTCATGTTTTCGTTTTCCTGGTGTGATTAATGTACAACTATCTATTTAATGGGAAGGATTATAGAGGAAACCTATGAAAGTTTAGGGTCTGAGCTCATATCCCATTGAGTTTGAATCGCCACGTGAATTACGTAATGTATATTTTCATGTTTGATTAGCAGTTTTAATTAAACTTCCGATGTTCGTATTAGTATTAGGCCTTTGTCGCCAACTTACCTTTTTTAGGAACTTTGTTTTTCATTGTCGGCATACAATTGTTCTTGACCTTGGAAGATCTAAGAATACATACCACGTTTTTAGTGATGGCAAACCAATTCAGATGGTTTTAGACTACTATGTCAAACCTTATGCTGATAAGTGGTGCAAAACCACTCCTATTTCGTTGCTCTCTAGCTACCTGTGAATAGGTTGAGTGATAACAAAAACGAAATTAGAAGAGGGTAGCCCCTACAGTGGGATTCAGGATAGTTTCCTGTGCAGGTGTATGGTCTTGTGAAGCGAGCTCATTTCTATTTTACTGTGTCTACCAACGACTAATAAAGTCATCCCCTCAGATCACGTAGTCTTTTGCACAGGGTAAAGGAGGTGCAAAAGAAGTGAGAGATAATTGGGAAGTGTCACAACTCTAGCCTTGCTCACAAATGTATATAAAGTGTTACATGTGAAAAACATCATGTTCTGGGTTTTAACATTATATCTTCCTGCTCTGGTATGGGTGTAGAGTCAAGGGAACAGTGGTAAAACATTGAAAGGCAGCTGAATTTCATAAGAACAAAGAGCCAGAATACAGGCCTTGTCCCCCGACCACCTAGTGACTGCTTCATGAACTAACAATGGCTCTGTCCCCTATATGTACACCACCCAGACCACTACATCAAAGAAAAAAGAACATCCATAATTGATAATTTAAACTATATACATTTATTGGATTATCAAGTACAGTGCTATATAACAATAGTTATAATAACATATCCAGGTACCCAGTGGACCAATGCGTTTATATTGGAGATACAGGAGTGTAATATTAACACATTAATATACAATGTTAATCCATTGGTCTGGACTAGTGAATACTTGATCTCCTTTCGTGGTACTGTATTATATACACAGAGTACTCTATGAGTGTTTAGTGTAAGATGTATGCTACAGAAGACAATTACCATGTGCTGTTCATGTAGAAATAGTAAAATCGGTTCATCGAGTGTATACTACATTCTGTATCATACACATACACATGTTCAGTTTCAAATGAGAGGTACGGTTATTAAATGCTTGATCCCACAAGGCCGACTTTGGTGCCGATCACCACTCAGGCCTTAATCGGGGGGCTGTTTTAGCCCTGATCCGAATTGGGACATAACATGGCCCGAGCAGGATCAGGACATAATTTGCGTAAATGGAATCAAGCCTTAATCAAGAGACACAAATGAGAATGTTTTCACGTTGAATAACGTCATACAGATATACATAACCAAGTGACGCTCATCTGCAAATACTTTGTTCTTAACCAATCAGTGTGCCAGAAAATAGGTCACATCCGAAGAGAAATAGGTCAGGTGTTTCAAAACTACACTTTATCATGGATTGGGGACGGAGTGAGCGCAGTCAAGTTTTTCTCCGAAAACCACTTCCGAGGGGTGTACTGGACGGGATGAAGTAGTGATGGAGTCAGTGACACCAATACTGATAAATATCAAATGGAAGAACTGGAAACTTATACCAGAATATGATGTTAAAGCAAAAAAAAAGAAAAAAAAGGAAAAAAATACATATAAAACTGGTTCACTCACTGAAGAGTATTCATCGACGATTAAGACAACCCCCACTTTGGTTATGCAGTGATTTGGACGGATCTCTGACAAGATTCAAAACATACACGTGTCGTTGCGTTAACAAGATTGCAGGTGGCGAGGTAATATATGGAGACATGGTTAGTGTGCCTGAATGAAATCTATTCCGAGTTGGTTTGGACAGAAATATCCACCGAGTTCGAAGAACGAGGTGAATATTTCCGATCAAAAACAACAAAGAGCAGATGTAATTCAGACACACTCACTATGTCTCCTTATTATTCTAAAACAAGTCATGGGGTACGGAGGTACGTATGGATATTAATTCGCCACACATGCGAGACATTCGCTCGAAGGTATATAATAATATGTACATAGTTTACGATGTTAGTATATTCAACTTGCACATACAAAATGTTGCCACCGTTTAGCCATCGTGCGCTTAAAACAAATAATTACGTTTTCATCCATTTGAGCATAATGATGTATCACAACAGCACCTAATTATAATTATGTTTGCTTGAGAGAATAAATATAGAACTACTAATGTGTTTGTTACTCTTATTGTAACATTAAAGGTTGGTCAGTGGTTTAATTCTACTCTGTTGCCCCACCAAATCAAGTTCCTTATCGGTGTTAACTTTTATATGAGCAGAAACTAGTGACATTAGATCAGCATTTTTTTCAGGTCTTCGATATGTTTTTTGAGTCGCTTCACCATCAAAGTGGACAATAAGATTCAGAATTTACTGAGTTCATAGTGAATTTAACTAGATTCAGCAAATCGTTTCAGTCAAGAGATGCTTAAGAATATTATCAAAGATTTCTTGACTTACAAAGCAAAGCAAAACTGGGAGTACGTTGAAACCAATCATTAGATTGTGTACTACCCAATATAGATAAAATTTAGATGAAAAAAAGTTTATATAAACATTCAAGGATCCATGATGGTATAGTACGTTCTGATATCATTTTTACCATTCACTATTATTGTTAATTCTTATCTATAGAAAAAAAAATTCAAATTTTTCAAATTTTCAAATTTTTCTTTTCAAAATTTTCAAATTTTTGTCAGAAGCTCCAACTCATGTAGTAAAAGACTCACAAATATAACGACTACATCTAATCATCACTAGTAACACTCTTGATCTTTTGTGGGTGACATCACCCCGAAAACTTGTCATCAAGTAAAACACCTTCCGCAGACCCGTTACATAAGTATCCTCCCAAATAGCTGCTCGTCTCTAGATTTCTATAACATTCTAACAGAATGCCACCCGCGATTTTATTACCAACTACAGAGCGGTTTTAGGCTTAGGGAGGAATTTTTTTTTTAAATTAAGTATAGTACACCAGTTCTTGCGTGAGCAGACCTCCCACTGTTCTGCAGTGAGGAGCTAGTGATGAGTAAAGAGCGTGCTCCACCGGGCTGGTGGTATGGCTTCAAAAGAGTACCGCATGCCCGTTGCTTATTTAGAAGGAAATACACAAGATGAAAATAGCTCGCTCCGTACTCCACAGAGTTTGACTGCAGAGTAAATCATGAAGCGGAGCTGAGTAAATTACTCTGCGGTCAAACAAGGTGGAGTGCAGACCAAGTTATTTTCATTGAGTGGGTTTCTGATTTTATCTCACCCCATATAACATTGTTTATTGATAAAAATGAATTACCCAATTAGCCATTGAGTATTAGGTACACGAACTTCAAGGCCATGGAATATGAGTTCTATGGAGAAAAATACAGGGGTGAGATAAAGTGTATAAACCCACCGGCCCAGTTGGTGGTGGTGGCACACTTTTTATACCATTTCGCCGGCCTGGTGGAGCACTTACTTAAATGGGCTGATAGTATGGCGTAACTGCAGAGTAAGGAACATTAATTTCTTTCGTTATTACATACCTTTAATACCAAGGAACATGTTCATCATTTTCCAGCTTTTTCTTATCTAAATTTGATGGGGCAAGAGTAATGTATTAGTAGTTTTGGTCCCGTCTCTTCTCGAGTTCCGAAAGGCGCAGGCACTCTCCTTTGTATTGGAGCAGTTACCCATTACCATGGTAATAGAATGACCATTTTGTAGTTAATTCAAGGGCTGAATCCACCAACACGATGGATTTGTTGTGATAGATCTTGTTATATCTTGTGATATCTTACAGTGTCGCGATATGTCGTACCTCTATTGTCACAAACCGTAGCCGTGCGGTGTCGGGTGTATGTTTTGGTGCTCCACCACCGGGACACCTCAAGACACTACGCGAAAAATAGGCACGCAATTATTCAAACCTAGCCTGACTTAGCAAGACACCCAAATTGTGGCTAATCTTGCTAGATCTTGTGTGTTGGTGGAATCAGCACTTTAATTATAATATCATAATAATTAACGGTAAGAAGTGACACGCAAATTCATAGCAAAAAATCAGTCGCAATTTTTGTAATCTCTATGTTGTGTACAAAGGTGAGACATCCTACCTTAGTCATTACCACTGGAGGTATCACAGACACATACAACAAAATCTCCATTTCACTGGTCAGCAGTAAGTATTCTCAATAAATAAACAAGATTTCCTGGAAACATGTCAAACAAGTATCTAAAATAAATAGCAATATTCTGATCGTTCAAATATCACATTCTAATATTATATAAATACGTACTGGTAGAGCTCCGCCAGACTTTTGTAGATATTTCCAGAACGGCAGAAAACAATCGTTATTTAACCCTCTTCTCTTCTAAAAATAATTCACCATTTTGAAAGAAATACTTCCAATACAAAATCCTCACCGCACGAGGTAGGGTATCGTAGTTCATATCATATATCATAAACTGGTAAGTAATGTGTATCATTAATGCTTTAGTGAGAGTATGACTATAAAACACATTAATATTAAAGGATGAAAAACGGGTATGACACTCTCAGTCATTAGAAACTAAGATGATTTGCCAGATTACCATGCATTAAGTGATTTATCATACAAACGTCTATCCACCAAGTGTATTTCCAGATTCCATCCAAAATATTTCGTGGTCAGAATTTAGTTGTAGTTTCTATCGTAATGTGTCGCAAGAACCATCTACATGGGGGCCATTTATAAGTATGTATGCTATGAGAGAGGTGGGGTTTAATTTATTTATTAATTTTGCATACTCCCCATGCTTATTGAACTGAGTACAAGATAGAGTGTGGGTGGGGATCGAATTTTTTTTAAGTAATTCCGTATGTACTTTATGGATGCCCCTTCACGATTCTCACAAATCCGTAATACGAATATTTCCCAATCAAAGAGGACATTTTGCATGGGTACTTCCCGGATGATCTATTAACAATTCTCCTAAATCGTTCGTACGGATATTTACCAAACAAAGAGGGCATTTTGCATCCATACTTTATGAATGGCCCCTTTACAACTCACAAATCGCTTGTACAGAAATTCATTAAAGGAAGAGGAAATTTTACACAGGTGCTTTATGGATGGCCCCTACACAACTCATCCTAAATCATATGTACAAATATTTACCAAAGAGGAAAATCTGCGTACATACTTTATGGATGGCCCCTTCACAATTCTCACAGATCGTTCGTATGAATATTTACAAAAAATCAACGGACATTTTGCGTACGTACTTTATGGATTGCCCCTTGACATCTCTCATGTAAATTTACTAAACAAAGGGGAAATTTTACATAGGTACTTTATGGATGGCCCCTTACCAACTCTCACAAATTGCTTGTACAAATATTTACCAAACAAAGAGAAAAATTTTAGATAAAAAAAAAAAAATTCCGTGGTGATTATTTCACATTGTATGTATATTGATAAAGGAATGCGTGGTGGCTGTAGACGCGGTAGTCACACCTTGTAGTAGTAGTAGCAGCATCAGGTAGATTTGCCGTTGAGCACGGTGGAGGCGTTGCCCAGTTTGGGCGTGTAGCCGACGGAGGTCTTCAGCTGGTCGTAACTCCAGTGTAACTGCCGCACCTCCTGGTCGTGACGACTGCGCGTCTCCTCCAGCTCCCGCAACAGATGCTCGTTCGTCTGCACCAGTGACCTGCGAGCAAAACACCAAATACCGTCAATATCTGTCAATTACATCAGGGCAGCTTGAGGATTCCCAAGGATGAAACCGCTGTTGTTGTCATCATACCAACACCTGAAATTTGATATCAATAATCTGTTTTGTCAACAACTGACACTAAAGGCCGTGCTCCACTGCGCCGATTGGCTGGAGATTGATTTGGTCAACGACCGATCAGCTCCCAGTTGCCGATAGTGGAGCTGTAGTGGAGCTAGTCCCGATCTCCCCGACAGCCGGTGCTGAACGTCCTAGCGGTGCTCCATACCGGAGATTGAGAGCCGATCCACTGGGGACTGGGAGAAAACCTGGTTGCCAAAGTGGAGCAGCGGCGCCGACCGAGGTATGATCAAGGGAAGAACCAGGGGCAAGAACTATCGGAGAACGGGAGGAGATAGGGTTAAGATTGCTCGGCGACCATCAATCTCCAGTGGATCGGCGCATTGGAGCATGGCCTTTAGCAAATCGCCACAATTACACTGCGGTCACTATGGTCGTCACAATCGAACGGTTCCAACAACATAGCCGATAACAGACATTAAAATATATACAATACGAAAGATACATCTGGAACCTGAGAAGCACAGTAGTCTAAACTTTAATTCGAGCACTGTTATGAATGACATTCATTCATAGACAAATCCGTCATTATTTACATAAGATACTATCAGTCAGTCATAATCAGTTTCCATAGAAATACGTTACAAGATTAGTTTACAGTTATCTTCAATATATTATAATGCAAATTGAAATCATGGAGGCCTTAATATTATTTCAATGAATATACTTTTTTAATAGAAGGCAGAGAACTTGAATGAATTCTGAAATAAATACAATATTTTTATATTGACTGCCAGTGTAAATAACAAATGAATTCTAAATAAACATTGTATATGAATAGGCATATTGACTGTACCAATTTGTTGTGAATATTAAAAGATATTATTGAATGATACAACACTCAAATTTATGTGAGAATATTGAATCTTGCTTTCTTGGCAAGATGACAAGTAGCTAATATAAATATAATTACAATCAGAAACACAATCCTGAATCTATCTGAACAGAAATTTTGAAATGAATATATAACTGATACAAATCCATAAGAACAGCCGTTGCAATTGAAATAAAAATTCAATATCATATAACTAAATACATCAAATTATGAATTTGACTTAATGTTTCTCCAATGATAATATTACTCTGTTATAAGAATATTCATTTCATGTAACAGTAAAAGTGGACATGCTTTAAAGTACTTAACACGCTGCAGTTGTGTTTCATTTTGTGAAAGCATAGATCAATTCTACACAGAAAGGTGCACGTATGATAGGCCAGTGGTTCCTCTAGCTACTCGGGGATGTCCACAACACATCACTAGGTGCGACCTAAATTTTGTTTGTAATGGTTTTCCCTATTCAAATCCTCATATCATACCTTTCTCAGAGCAGATTTGAAGACAAAGGGTGTAGGATTAAACTGAATTACTCGTGCGAAAAGCAATACTGGTTTGTTTTTTTGTTGTTGTTTTTTTAAACGTAAGTAGGGTTCCAAAATGAGACTATTACAGTGACGTCAGAGGTCAAGAGGTCAGGGGTAAATAAGCGTCTGTCTAATACTGCATTTTTGTTTTACTTATCGCTGTATTTAGTCATCCAATTTGAATGTTTTGAAAAGAAAATTCATAGAGTGGAGGATCTTAGTTCCCTGCAGTTTTAGTGGTCAAAAGTATATTTTGTTCTGATAGAATACCGACGGTAGATAATGTTTTGCAGCACTCTCCATATCCCACTGAAGGAGCTGTCAATCATGGTGTTAGACCACGCCCTGTGGATCTCGATAGACACAATATGCACTAACAAGGAGTTTCGAGATATAGCTTATTGTCATCAAATCTCCTTTGATTTATTTAAATTGTATCTGATCCCAAATGAAATGTCTAATGATAAATTTGGTGTACTTGAGGTGAGGAGAATTTGATAGAGCTAAGTGTCTTCATCAATTTAATTTACTCTCATTATTTTTACTGAGTAAAGATTTAGATAAACCCCCAAACTTGGGATGAAAACTGAAGAATGGAAACCGGTTTTGTTCGTCGTAGCGGACTGCTATATTAAAGAACAGGTCACTCATCTTTTTTTCTTTTTTTTTAAATAGATAAAAAGAAAACTATCATTGCTTTGTTGTGCATATTCTATGTTATACATATTGGGGAGAACCTCACAAAACAATAACTTCATCGTTACCCAAAGATTCACTAATATACCCTTGACCTTGATCCGCCAAAGCAAATCTCTTTTGAGAGTCCAGGAATGGGGCCATCCATAAGTACGTACGTAGATTTCTGAACATTTTTTTATACTCCCCCTCCCCCTACGCAATCTTGTACGTAATAGAACAAAGAAGGGAGCAAACGAAAATTTTCCAAAAATCCCCCCGCCACCCCCCACCCTCAGTGCGTAGGTACTTTATGGATGGAAAAAAAATTTATGGATGGAAAAAATTTTTCCAACCTGGGGGCTACTTGCTAATCCCAACGGAACGAAAAAATTCCAAATACTTTATGGATGGCCCCTATGCTGTACATATGATTGACATTGCTGGAAGATGTTTGTGGGAAATGCAGCTGAAATAGGTATGATGATGGGGAGGGACTCGGGGGACTTCTACCTGTAGTCTTGCAGCATAGCCTGCATCAAGAGTCTGAAACACGCACGCCCAGAGGTCACCTCTATATAGAACAGCATCAAGGTCATGACAAGGAGAGCTCAAAGGTCACATGAAGGTCACGTGAAGGTCACTCAAGGTTCCTATTTTTTTGTCCAATGGTATAGAGGACTGGGTGTGAGATGAAGAAGAAATAATGAATAGGATGTAACGTGTATGAGTTTTAAAAAGAAAAGATTAAAAAAAAATATTTAAAAAAAAAGTCAAAAATGCGTTTTTTTCCCCTCGAAAAATCGAATGGACGAAAAAGTGAACCCGTGTATGAGTAATATCGATGTATAGTTCTAACAATCATATTTGTTGAAGTGTTCTCTGGAATGATGATATGGTCATTGAAAAAAAGGAGGAGTGACGATGGTCAGCCAGAAATCTTATCACTTAGAATTTTTCAACTAGTAGGAGATCCCTACATGATTCAAAACTTCCCATACTAACAGGGATTCCGATCTTCACTTTGCCGGACAAAGTACACTAAACCTACTCGGAAACGATGTCAGTTAGGACCAGAAAAACATAGTGGACATATTCTGCTGTGAACGAGAGACCGAGAAAACGTGCAAAAGATGTCGGTGTCGGCCATGGCTGAAGCTGAGGTCTATGAGGGGGATCAATACACTGTTTTATTGGCATGAATGATTATCATCTTTTATCAATTATTATCCATCATATACAAAGTCCCCATTGAAAATGTATGGGGACTCATTAAACCAACACCCATATATAAAACCTGTCAGATACCATAACCCTGGTATATGGATTCAAATCTGTGGTATACGGCCTCAAATCATGGTACACAGGAAAAAATAGTCCCTTTGGGCTATAGAGCAAAGGAATAGTCTCTATTGTTATATCCTTTAATATGACAACTACTGGATTTAATTTATTGGAAAAGATGGATGATAAATGCAAAAAACGATGGTTAAATGTGAACAAGCGGTTCTGTAAACCACTCAAGGTTGACGTCATAATACACATAATTTAAGGCCGCCTGTCCACAAAACCATCTTTTATTGTCTATTTATCATCTTTAGAGAAGAAAACGAGGCGACGTCTGCTCCTTATCTTTGTTTACACAACGAAAAGAAAAAGTGGATTACCATGAGAAAATGGAATTTCACACGGTAATATATTGACTACTTTACTCGTCATATTATTCATGAAAATTCTAGTTTATTCTTCCCCTTCAAATAAAATGGATTTCTTTCATGAGATTCAACTGAATCTTGTTGCAGACTACTTCCTGTCACCGCATCGTGAAGTACAAATAGACAGAAGATATAAAAAAAATATCAATTAAAAAAAAAATATATATATATCAATACTGAGGCAACAGAAAGGTGTAAAAAAAAAGATTTTTAAATCGTGTCAGTCCATATCTATTTTCCCATGGCTGAGCACTAACCTTTGTCTGGCTACTTAACCAACTGTCTAGCGTAATTCAAGATATTTACTTTTCCGGGAACGTAAAGTTTACTTAAAACACAGTGAAACCACTGCCATAACGAAGAACCAATCAAACACTTCAACAGGATGGGTCTCCCTGTATCCACATAAGTGTTTCCCATTTCCAGTACATTCACATGTTTGTAAATGAAATAGAAGACAATGATATTAGATAAACTGGCTGTGGATTTAACACTGTCAATAGAAAACGTGAGTATAAATACTTTCCATCCGGCACTTAGCAGTGAGAAACACCAACACGTATCTAGTTGAAGCAGGTTTTAGTCTTGAGATATTTCCGTTGCTTTCTCTCAGAAACTCTCATTGGTGCTCACAAAAGTATCACTTGAGTGCTTCATCTATCAGTCTGGGACATAGCAAGAAAATTTAAGTTTCGTGGCAAACTCTTGTAAATAGCCTGGAATATGGCTAGTTAGGGGTAATTTGGGCTGACTTGTTTATTTCCGGTATCATTATATACAAATTCCAGTATGTAATGATAAAGAGACATAGTGAGTGTGCCTGAATTACATATATTCTTCGATATATCTCTAAACAGATTTCATTCAGGCACACTAACCATGTGAAAATTCGGTTTTCATGGGAACCACACAAATTTACATTTTGGGGCCTAAAGTTTCTGTCTATGGGGCAAAATCTATATCATCTTTGTTTGACACGAGGAAAAGCAATTACTTATACTAAATATGTAAAAGTTAATTTCCACGGAAATCTAAAAGAATGATGGAGAAATAAGACCAAAGACAACCCAAAAAGATATTTCCTGATTTGTATGGCTGTTCACCATTCTCTATAAAAAAGGGATATCGGTTGGGGTCAAGAAAAATGAGAGGAAATATTTTTCATATGGAAGCTACTAACTCAGAGAAACTGGGAAAACATGGAAAAAACAACGTCAGTCTCCATTGAATGGGACTGGGTTGTGTGGGAAGGTTTGAACCACTATTTATTGGAGTGAATGGGGCCCAATTTATAATTATCTTTGTTTTATATGATAGGTTTATAAACTGGAAATGAAAACAAGGATTTCCTTGGAAAAGAAGAAAACTGGCATCTCTGTATAAACCATATCACGAACACAGACAAGAATCTTAAAGATTTTCATTTTGGTAAAAATTCTTTCATTTTCATGTTTCCCGCATTCGTTGGAAAAAAAATTCTCTCTATTCGTGGTCGTATTGCGAGATGGTTATTATCAGTTGCCGCGTCTAAACACACAGAATCTTAAAGAATGTCTTTTTTTGGTAATTTGAGGACTCTTCCCTCCGACTGGAACAGACTAGACAGGACTTTCCTGACACACAAGGCGATGACACAACCCCACGACAAGAGTGGACCTGTTTTAGGTACGTCTCGTCCGTGTGAAAATGTGCGATGTGACAAGGGCTGAAATGGGTCAGAAATGACTGGCGGATGACTGGTAGCTAACGATGATTGTCTGATGCATAATAAAGAATAAACGAAGAAGTTTTGGTCAAAATCGCCGTTCTATACAAGTTTGACGTGAAGTGATATGAACGAGGCGACAGCTGAGTAAATATTATGTAGCATTCAAACGAGTTGGAGGGGAAAGACTTTGACCAAAACCAGTTGCTTTCTGTATTTATCTCACCCCTGTACACACTAAAAGAATGGATGATGCATAGAATATAGACCATGGAGAATTGACTCAAATACTCGTAGGGGCATGGAGAACGAGTTCCCAATGTTAAGCCTATGGGACAAAAATACTAGGGGTCAGATAAAACAAATAAATCAACTATCCAGAAAGAGATGGCTGGTGGTTACTGGATACTGCTTGGAGGTCAGATGATAAGACATGACGAAAACACCTCCTAAAGGGCGTGCTCCACTGGCCCGGCGATATGGCATGAAAGGAGCACCACGTGGTATCCGTGTTAGCTCAAACATAGAGACCAGCGCAGTGGAGCAGGTACACACCTACCGGCGGCGGCCACACAGCCATGAACCGGCAAAACCTATGACATAGACTATAAACGATTCTTTTGTGGACAGGCGGCCGCTAACCTCGAGTGGTTTACAAAGCCGCCTGTCCACATAACTATCATTTGTTGCATTTATCTTCCATCTTTTCGAATAAATTAAACCCAGTAATTACCATTATAAAGGGTATAGCAATATGGACTATGCCCTATAGCATAAAGGGACAATTTTTCCTATAAACCATGGCTTTGAGGCTGTATACCACAGATTTGAATCTGTATACCACAGTTATGGTATATGACAGGTTTTATATAATGGGTCGTGGTTTACTGAATCAGCATACATTTCCAATGGGGCTTTTTATATGACGGATAATAAATGATCTTTCACCAGTTACTTGCCTGTTACTAGCCGGCACTAGCCGGCAGTATCCGAGCCAGTAAATTTGTACACTATAAACATGTTCAGCATACACCCTTCGAAGTCAAAAGTTGCTGGCCCAGTGGAGCACACCCTTTAACAAGCTGATGCCTAAATTCTTTTTTAATGTTTGGAGAGCAGGAAAGAGGAGAGAAAACAGAACCCGGATAAGACAACGGCACAGGAGTGAGTCAAGAGCAAGGCAGGAAACAAGTCAGGAACGCGGTGACCATAGCAACGACAGTGACACTGGACAGACAGAACAGTGGACTGTTCACAGTAACACGAATCATGACCAAAAAGAGTCGGTAAAGCTGGGGCCACACCAAGTGAGAAACGCAGCGATTTCCAGAATCACCAACATAAAATGGCATGTATGTGAGATATAATTTCATATTTCACCTGATTATTGCTTCCGATTTATAAAAAAAAAGAAAAAGATTATTGCTTCCGAGATGCAAATTCTAAAAAAAAAATTGGGCTAGCAAATGTTTATTTCTCTATAAAACATGTATTGATAAAGAAATAAACATTTGCTACCCAAAAAAAAAAAAAAAATTATCGGTGGGAGATATTGCTATGAAATAATATCTCACATACGTGCTATTTTGTATTGGCGATTCCAGAGATCGCAACCCTGACTCGTTTGGTGTGTCCCCGGCATAAGGCTGCAGCACCTGGAGGTATTCTCCTTTGGAAGAGGTGCCCGAAGTCAGTGTGTCTAGTGTAAGTTCTGTCTCGCCAACTATCCAATCTACTGGCCACACTGCCACCAGGGTCCAACAAATCGTTGCTATGGCCACCAATGTTCGCTGCACTGCTGCTGCTGTTGTTGTTGTTGGCATGGTGACTGATGGACAAGTGGCCATCCATGTCCGACATTACATATGTGTTCATCGCAAATAAGTACCTGAAAAAACCGCATGCTCGTGTTAGTACTTCACGGTGGAGCTGCTGCTGCTGCAAAAAGCTGTTAGGTTTTTGCTTGGTAGCTTTCAAAGCATTCAAATGAGAAGTACTTCAAACTAGAGATTATTTCATAGAAGAAAGCGTCCAAACGTAACAAAAAAAGGCGTCATGAAAAACGTAGATTTTTCATCTGAAGTTTTTCATAACCAGATAGAAATCGTCACATGGATAAAGAAAAAACAACCAAACAAGGGACAGAGGAAGGTGGAACACATAGTTCGTCATGCAGAGACTAGAGGGAGCCACTGTGTCGGGATCTAGTGTATCTGGCCACCACTAGGCGTCACCACTGACCTACAAAAATGCCTATTGCTGAGTACTATGACTCTGAAGACGGTGGCGATAAAAGAGAACAAAATCAAAGGATGACTGTACAAGGACAGCATGAGACATTGAGCAGGGCAGGGATGTATGACTGGGCATTTATGTACCTAGTTTCAGTGTTGTAATATGGCCAGTTTAACGTATTACTATGAGAGCCATGCAATGGAGTCTAATGCATGGACATTCAATTTACTTTGATCGTTTACAATCACTAGAATACTTTGATTATATACTTAAGATTTCAGGATGAGTCCATGAATCATATTCGAGACTGAGTCTGAAAGAACCACTGGCCAAGTGAGGATGAAGTAATACAAAAATTTGTTCACATTGACGGAAATATTCGATTACAGACACATTTGACACACGACCTCGTTGTTGTACCAATTATGAGTCAATATGAACTAATTCATCTGAATAACCTAGACAACTTTTAAAAAATAAAATCTATACTGAGGTGTGTCATAATAAGAAGCAGTCCAAATATGAGGATTTTAAGTACGCGCCATATCAGAACTGACTCTCGCGTTATCCTTCAGATACAAAAATGAGAATCTAAACCAGTTATAGCCAGGGATGCCAGTTGGGGTCTCAAAAAAAAGTGGAAGATTTTTGCACACAAACTTTAGTTACTATATTGGTCATCCATTCCATGAGTTTAGCTGGAGAATTTTGACCAATCAGAGTCCAGGATCCCTGATGCTGCCTGGGTCTTCCACACACGTTTCTGTAGAGTTTTCTGTCTCAAATAGACTGACAAAGTGTGGATATTAGGTGGGTATCTCCCTAAGTATTTGGCCGAGTGTCTGTGGCAGGGTTCGTACATAGACAGCCCAATAAAATTCCAGGCTCCAGGCTCTTATATATATTTTTTTCAGGCACATCTGGTCACCGTTTTTAAAACCATGTCTGATTCATCACCAAATTTGGTTTATAATTGTCTTGATCTTCCTTACTACCTGTAGAATTTCAGTGATTTGGTATAAATATCTTCAAAATTCTTCTTTTATTTGCCACTTTTAAATATCATGACAAATAATCAAATCCATGCTATATTATTAGCACTTTGCTATACCTGGTAAAAAAAAAAAAAGGACTTTTGGAACTGATTTTAATCCGAGTCACTGAAAGTTCATAGGAAGTCAGACACCATAGTTAAGGAAAGCTGATAATGACCAGAATTTCATAGACTAAAAACATTGTTTTTATGCAAAACTAAATTTTCCAGGCTCTTCCAGGTTTTTCCAGGCTCTCTGTGAGAACTCCAGGCTCTTCCGGGCCTGGGAAACCATAAAGCATAATTCTAGGCTTTTCCAGCTTTTCCAGGCTCTGTACGGACCCTGCTGTGGGGAGATGGAAGGGCTGTGATCCTGGCCTGTGGTGGACTGGTATCTCTAACATGGGCAACTTAGTAGTTTTTATTTTGAATCCACACCGTGTTTCATTGGCATAAATGAAGCTCAAATAACAGAAGTTTATATACTGAAAACGATTTTTTTTTCTTTGAAAATTAAAAAGTGAATTTCCACTGAAAAGTGGAACACTGGCATCCCTGTAATAAAATGCTATTTCTTGGACAATATGAAGATGAGGAAGTTGGGTCTGTGAAGCCGACTTACTTGTGACTATCCTGCAGCATGTTGGCGAGTTCCTGCAGTTGCGCGGATTGCTTCATTCGACCTGACATGGCGCCGATCTCCTGTCTCAGGTCTTCATTCTCCTTCTTTATGGCTTCTAAAACACATAATTATTCAATTAATTACCCTAACATGTCACAGATTTATATAATCCAGAGTTGCCAGTTGGGGTCAGAAAAAACAACAACATTGAAATTTCTTTATTTACGCATTGCATATGCATTACAGTAGGGTATCAAGGGAAAGATCAAGTTTTCACATGGGTCAGTGGGGAGGTTCAGTGGGGGATCATGGGCTGTGGTTGAACTGCATGATTTAGCAGTTGGTATATCAATATTATGTGAGGAATTATTCTTTTATTCTGAAAATGGAAATATGTATTTCAATGGAAACATTGAAAACTGGCATCCCTGGTTTAAAACAAACTTACCATGGACGTTCAACATAAAAGACAAGATGTGGTTGACATTTATCTACGGAACTTGGCTGTGAGGATGAATTTTTTTTAATAAACTTCCGTGAATAAACGTCAACCCCATCAAGTCTTGTGTGAGGTATGACCGTGGTATGTTGTTCTAGTATCAATCATATACAGTAGAACCCTGCGTAAGCGGACACCCTCTATTCCGGACTATCTAATAGAGGCAACCGTTCCGAGCAAAGGTGTCCATTAACGCGGGGTGGCCGCTTACGCGGGGTGTCCGTTAGGCGGAGTTTTACTGTAACTGAAAGTGATATTTTTCCGTAAACAGTTTTAGAAAACATGACGAACTGAACATCCACACTGTGCCAATATCTCAATATAACAATATATGGCATAGGGTGCTGTGCACAATACAAGATAATATCTCTTAACACAAACTAATTGGAGGGCGTTTTTAAATGTCTTTATCTGCTCCTTCACTGACCTAGCTCTTCCACTCTGGCAAGGCCCTCCTTGACGATACCGGGAGAAGTCTTCTCCAAATGCGCCACTCGGTCCTGAAGTCCCCTATTTTCGTCCATAGACATTTGCAGTCGACTACGCAATATAGACTGGAATAAAAAGGTTCAAATTTCAGAAAATTATATTAGCTTTTAGAAATGATACAACGAAAAAAAAGGCTGATACTGACTCATAAATATTTGTACCTAACTTTTTCTATCTTTTTACCTGTATCATCTATTTTTTTCATCTCTATTATTACTGTATTTATATCATCATTTTTGTATGTTCAAAAGAAATGCTATGAATGTATCAGCATAGGAACGTGCAGAGCGAATGTAAGACTGCGTTTCTTGGCGAATTTTGTTCAGTGAATTAAAAAAAAACTAAACTTAATAGTAAATTACTATATACCCATGCCGTATATACTGTAAATATGCACCGTTTCGGCATATGACGTAAAAATACTGTACGGACCAGCGGTCCGTACACTAAAATACGGACCACCTTGCTATACAGGTTTATTAACATATCGGTTGTTAAAAATTAAATTAATGATTTAAATTTTTTGGGGGGTATATAGTAAATATATAACGTCCAACCATGCTTGTACAAGTCACAGAACTTGATGATAATTTACCGTTTGTACGGAACTCGGCATAAATGCCTCGGTCCGTACAAACCGTAAATTACCATCTCGTTCTGTGAATTGTACAGCATGGTCAGGACGTTCTATATAAGTACGTACGAGGTCCCTCTGGGCCCGGATGAGCATGGACTTGAGCTTGCCGTCGTCGGCGTTCTCCAGCTCGGGGGGCACGACGCCGCGTTCCCGCAGCTGCAGGTTCTCAGTGCGCAGGCGCGTCACCTCCTCCTCGATGTGCGACAGACGCTGGTCCTTCTCCATCTCCGCCGACAGCGACGTGCCCAGGTGGGTCTTCATCAGCGAGTTCAGTTGCACTGCAGTCAACAACAACCAGATCATGTTATTCCTATATACCTATAGCTGAAAACTCTATGAATAACTTGCATATATACTACCCTAAAGAGAAAAAAAATTCTTCAAAAATCATGGGGATACAAAATTAAAAATCCCCGACACCACTGATTTTTTAGGAGGGATTTTTTGGAAAAAAATATATACTACCCTAGGTCGACGTTTACTACCCAAGGTTGATTTTTAGACCAATCAAATTGTCTCTTACAAAATTCATATGAAAAGCGCGGTGGGGAGAAAACATAGTGTCAATTTACTCGATAAGGTTGGATCTGGCTTCACATTTGATGGTGGGTAAGCAAATTACGCTATTTATCATTATCACACTACATTTGAAGGTATACAGCAATAGGGAAACCAAGTTTCCGGTGAGAGAAAGTCAAATTTACTCGGTAAGGCTTGGAAAAATTACTGCCAACGGCCAAGGCCAAGGAACATAGTTTCCCTCTATTCTCTTAGCTTATTATAAATTTCCATAGGTTTAACATTAGGAACTCATTCTCAACAGGCTAGCGAGTACGGTAACTCATTCTCAACGGGTGATAAACAGATGGATATTTCCAGGCTAAAATAAAATCAGAACATATTCGTGATTGGTCTGAGTTCCTCTTCACCATCTCGTTAGGGGTGCTTCAGAATATTCCATTGGCTATCGCCTCGTTCATATTACTGCGCACTCCAAACTAGATGGTGAACAAGGACACACACACCAAACACTCCTCAATTTCCTTCTTAGTATTGTGATGAGTGATTAACATGGAGGATAGGTACAAAAACATATAAGTTCACTATCCGTGCGTGTGGTTCTAATACACTGTAGCAGAATCAAGGTTTTAGAAGGAAACTCACGAGATGAATACAACTTGGTCCGCACTACAACTTGGTCCATTTGACCACAGAGTAATTGACTCAGCTTCGCTTCGTGAATTATGTAGTGGTCAAACAAGGTGGAGTGGGGGCCAAGTTATTTTCACCGAGTGGGTTTCTGATTTGATCTCACCCCATACAACATTACCAATTACTAATGCACCCAATTAGCCATTGAGTTTTGGGTACACTACTTACACGGCTGTGGAGTATGAGTTCCTATCGTGATGCCTATGGAGAAAAATACCAGGGTGAGATAAAGATCCTTATTTCAACCCAGTATTTTTCTCACAGTTCTCACTGTGCGACTGGAGATACCTAGGTATGCCCAGTCTCAGACTAGGTGTATCTGTAAGTGCATACAGTAGCAAAGCACATAGTGTGAATTACGTGATTCCTGCTAGACCGAGACTACATGTATCAGGTATGCCCAGTCTCAGACTTGAGGTACCTCAGGTATACCCAGTCACAGGCAATTTTAAATTACATAAATGCTTGATATTTGTCACAGCTAGTCACCGACTGAGCGTACCGAGGTGATATGGCGCCCGAATTTGGAATATGCAATTTCTCAGTCGCACAGTATGAACAGGCCTTAACCCTTAACAGGCGGGGATCTATGACTGACCCATATTGGTTGGGACAGGTACTACGCTATTATAATCTAAACCCAGATTCAGTTGTTTGATCATGTGATATGACACCATCAACCTTAATACAATTATTTATTTTACCTGATAATGTTAAATATATCAAAAGCATAGTCTCGGAAAGTTTCATGCTTATTGATCCATTGTTTCTTGACAAAACGATAATATTGTAAATATTGTAAATGATGCTGGGGAATGCCTCAAGACATCATTTGCCCTACACTGGGGAATGCCTCAAGACATCATTTGCCCTACACTGGGGAATGCCTCATGACATCATTTGCCCTATGCTGGGGAATGCCTCAAGACATCATTTGCCCTACACTGGGGAATGCATCAAGGCATCATTTGCCCTTCACTGGGGAATACCTCAAGGCATCATTTGCCCTACACTGGGGAATACCTCAAGGCATCATTTGCCCTACACTGGGGAATACCTCAAGGCATCATTTGCCCTATGCTGGGGAATGTCTCAAGGCATCATTTGCCCTACACTGGGGAATGCCTCAAGGCATCATTCGCCTTGAATGGGTTAAGCGCTCACCATGGAACTTCTGGTTGGTCTGCAGTGACTTGGCGCCGTTCCAGTAGCGGTCGACGAGGTCGCTGATCTGGTGGACGAGCGGGTCGCAGGGGTCGGGGCGTGGCTCGCAGGTCACCTCCTGAGACATGAAGGTGTTGCCTGCGTGGAAGATGGATGAGGCAGCTGTGATGGATGACGGGGCTGCTGAGTGAGTGCTGGGCAGCTCCTGGTACACGGCCGACTGAAACACACCAACAGAGACACGTAAGACAAAGATGTCAGTTAGAGTCAGGAAAAAATTTGTGTAAAACACATCAATGTTGACAATGCTGAGGGTCTGTGAGGAAGTTAAAACCACTGTTTTATTGGCGTGGATGATGCTTGATTTATATTATCTTTGTTTTATACAAGAAAAACCATTTTATTAATTGGAAATTTAAATATAAAGAGTTTTCATGTTAAAGTGGAAAACTGCCATGCATGCATTTAGAGACTGAGAAAATGTGGGAAAATACATCGGTATCGGCCACACTGTGGGTCAGAGGGTCTGTTAAGAGGTTGAAACTGCTGTTTTATTTTCTAGAATGACGTCTAATTCTTATCATCTTTGTTTTACAACAATTTTGTATTCAAAAAATGAAAAGGTTGATTTTCATGGAAAAGCAGATTTCTGCCATATATGTAAGGAAAGTAGAAGAGGTTGGTCTTCTTTTTATCTCTTTTTTAAAAGATTAAAATAACCTTAAAGTGGGGTCATATAGGTGTGATTCAGAGAGCACTTTATCCCACCCCTGGTATTTATCATTCATTTAATATCTGAAAACATATCCACCACTCAAGCAAGGAGAGTGCAAAGCACAAAAAAAGGTTGTTGTTTTTTTGTATTTTGACATCACAAATATATATTAGCCAATCAGCACGTCCATTGTCATTATTTATCTGAATTTTGAAATTATTTAATTTCTATTTCTGAAAACTGAATTTAAGGTGAGTTAATAGTCAAATATTGTTAATTCACTCAACACACTAGAGATTTAAAGAAGTAAGCGATATCAATCCAAGGTGTGTTTTGTTCTTGTATTTGGTCAGAATTATTGTCCTCGATAAGAAAATGTAATGGGAACTCAAAATGAAAGGTCAGGTCTATCCTGACAGTTTTTATACTGTGAACATTTGGCCCTTTACACGAATCACAGGAAGCATAAACGAAAAAAACAACAAAAAATTGTGACAAAACCGAATATATGTACCTGGATTCCAGGTGCATCAGAGAAAGAAACAAATTTCAAATGACACATTGGATTAAAATATAGGGGAGACTCTGTAAAAGTTAATCGTATATAAATCAACACGATGGACTATGTGTTGATTGTCTTACGATTATAGACTGCAGCTTTGGAAGTGTGTAAACCTTGCTAGTATTGTGATTAGTGATCAGGGATGCCAGTTGGGGTAAGGAAAAACCCACTAAAATATTTCCCATTGCAATACAGGGTTTACACATTACTTACATATTACCATGGGGAATCAAAGGATGAAGGGAAAGCTCAACTTTTTACATGGGTCAGTGGGGAGGTTCAGTGGGGGATCATGGGCTGTGGCTGAACTGGATGATTTAGCAGTTGGTATGTCAATATGACACAAGGAAAAATAATCCTGAAAATGAAAACATGAATTACAATGGAAACATTGGAAACTGGCATCCCTGAGTGATTGACACAGGTACACACAAGTATAAGTTCACTATCCGTGCGTGGGGTTTTAATACACTGTAGCAGACTCAAGTTGAAATCATTATGTGAAACACAGTGCCGAAAAGAAGATTGAGTTTGTCTCAAACCAAATGTTCCTCTGTGAGAGGTGCGACAAAATATTACAAGGATGGCTTCACCGATAAACCCGACTACAGCCATCTTCTCACCAGGTCATTTCCGTTATAGAAAAACGGATCTGTGCCATCGTAAAATTCCGCCTGAAAATCCAATGTAAATTGTCAAAATTCATTTTTGTCATGTTCATCACTTAACAGCTCTGGAAAATATTTAAAGCAAAAATTGTTGTTTTGGGGTTTTCAGAAAGGTTCTTGCTGATAGAGCAGGTTAGAAAGTTGCCCAGAGGTTAATTCCAGACAAGTTTATCTGAACGGAGACTCCAGACAATTTATGTTTTACAAGATAGAAAACAGAATTGGGTTTTTGATAAATTCAGCAATTTATTAAACTTAAAAAAAAACTTACATATCCTTAAAAAAAAACCAAAACATGTTACAATCCTATAAGAGCATGCCAAGAATTACCAAAATTTCTGTGACATACAACGACTGAATTTTGTTACCTACTGTTTTCTTTTCGATTAAAAAAACATCACTCCTGAACTGACGTACAAAAGAGGGCCCCATGGAAGAGGGTGGAAATTCCAGTAATATTTCTTTAAAAGTGTGCAGAGATTTTGGAGTTGATTACAGGGATGTCAGCTGGGGTCAGGGAAAAGGGCGGACATATTTTCATGTGGATTTTTTGCCTCAGAGGGACCGCAATTAGTTGGATAATATATTCTTGACGGCCATGGCATGGGGCTGATGGTCTATGGGGAGGTTCAAACCACTGTTCTATTGGCGTGAATGATTCTAAATCAATATTATCTTTGTCAATATTATCTTTGTATCTATTATATACCCATGCAGTATATTTGATAATTACGTACTGCTGCTCATTATGCAGTATAAATTGTATACTGAACCCTGTACAGTACACTGTTATACTGAACACAATGAAACATCAGCAGTGTGAGGGCTTTCACGTCGACATATCTTCTATGCCAATATATGGTAAAATTGTATTAATTTTGGTTACATTATAAATATATAACGACACACCATGCTTGTACATGCTACAAAACTCGGGTTTGGTCCTCACCTCGTTCTTGTCGCTGGGCTGGGGGGTGTTGCTGCTGTAGAGCTCCACGCCCGCCTGGCCTCCGTCGTAGTCGTACTGGTGCGCGGGTTTGGGGCCGGGCGCGGGCGGCGCGTAGTGCGGGTTGCCGCCGAACGCCGTCTCGGGACGCGGGGGCAGCGCGTGCTCCGGCACCGAGACGCCCGGGGGCGGGGCCGACGAGCTGCGAGCGCCGGGCGCTGAACCCGCACGAGGAGAGAGGAGATATGACACAAGATACACCAAGCTGACACTTTGTTTTATTATTATATACCTGTGTCCGAATGTCTATCAAATACTGCCCGCTTCTAGGGGTGCAGTAATAATAATGTTCGTGCCCGCTGTGACTGCGACTTTGTAAGTCATTAAAATGGTGTTTTAAATTATTTTAAGATATATAATAATAAGCAAACGTCCTCTCTGTGAACGAAACGGTTCTCGTTCTCGGTCAGTCGCCCATTGCATACGGCCTTCCGCCTATGGCGACTGACCATGGTGCATGGGAAGATCAGCGTCATTTTGTTTTTTCTTTGATTATTTAAATTTGCGATGCTGAATGATAAATACAAAATAAACTGGTTTCAGATCAAATCGGTCGTTATCTCCTCGGACTAGACTCTACATAATATCCACACATTCGCTCGGATATTACTACGCATCTAGTCCTCGGCATATCTTTAACCCGTTAATATTGTGTATTTATTACGGATTATACAAATTTTTCTCAATAATGACTGTATGATAGTGGTTGTGTCTACATCTCTTTCCAAGTCAGTAGTAAATATGCATATCGATTCACACTGTTATACAAATAAAGTGAACCACAATTCCACTTCATCAAACGTGAATAATAATATATGCCTTCCACAGCAAACACACACTACCTTTTTCGGCCCTGACATTTCTCCTATGGTTATATTATTATTTGGTTTCTTTTCTATTTTTTCTTCTGATGCATTTTAATCAAACTCAAAATAGAAAATAGCACAACAGTTTTAGTTTTATTCGCGTCGGGCAGTTAACCATCAAATCAATAACCATGATTGGAAATCTGAATAACACTGTAAAAATTATCAAAATTAAAACTGAACAGTGCAAGTACAATGAATAAAAGAGTAATCCATTGAACACGTTCCAACAATAATCAGGGAACAAATGTGACAAGAATAATCTACCAGGAACACTCGCTTTCCGCCTCTTACTTGAAAATCGTCGAAACCTGAAACCTGCCAGTGAAAAGATGCCGCATTCATTTGTTGAGTCAGCTTGCATGTAGTTTGCGCTATGAACCAGCTTCTAGCCATGAACGCGGCCATCTTAGCAAAGCACCTATGCAATGCTAAGCCTATGGCAAATTCAAATATTCATTTCTGATATCATTTAATATGTGGGGATGTGTTAATTAACTCTCAAGCCTTCCCCTCGACAAAACCAGACCACCCTTGCAGTTTCAAATAAAAATGGTTATTTGATGGCCTCAGTTGAGACTCTGAATGTGATGTCAACAAATCATTGAAACAACCAATTTTCGTCAAGTTGGCATGTTAAAATCATGCCTGATAATGTAAATAACCAACCATTTCATATGCAGATTACACATTGAAAAGTAGACTATTAAAGTTTTCCATCATTTTACACTCCGACAGCGATTTGTTGTCACCTGCAAGATGGCAGACTAATCTGTTGTCAGGGGAATTTAAAGGGTATTTTGAACTGGAAGTACCCAGATGACTCTGAGAAAGGAAAAGTGGAAAACTGACATTGATATTCTTACAAGTGAGGACCTCAATTTTATTTTCGTATTTGAGACTTTGGCAATAGACACCTCTGTATGAAAAAAAAAAAAAAAATTAAAATAAAATTCAATCTTATTATTTTCAAAAATGGAAAGACACTGAACCCTGGCAGGTTTTGGGGTGTCTGACTGTGGGGCATGTAGTGGGGCTGGAGAGGTGAGACTAAGACTGACCTGGGTTCGGGGTGAACTGTCCCCGGGCCTTGTAAGATGTGTACGCCTCTATCTCGTCCTGGAACTTGAGGTTAGCGTCGTCCGCAAACTGCACTCTGTGGGAGGAGCAGAGAGCCAGTGTAGAGTCATGTGGGAGCAGAGAGCCAGTCTAGGGTCATGTGGGAGGAGCAGAGGACCAGTGTAGGGTCATGTGGAAGCAGAGAGCCAGTGTAGGGTCATGTGGAAGCAGAGAGCCAGTGTAGGGTCATGGAGGAGGAGCAGAGAGCCAGTGTAGGGTCATGTGGGAGGAGCAGAGAGCCAGTGTAGAGTCATGTGGAAGCAGAGAGCCAGTGTAGGGTCATGTAGGAGGAGCAGAGAGCCAGTGTAGGGTCATGTAGGAGGAGCAGAGAGCCAGTGTAGGGTCATGTGGGAGGAGCAGAGGACCAGTGTAGAGTCATGTGGAAGCAGAGAGCCAGTGTAGGGTCATGTGGAAGCAGAGAGCCAGTGTAGGGTCATGGAGGAGGAGCAGAGCCAGTGTAGGGTCATGTGGGAGGAGCAGAGAGCCAGTGTAGAGTCATGTGGGAGGAGCAGAGAGCCAGTGTAGGGTCATGTGGGAGGAGCAGAGAGCCAGTGTAGGGTCATGTAGGAGCAGAGCCAGTGTAGAGTCATGGAGGAGGAGCAGAGGGCCAGTGTACGGTCATGTAGGAGGAGCAGAGGGCCAGTGTACGGTCATGTAGGAGGAGCAGAGCCAGTGTAGGGTCATGTAGGAGGAGCAGAGAGCCAGTGTACGGTCATGTGGGAGGGGCAGAGGGCCAGTGTACGGTCATGTGGGAGGAGCAGAGGGCCAGTGTAGTCATGTAGGAGGAATCAGTGGAAAACTACTGCAGCAATCGAGGAAGAATCCGCGATCTGAGCAGTTGTTATATTTTTTCTAGGCATCCTTTCTTTACAGATTTTCATCATATATGGTATACTAAGTCCCCATTGAAAATGTACGGAGACTCAGTAAACGACCCATTATCAAAAAACTGTCAGATACCATAATCATTGTATGCGGACTTCAATCCATTATATACAACCTCAAAGCTACTGACTACGGGAGAATAGTCCCTCATTGCTGTAGAGTATAAAATAGTCCATATTCTCGTTTCACAAAAGAAAAAAAAGTTATGAACAGGAAATGAAACGAGGATTTCCTTGGAAAAGAGGAACACTGTCATATCTGATATACATCTTTTTTTCTCGGTTGGATATAGCAGTGCTGTCGCCTCGTTTTCCAAATCTACTATTTCTGATACATGCATGTATCATATGACATCCTTCAATCTCTTAAATCCATATTTTAGATACACTTAACAACTGTGGATTGTGAAGTACCTGTTTTTACGCGGAGGCTGGTCCAGCCCGTTGCCCATCTTGCCGTTCTCCTTGTGCTGCGGGGAGGGCGGCGTGGCCACAATCACCGGGATGTTAGGGTACTTCTGGTGCAGGGCTTCCGCTACAAACATCAACTCTTAACATCAGTCATGCCTTTATACCACTATCTTAACATAATAACATAGGCTGGCAGAAATAGAGTCTGCCTTACAGTATCTATTCTTATTATTACAGGACTGGTAAAAAGTCTCAATATTGAGTGTTCACTGTGATTATTCACTGGAAGAACATAAAAGAAGTGAATGAAATATTTCAACAAAAAAAAGAAAATTAGATAAGGTGAGCCCTGGTTTGTGGAGCAAAGTCCTGCTAAGCGAGTGTTCCACCAACCAGGCGCTAGCCCAGGCCGGCGCTTGTACGGGGGTCACTGGCAGACCGCGTCTGCTGCAGCCAAAAATCTGGCTGGTTGAACAATGCCTCTGGCAGCACCTGGTGAGTTACAGGAAGAGCATCGACAATTATCACACTTCCAGCCAGCCGGTTGCCCGACACCGGGTGGGCGATCCAGCCTGCTGGCCTGTTCAAGGCCCAGTTGGTGGAACAGTGACTATACTCTTTGAACAATGTCCCATAAATATGCTGACGAGTTCCCCAGGGATAAAGTCAGCACACCTTCAAATTAGACACTTGTCCTTATGACAGGTATCATTACAATCATCCAGGCTGACATTTTCTTTTCCCAGACCTAAAGAAAATAAAGCTGAACATTTAATTTTCCATGATAATTTTGTCTTATTCTTCCCAATGGCGAATTTTGAGAGCCCATGCTGAGTTTTCCATATCTTAGAAGTATGCAAATTTCTGTAAGTAGGTTACCAAAGATCAAGTTCAAATGTAACTATGTTAGAATAGTTTTATGTGAAAACTAGAGATACAGTGTTATCACTGACCAATAGAATGGCAAGTGTGAATAAGAGCACCAACGAAAGATTAAATTGAGACATTCTTATTACCAAGAAAAGCCTAGTTATCTCAGAGAACACATCTAGCCTAATTTTGCGACAAGGTGTTCTTCAAATTCTTTCTTTGATCAAAATTCAAGGAGGTTTATGATGAAATATCACCCAAAATATAAATGAAATAAATTTAAGTATGCCCATACCAACAGAAACATTTCACCAAGTTCAATCATAGATGTTATAATACCGAAAGGCTATGTTAATAGACAAAAGATGCTTTGCAGCTCGTACAACATAAGTTATACTAGACCTGTGCGTCGGAATACATACACAGCATTGACTGATTTTAGATACAAGCAGTCGTATGCTCCGAGAAGTTGACACATAATAATATCCAAGCGTTTGAGAAGTTATTGTGCAGAGTCAACTCCGAGGAGCATACAACCGCTTTTATTTGAAACCAGTCTATATTGTATTTATCATCCACCTTTTCCTGTGGAGTACCGATATTAGTTCATTTAGGTATGCACTATTTTTTCATATGCAGTAATTTTCCGTAAGTGCCAGCTTTTGCAACCTGGAGCATATAACATTTCTGTATGCCCCAGGAAGGGTGATACAATATTTCTAGGGACACTTTGTATTAGGTGGATGATAAAACAGAGGATAGTATCACTCCGCACAGACTGTTATTACATACTGGGGTGAAAACATGGTATTTATTACACGATCCACTGAATCTTAACGACCTTCTATCAGCAGTTATTGGTGAGAATGAGGCCCGATTTATTCTCTTAGTTTTACACAAGAAAAAAGAATTTTATAAACTGAAAATGATAAAAAGGATTTCATTGGAAAATAGGAAAACTGCCATCTCTGTTGGTTTTTTTTACAATTTTGTTTTTGTTTTTATTAATACCTGAGTTATTAAAGGTGCTTTAAATCTAAAAATAAGAAATTATTATGAAAGTTAGGCCGCCCAGATTTAGGATAGGATTATTAGACTGGTGGGTATAATATCGCTGTGAATTCAGTATAATCGTGTGATAAGAAAGTAGCACGGTTTGAGCCCACGTCTAACCATGCTACTTGAAGAGATTCACCTTATTTTTATGGTTATAACCCGTAACAGTAACAGTTAACACATTGTATACATACTTCTGTAGTATCTGCGATCTGAGAGTGCACAATGAAAAACTATTATTTCCTACTTGAACAGGATACGAGATATTGTATGGACAAGACGACTTGTAGTCCATGTAGTTAAAGACAAATGCAGGTAGGTATCGCGGTGCCCCCTGTTTCTACTCAATTAACACTGGTGCTGCCATCTGGTTTAATGAAAATGTAGCAGTTTCCCATAGACACCAATGGATAAGTACTTACCTTCTTCAGATGTAAGTGCTTAGAACTTAGCATGGTGACAGTATTTTTTTTAGCAATTCTTATTTGTACATGTTCCCAACTATCTTAATCCAGAATTATTTGAAGATAGCAATAGGACATCAGTGTCATTTAGCAACAAAGTCAAAATATTGCATTTTCCCATAGACACCAATAGTGAAGCACTTACATTTTCAGATGGCCCTCCCATAGAAGTTAGCATGGTGACATGCCTTTTTTTTGCATTTTCTAATTGCTGATATATGGAACTTATATTAGCCTGAGTTATTTGCAAAACTCAATAGAATTTAGCAATCACCCAACTACCAGCATTTGTCTTTAAACTGGCATTAATCAAAGGTAACACCGAAACAGCGCTGCACAGATCACATGCAGCACAAGGCGCCGTTAGATTGGCCACCAACCTCAATTAGCTCACGACACCTTTACTATGGCCACCAGAGCACACTAATGATAGCTGTGGTGAAGCCTGATTTATTATCTCACCCCCACATTTTTCTCCATAGGCTTAACATTAGGAACTTTTACTCCACGGCCATGATCGTGTACCCAATACTCAATGGCTAATTCATTTCATCAATAAATAATGTTATACGGGGTGAGATAAAATCAGAAACCCACTAGATGAAAATAACTTGGTCCACGCTCCACCTCGTTTGGCTGCAGAGTAATTCACTCAGCTTCACTTCGTGAATCACTCTGCAGTCAAACTCGGTGGAGTACGGACCAAGGTATTTTCATCTCGTGGGTTTCCTTCTAACAACCACATTGACTGGCTGATGTTCTTATGACCATACTCAGAATCTCTGCTGGAAGGGTGAATTATATAGTTCACTCTCCCAACAGATCTTTTGTCATGCTTGGAGATACAGTACCCTTGAAGCCCCTTAGTCATGTTAACATTTTTTATTTTTGTGTATTTTCATAAAGAGACCAGAGATTTCGACTTTTCTATTAATCAGCTAAACCCATGTTTTGTAGTGATTTATTACAATTTATAATCAACATGTTTGAAATCATAATTTGCTTCGAGATATCTATATTGAGCCCTTTGCCTTACAAATTGATCGGACCTGACCAACCTCTAAGTCGGAGACAGAGGTTGGTGGCCAATCTAGGTGGCCAATCTAGGTGGCCAATCTAGGTGGCCAATCTAGGTGGCCAATCGCCCCCAAAGACAAACGAAACATTCATAGAATAGAGGGCGGCCCCGAATTGTGGCGCCACCTTCATGGGTCGCACTGGAAATCCACTGATCACCCTAGCGGATGACTGGGGAAATAGGGTAGACAATGTGCCGTGTAAACATTACAGGATGATGAAGAAATCAGGAAATAGATATTTAGACTGCTATAATCACGAGTGTTCATCACTTTGTGGAAACAGCACAAAGAACATGTACAAAGTACACAGCATACGATTATCAATACGGGACAGCGCTCTATAGGGCACATAGCTATTGTGTTATAGAGGCGGCCACCTTGCCCCCCTGACGCGAAACAAAACACCAGGTAGCGTGTCCAGTTATCAATAGATTTGATTAAAAATACTATTTTTTTGTTTGCCAAAAAAGAGGGTTTTATCCTCGTCTCACGATTATCTATAGATTATGACAGCAGAAAATAATGTTTGTCACACGACAACAGTGGTTCTATCTTTTAATTTCCTGGTGGATGATGGCGGAACTAGCAATCACTCTGTGCCCTATTCTATTCACGAGGAGAAACGTAGAGTAGACACATGGCGTTTAGTACCGCCATATAAGACAGGTTTACAAGCACTGGCGCCATCTCGTGTGTGAGTGTCGAGCAAACTGCGACATGTGCTCAATGCAATCCAAAGTAAAGCAAATTCAAATATCATATCACTGTTAAAGGGGTCATAGATAAAGGGAAATAGAGAAAAGGGAAGTCAGGCGACACACTATTTTTTCAAAACAATTGCCTGTGGACTTAAAAGTTATTGTCTGGTAAAATCCATGATAATTCAAGGCAACTAAAGGGTGATTTTGTTTGTTTGTTTGTTTGGGTAGTTTAACATCCAAGTTGTACAATTAGACTTACTCTGGGTTACTTTAGTAAAATTTGCATATCCTGTTGGAATAACAAGGGATGCTGCCTGGTTGATCCAGGCATCGTAGGCCCAGCGTCCACCTACTACGATATGGCTCCTATATAGTCTATCATACACCTCCCGATAAAAAATCAAAATCGCGTCAGAAGGTCACATAATACCGGGGCAGTTGACCGCGTTTCTGCGATATGTCTCCGATATTGACTTTTTGCATCGGTGCCATATCAGTAGGTCTAAATTTCTATCGTAGTAGGTGGACCTTTCTCTCCTTGATTATATCTTATCGAAGATCTTACATTCCCTGGGGAAATCAAGAATTTCTCTCTTGCCAGTCTTATGGAAAACACTGCACATTCCTGTTACATTCTTTATGAATTTCTTCCTGCTCTTCTTTGTGGCCTGACGATGTTGCATGAGATGTTTTACACTGAGCGGAGCGTTCAACTTAAGGGTGAATATGACTTGATGCCACAAGGTATTTATTGGTAAACTACTGCAATGTACAGTTCAAAATAGCATGGCATTCTCAATCTACAAAATTGGTGCCTCATAGCATGACAAAATTTACTACTAAGCACTCACAAACCAAATGCAGAATAAGCCTTAATGTGTCCATGAGCCAAATATGGCACAATGCACTGTTCCCGACAGGTCGTTCGCAAATCAACCACTAGGAGGCCAATAAATCGCTGGGTAGTTTTGGACCCCTGTGGGTAAGTGCCCCATATAGAATATACAGTAGAACCTCACCTAACGGACACAATGCGTAAGCGGACACTTTTGCTCGGAATGGAAATTTCCCCTCTTTCAGATGTTTAAATTAATCCTGTGTAAGCGGACACCCCACGTAAGCGAACAGTTAATTCAGTATGAAAAGGCCTAAAACTCCATGTAAGCGGACACCTCAGACGGACACTCTACCAAAAATAGATCAATCTATATGTTTTTTTAAGTGTGTGTGAGTATATCCAGAGAAAGTACATTTTGTAATTCAAAGTTGAATAACTTCCGTTCCAAATAAGATATTAGGAAATGGACTTCAGACCTATCATCGCCTCTGTCTCCCCCTCCCCTACGTATACGAAACTTGCATATTACACCTGGAGAAAACCTGAAAACCACGCGTAAGGATTCCGCAATTTATCTTAGTCTGGTATAAACGTCTATAGTCTTAAAATTAGAAACTCATACTCAACAGGCTTTCGAGTTGTTTGAATGTGGTTTAACGTCCAAGGGGACCCTGAGGGTATATAGGGACTATCAATGATTTAGCTTTTCACTTTCGTAGACTTATTTCAGTCAATTCTTTTCAATGTTTTCAAATATTTTATATACAATCAAAGAGATTTGTCTCTTTCAAAAACATGATGATATCTTTCTTTGGAATAGTTTCAAACAGGCTTTCGAGTACGGTAACTCATACTCAATGGGCGATAAACAAATAAATATGTCCAGACTAAAACCAAATCAGAAACATACTGGCGGTTTCTCTAAATCCCCGTTCGCCATCTTGTTTGGGGCGCTTCAGAATATTCACTCAGCTTTCACCTCGTTCATATTCCTGCTCTGAACTCAATGGCGAACGGGAACACAGAGCAAACACTCTTCAATTTCTATCTTATTTTCAGTGAGAGTGCTGGAATTTACACCCCTCGGCCTACAGCCTCGTGACGTTGATTCTGGGACTTTCACCACAAAAACTCCGGAATTCTGCCACGCTGAATCAGTTTCTCTATATTACCGACTTGTGTTAAATGTTATCAAGACTGGTGTCTCTCAAGGCATGCTAAGCTCACTATGGTACCTTAAGGCATCTCTCTATGCCTTATTTTCAAGTGTGAACCCTCGACCATCTCACTCACTCACACAGGTGGTGTTCAATGATTTAAAAAAGAAGTCAGATTTAATGACTAAAATGCAAAGAAGCAATGTGTATCACCAAAATGGCGACGGCTTTGCTGCGAAGCGATTATTAAGTATCCAATCAAATTCAGGGTTACATACACCATCTGGGGTATTGCCAGGCTGCAAATAAATGGCGATAAAAGGTGTCAGTGTGTTAAGTGTTAAAGATGCTTCATTGGTATTGATTCTTAGACTACCTAGGTCTTCCCCAGAGAAGCACTGACCAAATCTCCACCAACATACCCCTTGAATAATTCAAACACGCTTTTCTTTCTACTGGAGACGCACGGCAAACGCTTCTAGTCTCCGTGCTTACATTTCAACCTCACGAACCTCAGGTGGAGGTTGAGATCACAGGAACTAATCAAACATGTGGAGCTTGTTCCAACACTTACTGTAAGATATCTGTATGTACATGGCCATTTCAGATATCAGATGTATTTTACTGCAGTCCATTAGGACACTAAAAATAAAACTTGTTTCTAATCACTGCGCGCATCAGAAAAAACGATTTTAGAAGATTTTTTTCTTTTTCTTTAAATAAATGAACCCTGATAGAAATTCCCACTATCCCAGTATCAAATTAAAGCTCCTGATGTCAGGGATGCATTATTTGTATAGCCAGTAAAAATCTGGAAACTCTGCGTAAGCAGACACCCTGCATAAGCAGCCACTTTGGCCTGGATCGGAGGGTGTCCGCTTATGCGTTTTTACTGTATGTCTGCCATCTTTGATATAGCAACATAAATTAAAAAGCGCCCTCGTCATATTTTTCATGGCTTGGTGATGAGAAACAAGTTTGTTTTTTTTAGTGGCCTTTGGTTTAATTCCTGGGTTAGCATTTAGTAACGGCAATATAGATTTAAACCGTACTTTTTACTTGGCCCCACAAAAATATGCACAATTACTGAATGAAACTTGATCTTCCTACTTTACCACCTCAGAATAAATGCTTGGAGAGTACTCCTATAGGTGATGATTGTGGTCGTGCTTGTAGCATGTTGTAAATAGACAATAATCAATGGTTTCGTGGTCAGTAGGCCATAAACCAGGAGAGGTTGACGCGTAGTAATACACGAACGCTAGCGAGTGTATTACGACGTCAACCTCGAGTGGTTTACAGAGCCACCTGTCCACATAACCATTGTTTGTTGCATTTATTATCCATCTTTTCCAATGAATTAAACCCAGAAATTGCCATATTAAAAGTTATAACAATAGGGACTATTTCTTTGCTCTATAGCACAGAGGGACTATTTTTCCCGTATACCACATATCTGAATCCATATACCACAGATATGTTGTCTGACATGTTTTACATAATGGGTCGTGTTTTACTGAGTCCCCATACATTTTCAATGGGGTCTTTGTATACGATGGATAATAAAAGAGTTCCCTGTAAATGAGGCGGGTACTAGGCCTAGCCGTGAAGACTGTGGGGGGAGAGTGGAGAACTTACCCGGGTTAGGCTGGGCGTTGTACGCAGGAAGCGCAGCCTCAGTCTCCGCAATGGAGGTCGGAGTTATCTGTCAAATAAAACAAAAATGGAAATTATTTCTGATATAATTATGTGCTACGTTGGATTTAAGACTAATGTATTGTAGATTACCTCACCCCTGGTATTTTATCCCCATAGACTTAACATTGGGAACTCGTATCCAACGTCCATTGAGTATTTAGAAAAAAATACTCAATGTGGGATTATGTAACAAAGGTTAGCTAATTAGTCACAATGGGCCACTTTATAATGCGTTGATATGGATACTCCAGTTTTCTCTGACTGGAGTAAATTTTTCCATGGCTTATATCTTTTGATTCCCAGATTTCCTCACAATTCTATAATAAACTTGAAAATTAAGAGTCTTCTATTATATTTCTCTGAAGTGTGATAAGCTGTAGACAGAGATGTCAGTTAAAGTCAGGGGAAAATGTGAACATCTTTCATGTGGATGTTTCTGCCTCAGTGAGAGCAAGAAAACTTGGATAATATGCCCTTGTCGGCCATGGCATGGTGCTGAGGGTCTGTGGGGAGGTTCAAACCAGTTCAATTGCAATAAATGATGTAAAATTAATATTATCTTTGCTTGTCACAAGGAAAAGCAAATACATAAACTGAATATGAAAAAGTGGAATTCCACGGAAAAAGGAAAAACTGATATCTCTGTGTTTGCTTGTTTGTTTGGTTAGTTTAACGTCCAATATGTTCTATTAGACTTACTTTGGGTTTGATGGTGATGGAATCTATGAGACAAATTTAGGTAGAAATCTCACCCCTACACATTTACTGAGGTGAGAGTTCCTTTAGTTCCCACACCACATAGAGATGGTATGAGAAGGATTGGCCTTTGATATAGCAGTAAATCTACCACTATTGGGGGTGAAGGAGAAGAGTGGCTGCAGTGGGACTTAACCCACAAAGTCACACAACCTTAGGATTACAAGTCTAGTGCTCTTAACCCTTTCCTTACCAATGATGCCTCAAGGCACTCCGATAGCTAGTGCCTCAAGGCATCATTTTTTCATATTTTGTTAAATGTAATTTATCTCAGCTGATTCAACATGAATCTTTACATTTTATCAGAGATTATGTAAATGCCGTAATAGTGATGATTAGTAAATAATTATATAGTTATCACCATATAAAGATTGACAGACAACTTTAAATATTGTGGAAAAGATCAATTTTCTCAACAATTTATAACACAGGCTTGCCCTACAGACTTGGTCCTGTGTCATGCATGCTGCATTTAAAGACGTGCACCTGCGACCAGATCCAGTGAGGAAAGGGTTAACCACTGACATAACACCCCGCCGCTATCTCTATGTAGAGGGTACCAAATAGACTGGCTCCAGTCCCTGCATCATATGGCTACCCTCCTCACAGGGATACAGGGACTGGTACAATCGGTAATGGTGTTGGATTTCTGGCACTGCTTAGCTCCAGTCTTCCCAACCCTCTCCATACAAATATCCTAGCTACTGGTCAGGATATATGCAGGGAGACTGAAATTCTCTCACTTTGATCTCAATCGGTACAGTCAGAAACCGGCGAAACTTATTGCTATGGCAACATAAGCGGCCAGAGAACTAGAGGAGGGGAACGGGTAGGAGGAGGTGTATGGTTACATGGAGCGACTGGGGGGACATATACAGGAGGTTCTGTTCCTACTGGACAAGTCTTTGATTCATGGGCCAGTCAAAGAAGGATACATACTATAATGAACTTTATTCTGATTGTGTTTAACCATTTAATGAATGTTCATTAAATTTGAAATTCAGGATATAGGTATGTCAGATTATTAGTACCTTTCACTCTACATATTTTCTAATTTGAATAGGTTTTAGTACCTGAAAAAAAAGTTATGACAAGTATCAACTGGTCTCAGGTTGAGGCCATTTTTGAGATCATTTCACTTGAGATCCCTTGAGATCATCTCAACTGAAAAACACCCAAATCACCCGAAAAGGTCGCATCGCAGTCTCAACTTGAGATCCCTTTAACCCTTTCTGGCAGGACAATGCCATATGGCATTCCCCTGGCCATGGCAGGACATTGCCATATGGCATTCCCCTGGCCGTGGCAGGACATTTCCATATGGCATCCCCCTGGCCGTGGGAGGACATTGCCATATGGCATTCCCCTGGTCATGGCAGGACAATGCCATATGGCATTCCCCTGGCCGTGGCAGGACATTGCCATATGGCATTCCCCTGGCCAAAATTATGAATTATGAAATTTACATGACATATTAAGTATTAGCCGTGAGTCTTTGAAATATCGGAAAGGTCTGATAGAAATACAGATTTACTGGAAGTTTCAAATTTGTAATTGTTTTTAACAACATTGACTTCAAGAGCCGGCCATACAAACGCCACAATTGGTTCTGGTGCCTGCTGTAGTATGGGTACATGGTGAATGATATGTGGCTCTTGAAGGGTTAAGATTGTCTCAACTGAAAAACACTTTACCCCTCAAACGGTCTCAACTTAAGATTGCCACGACTGAAATACACCCCCAGGTGGTTGACTTACGTAGGCGTCGGAGGTTGGGGGCAGTGTCTGGTCGTAGCCGGCTGACGAGAGGAGGGGCTGCTCCCCGAGACCCACTCCAGCCATGTTCATCTTCCGCACACCTGCAGCAAGTCAACAATGTGCCGTCAGAGACATCTCAACAGACATGTTTCACTACCAGTCTTATGAACGACAGGATAGCAGTAATGAGGGAGTATGTTATTATTATTCAAATTAGTAAGACGTGGCCAAAAAAAAAAAAAAAAAAAAAAAAATTATTATTATTCAGGGATGTCACTTGGAAGCCAGGGAAAAAGTGAAAATATTTTCCGCGTCTCAGAGAAACAGGGGAAACTTAAATAATGTGTCTCGTGTTTGTCATGGTATGGGGCCGAGGGTCTTTGGGGAGGTTCAAGCCAGTTGTATTGGCATAAATGAGGCAAAATCAATAGTTTCTTTGTTTTACAAAAGGAAAAGCAATTACATATACAGAATATAAAGAAGTGGATTTCCATGGAAAAATGGAATACTGACATCTCTGATTTATTCCAAAAAGTGTTGGTTCATACTGGATTAGATCGTGTTTGTTTATTTTGTATTTGGTGATTTTTGTGTGTGTGTGTGTGTGTGTGTGTGTGTGTGTGTGTTGTAGTTGTTTTTTGGGGTGGGATGTTGGCAGGCTGTAACCTGAGTATTGTTTCGCAACGACTCATTTAATACGATCCAGGGGCCTGTTGAATAATCTAGGATCGTATATGAAGACCATTTTCTGTACGCCAAGAAGACCCATGGACGATGTGGGCCAACTCTATTCAACCTTATGGACAGCTAAGACTGTCTTAGCGAATGAACTTGATAACCCTGGTACGGGTACAGAATAGGGTCTTCATGTGCGATCCTAGATTATTCAACGGCCCCCAGCTGTTTTCAGCAGGTTCCAGTGACCAACGATACTCGAGGTTGTTGAGGTTTTATTACCGAAGATATCTACAGGTGCACACTTTATGTGACGGTTCAGACATAATGGGCCAATGTTAGGCCCCTTTGGCTTCCCTTACTAATAGATAATCTCTTTGCGCATGGATCTCTTGTTCACTCACAATACATAAATCCGGGGAAATCTCATTCCCGTCATAGTCATTTTCGATCATATTTGATATTGGCAACTGAGAAAAACTCATGGCATGAACCATCTTCAATTGATATTATCGTTGCTTTGCACTTTCATGAACTGAAAATAAAAAAGTGGATTTCCATGAAAATGTGGAAAGCTGCCATCTCTATAAATAGCACCAAATAACGTTGTTTACTAGAATTTAACTTCAACAATATGTGACTGGGCGTAATACACTGCTACACATAACCAAGAGAAAAAGAAAAAAGAATTTAACCTCAGCCTGGTTGGAACTTGTAACTAACAGATTTCTTTCTTTAATATCGTGATATCACCCTGGCGTTCCTGTGGCGCTATACCTCACCGTATTGCCACCCACCGGAGAGTTTGGTCCAGGCATGCAGTACACGTTTACCATCACTCAGTCACTTTCCACAGCATGGAGTATAAACTAAAGTAGGACCGGACACAATGGCGCTAGTTAGAGCCAATCAGGGGGGACCCTATCGCTTTCAGCCAAACCACAGCGCCGGTTGAAGTATCATTGAGCTGTGGAGCTTGTTATACACAAGTACCACCCGTGATATGTGAATGGTAATCATATAGCGTCATCATTTGAAAATCTGCGGGCGAATATCCCGAGTGCCTGGCATAATTGAGGCGTATTAGCAAACAGGGGGTTTCCCCTTTTCTACTTATTCTGATTTACTGCACAATTTGGGCATACACAAGATGTAAACTTTGATTGAAGTTGTCAATTACAACTCAAATTCCCAACCGAACATGCTTACTTGACTAGGTCATGTGTGTGGCATATGTCGTTTAGCACTGTAACTTATATGATTTAAAGGAGAGGGGGAATTATTTCGGGAAATTAAAGACATGGGTCTTAATTTTCAATCCAAATTGTCTGATATATGCCTTTAAAACAACAAAATATCAATCGAGGACGTGGCTATGTCTGTGTTCTGCAATTTTTTTTTCAAAGAGAAGGAGGATGCTTTCTGATTTTCAAGTCATCAACTTATTCTTCCCTTCCTTTCTCCCCCCTCCCCCCCCCCCCCCCCCGTTCCCCCATTCTTCAAAATTTAATTGTTACCCTTCTCTCTCCTACCTCGCACTAGACGAATGCGCATATTGTACATATGCTTCAGGTATACAACCGCACACTCCAAATGGAAGATATGTGCTACAAAATCTGGATTTGAAATGAAAAAAAAAAAATTCTTAAAAGAGAAAAAAATTAGAAGCAGACGACATTCTACCTAAGTCGGGCGTCCGTGAACGCTGACCGGCGTCCTTCATGAAGTGTCGTCTGCTGCGCCGGAGAAGATCCTCCACTGTGATCGGGCGTCCGTAGTACGGTACTTCCGCCATGGTCTTGACGTTTGTTTGTTTGTTTATTTGTGGTTTAACATCCCAGGGGACCCTGACAGTATATAGGGACCATCAATGATTTCGCTTTTCACTTTCGTAGACTTATTTCAGTCAATTCTTTTCAATGTTTTCAAATATTTTAGAAACAATCAAAGAGATTTGTCTCTTTCAAAAACCTGATGGTATCTTTCTCTGGTCGTGGCGTGCCGGGGTCAGAGTACTTACAGATAATCTCCTGTGTTTACTAATACTCACGACTCACATCAAACCCGGCCACACCGTTCCTCCAGGCCACCGCCGCGCTCCTTCAAGATAATCCACTCTAACAGAGAAGGGCTAGGCTGACCGCATTTTTGATAATCCTTGCAGGGGAATCTCTGATCCCAAAACAAACATTTTTAGGAATAATTGGCATTTGAAAGGTCACATGATGTGTATAAAGTAATCCCACTGTGTTCGATCTCTGTCTCGGGGTTATATAGTCTGTGTGTGTTGTACAGAATCCTTGATGTGGTAATTCTGTTAGGGTTCCTTCACTCAATACAAATTGAATGGATGTGAGTAGGAAATGAGAACAAGTTATTCACCGACATGCAAGCTTTGGCATGCCACTGCTTCATCAAGCATACCTGACGTAAAATTATGGAGAAAAAAGAAATATCCGTATTCAATAAAGTATCCGTGTTGAATAACCTCTCACTGAGGATAAGTCATAAGACTCCAAGAATACTTCACGTATTATTAGATATAGAACTCCAACGATGAATCTGCACACTACGTGTATTGTAAATAGATCCAAAACACTGGCGTTGTGTCACATGCTGTGGTGGTTTAAAATTCCTGAACTTTAATGGAGCGTTCTGAAGTGGTCAACTGATCCACCCGGGATCTGACCGGAACTCGGGTGACCCCCGTGAGGTAATGACGGATTTGACCACCAGGGGGCAGTCAACTGAGCCTCGTTTTAGCTGCCCTCACCCCACGTGCCCCCTAGCGAGAGAATTAGTAACCATAGGGTGTAGGGAGGGGTTCAGTTTAGGTGTTGCTGTAAGTTAGTGTACTGCACCCCCTCTGAGGCCACCGTACGTTAAGCCTGCCTGCACCGTTACGTATGTATCATATCAGGTATGTATTACATGTGGTATATCCTGGGACAAAGTATGCATTATAAGTGATACATAAGCGGGAATTTTGTCCAAAATGTATTGTCTACTGTTATTTTGTAGGCAAACATGTAAAAACGCCCATTGATGGGTGGTTTATACTCCAATACTTGTTTAATAAAAAATGGTAATACATCGTGATGCTTGCTTTGTGTTGTATCGTGTTTTTTAACACCAAAGTAGATATAAAGTCCAATCGCACAGCTATGGTAGATCAGAGGCCGCTATATGTAAATGATAACAAGTGGTCCATTTGCATATACAACAAACTATGTTACAAGGTATATTTGAGTATGCAGAGTGAGATTTCCACTGTGGCACAGCTGTGTAAAATCCAGGCTGAAGTATGTTTAAAATAGGGTGCGGTGCATATTGGTTTCATTCACTGCCGCATGTAACATGCACATAAAGGCTGTAGAGTGTCTCTTCACATCGTACATCCAGGGGCCGCCTTTATGCAACATCCTCGAAGCACCACAGATGAGCAATAATCCAAGGCTGAGCTAGGTCCATGGTTGATCCTTACTTTGTGATGATTTATCAATGAGAAAAATATCCCTGTTATAATCCCAGCGTTAAAGGTGACTACGATATCCTATGGTGTGTCACGAATGGGCGTGATACACCACCATCCATATATACCACACCTGCTGATGTATATATAATGTATATATATATATGTATGTATATATATATGTATATATATTGTATGGCGCTCACGTTACGATATAGTACATGTGTCCTATATATCCCGCCAGTTGATATACCACAGCTGATATATCAGGGTCAGCCTGGCACATTTATACACACACACAAAAAATAGATTAAAATAACGACGGTGAAACGGGAGAATCAGCGGGAGGTGTGCGGCGACCGCCCGGGCTGCCCCTCCTGTGTGTCCGGGCGCAGGTGGGTGCCTCCAGGGTGTGTGTCCCGCAGACCGAGTGGCTGCCTCTACCTCCAGGGCGCCCCTCCACACACACTCACACTCACAGAGCTGTCAGCGCACCTCAAACACCACCACGGGCTCATGAATATCCACACAGTCCAACAGAGATGTTAAAGTACTCATGAATAGTCAAAAAACAGGGCTGGACTTGGGACGGCTGAATTTCCACGCAGTCCAACGTGGATTTTAAAGTACCCGTGCACCGTCAAAAAAACAGGGCTGGACCTAGGACGGCTGAATATCCAAACAGTCCAACAGAGCTGTTAATATACTCGTGAACGGTTAAAAAAACAGGGCTGGACTTGGGAAAGCTAAGTCTCCTCCTCCTGTGGTTGCTTGGAGGTGGTTGGGGTCCTCTCCACGGTGTGGTAGCGGTGTGTGTGGTGGTAGGGCCGTGAGTGAGGTGATAATGTCTCTGTGGTGGACTCTCATCACTGAGGTTCAGTGACATAACGCTATCTGGAGCATTGATCATTACTCAGTCAATACGCGGTGTGATCAGCCTCTACACACAAGTGGCTGATTCGAGGGTGCATGGAGGTATGTGTGTAGGCGAATACTGGAGGACTCGACCCGTAAAAAACTCGACCTGAAGCGAACTTGACACGCAACAAGAACTCGACCCGTAATGAACTCGACCCATAAAAACTCGACCCGTTACAAAAACTCGACCCGAAACGAACTGGACCAGTACAAAAACTTGACACATAAAAGACTGTAATGATTCTTGATAGCAAAAACGTCAAGCAAATCACAACAAATCTCGCTATACCTTGAGTGCTGGTGGAAGAGCCCCTTAAGGTGGCACGAGACTGGAACAGTCACAATTGTCCAGAGACATGACTGAGCTGTCCATGAAGGTTTCCACACATTCATAAAAACTTAAAGATACCACAGAAACGTTTCAGTACATGAGAGAAGAGCAGATAGTATCAAACGGGTCATTTGTCACTGTTGGGATAAATATTTTTCATGTGGAATTTACTCAGAAAACATGGAAATCACATCGGTGTCAGCCACAGCATGAGGCTGAGGGTCTATGGGGAGTTCATATTTCTGGGTTTTTGTAATTTAATTTTGGCATCGGCTTGTCATAGAGGTATATTAGCCATGTCTTCATAATATTTTTTGTATAAAGGAGGCTCAATTAATACCATCTTTGTTCTATAGAACGGAAAAAGTATAACATACTGAAAATGAAAAAGTGGATTTTTGTGGAAAGGTGGAAAACTGCCATCTCTGATTTAATAAAGTGAAACTGAAGAAATCTGCTTCAAATCCTATTAGTTGGTAAATTTACATGTAAACACAACATTGGGAATGAACTCATGGTTCGACTTAGTTCTGTTTGTGTTTCATTTCAGAGTGTGTTTGTTTTACTTTACACATCAAACTGCCACCTCGCCAGTCTCTGCCTGTGTGTAATATTCTAGGTTTTAACACCTCTCCGCAAAGACCACCAGACTTAGAGACCTCAAGCCAGGCATCGCGGGGGAACTGCAGGCTCTATTCTAACCTTAGATCCACAGTAGAAGTGCATTCAAGCAACTAAATATGAAACTAATTGCCTGTAAACCACTGTATTCAGAGAGGGCATATCAATGAGGGGTTGTGGGATGAATGAGTATCAATTGGATATATTTCTAAACCCTAGACCATACTCTCTGTGGCTATTGGTATATTCATACAATGGGTGAGTAGTTACAGATGGTGCTATGGTTCTGATCAACTGTAGCTCTAAGTGTTGAACGGTGAGAGTATATACACAATATTGACTGGTTTCATATACAACAGTCGTATGTCCGCGGGGTTGACGCGCAGTAATATACCAGCGCATGCGAGGAAATTGCGCAGAGCCAACTCCGAGGAGTATACAACCAATTTTATCTGAAACCAACCTATATTGTATTTATTGTGTGATATTTTTTCTGGTAAATTCGATACGTTGATATCGCGGGTATCCTAGTATCTAATATGAGACTCGTGTCTCTCTTCCTGAAAAAAATAAATTTATATTGTATTTATTATCCACCCTTTCCTGACAAGTGGTGTACCCATATTAGTTCATCTTAGGTACTCACTACCTTTTAGTTTACTCTACTATTTTTTCTGAGTTGCCTACACAATATCCTCGCCTCTTCTATATCACTACGCGACAACTCCTGGAGCATACAGCCGCTTGTATCTGAAAACACTTAATATTGTGTTTGTAGATTTAGGACGAGGCTACGTCTGCTCCCTTCGCTGATGCTACTTTGCATGACAGTTTTAGAACTGTACCTAACCAGCGTAACCATGTACGCTTAATAAAAAATATATTGCATTTGTAGCCTCCTTACTAATTGACACTTTATGCCTCATCTCTATTTAATGACGTTTCACTATGTCCGTGACAGTATCATACACGTATGCCTCATAGAAAATGATGATACACTGTAATTAAAAATCTTTCTGCAGAAAGATGTCAACTCTCGTAAAAACAAAAAAGTGTATTTCTACTTTGAATCACCTTAGTATGAATTACAAGTCAATACATATATGAGCTCATTATGCATTTAAGATAATGACAGCTGCGTTAAATAATATCAATATATTCATGATTTTCAACCTTTCGACATATTGAAGATGCAGTAATTCAGTTTCATACTCTGACACTCTACGACACAGGATTTTTCAACATTCCGAAAAGGCTATGATGCGGGAATTTTGATTCATAGCTATGTCAACACCATGTCACAATCAATGTGTGCCCGACCTGACCATGTCTCCATACAATAAACAGCGGGTTCTGCTTACAGGAGTTCCCGGGAGCAGCCAGGACCATGTCCCGGCGTTAAGCCGCGTGTCACAGACGGCTAATCCCCCACCACCATACCCTGTAAATCCCCTCTAACACCCTCCCCACCAGAGGGCACTATCAACACCTGCCCCCACCAACCCCGCGGCGTACTGCACTATTTACACCACGAGTACTACCAGGAGTACTAATTGTTTACAGGCCGCCGCCTGCAAGAAATGAACAGAGGCATTCACCTTCCGCTTTTTAACGGCATATCGGACACTTTAGCTTGAAAATCAAAACCCATGTCACTTTCCTGAAAATTGAATACGATGATCTCAAAGTGTTATGGAACACATATCTAACTTAGGGATTGGGGTTTACCGTGCTAGATTTTGATTTAGAGAAAGATAGATTGATATTCTGATATCATAATGGAATACATGTAAAGAGGAAATCTAAAAAGTTTATTTTTATATAGTAAAACCCATGTCATTTTCATATAACTTACAGAGAATATAGTAGATGTATAATACTACACATTTCAGTTTTTAAAATGATAGTTCACTGTCCTTATTTTTGAAAGAATTGAAGAAAACCATATATTTCAGTAAAAAAAAAAATTTCAGTACTTTTCCTATGCAAATCAAGCAAATGCAAATTGGCCTAATTCACTTATGGGGGTTAGGTCCAATTTGATCAAATGCTATACTTCACTCATTTGGTAATAGAATAAGTCAAACGTGCTAGTTTCATTTGATAATTCTCAGTATTTGAAAATCACTACTGTATATTGTAGGATGTGCCTTTAATAGGGCTTTACAAACAAGGGCCTGTTTAATACATTGCGGCCTGTTTAATACACCGAGGCTTGTTTCACACTTTCAACTCTGAGTTGTTTTTAGACCTCTAATGAAAAGTTCACACAGTGCGACTGGAAGTACCAAGCTATGCCAAGTCAAAGACTGGAGGTACCTTCGAGCGCCTAGGTTGTAAAACCAAAAATGTATCTGAGAACTCATGTACCTGAGATGATACTTTTCTTAGATAAAAAAAACCCCACAAAAACGCACAGTGTGAACTGCATGCTTCCCGCTGGTTTGCGACTGGGCGTACCAGGTACCTCCAGTTGCAAGCATTTTGAATATCAAACATGTTTGATATTTGGTACCGCTAGTCCCCGACTGGGCGTACTTTGGTGTGCTCAGTTCCAAGCTACCTTGAGCATACCTTGCATGCAATTGGTCGTTCGCTAACACAGTCTTATCCGTCCATAAGGTCGTCCATAAGTGTTGAATAAAGTTGACCCGCATCGTCCTTGAGTCTCTATGGCATACAGACAAGGGTCTACATGTACGAGCCTAGATTATTCAACGGGCCCCAGGGTTGTTGGATCAGTAACACAGCAATGAGTCCTTCAGAGAGAGATGTAATGATACCCGCTGTGAATAACAGACCGTGCCAATATTTACACAACCTTTTAATGGAGAGGAGCGTGCCCAGGGACGGCACTGCGACCATTATCAACGTGAAGGACCCTTACAGAGTTACTGAAGCGTAATAGCTATATATGTGAAGCAGCAATCAATCTGGTGATAACAGAAAAACGCATACCATATCAATCTGGTGATAAGAGAAATCAAATAGATATTATAAATAGCTGTATGGGGAAAATACAATTAATATCTGCATGGATAATTTGAAAGTTACATGATATTCATATATACAATGCATTTATGTTTTATTCTTTTTCATTGATATTTATATATCATTAACAGTTTCTATTCCTCAATGTTTTCATTTAAACGCTGAACGTATATATAATCTGCAGGCCTCCCAGTATAATTAACATGCTATGAGACTATATATTGGCCCTGGAGCCGACTGAAAATAGGGCTGCCTAGCACCCTAGTAGTGTCACTCCAAAATAAAGATCAAATGGGAAAAAGAAGATAAGCGCGTACATCTGTGTAGAGGTGTGTAGGCTCATCGTGCAGGTTACGGGAATGTGGTGCGAGTCAAGGGCAGGAGATTTAATATTTAATAGGAATAGAACACTGATCAAATCAAATCTCCCTGTTCTAAAAAAACAAAAAGTTGCGTTAATCAGACGAAATGCTTTATAAGATGGAGTCCACCACATGACCTGTAAAGGGTGCGATATTCTTCCTCTTTATCTCACCCCTGGTATTTCCCCCCGTAGATTTAACATTGAGAACTCGTAATCAACGCCCGTTGAGTATTTAGAAAAATACTTAAATGGGGGTTTTTGTCACAAATGTTAGCCAATTAGTCAATGTGATACATTAGATATTCAAAAACCTATTCAAGTTTATGGGTATAGCTCGATCCGATCTCGTTTAAATCGCTACGTAATTCACACGACTTCGTTTTGTGAATTTCTATGCGATTCAAACTCGATGGGATACGAGCTCTGACCCTAAATTTTCATCGGTTTCCTCTATATCATCTCACTCCTGGTATTTTTTCTCTATACACTCAACATTGGGAACTCATATCTAACGCCCATTAGATATTTAGGAAAAATATCCAATGGGGGATTATGTCACAACTGATAGCCCATTAGTCAATGTTATGGGTGAGATAAATTCAGAAACCCATTCAAGTTTAGTGTCAGAGCTCGATCCCATCTCGTTTGAATCGCTATGTAATTCAAACTCTATGGGATATGAGCTCTGACCCTAAATTTTAAAATGCTACGTAATTCATGCGACTTCGCCTTGTGAATTACTACGCGATTCAAACGAGATATGATACGAGCTCTGACTGTAAACATTCATAGGTTTCCTCTATAGTATAGAGATGTGCCGGGTCATCGTGCGACTTACAGGGGTGTGGTGTGAGTAGAGGGCAGGCTGGTAATCCGCTCACACGTTCTCTCATATGGACGGACATTTATCACACTCCGCTAATCGTCCTGGTCGTGTAACTATGTAACGGTGGATGTACACATCACACATTATCAGCGGATCACGCGGCGGGTTGATACGCCGCTCTCATCCGCCGCCTTATCCCGCCGTACCTTATCTTAATCTGCTTTTGTCTCGTGCTGAGTGGGGCTTCTCTATGTGTCTGAGCACGCCACACAATTACTGCCGCAACCGCACGACTCACACTGGTCCATGACTGTCGCACCCACATGTCCCTCACTGGTCCATGACTGCCGCATCCACATGTCCCTCACTGGTCCATGACTGCCGCATCCACATGTCCCTCACTGGTCCATGACTGCCGCATCCACATGTCCCTCACTGGTCCATGACTGCCGCATCCACATGTCCCTCACTGGTCCATGACTGCCGCATCCACATGTCCCTCACTGGTCCATGACTGCCGCAACCACTTGTCCCTCACTGGTCCATGACTGCCGCATCCACATGTCCCTCACTGGTCCATGACTGCTGCAACCACTTGTCCCCCACTTGTCCCTCACTGGTCCATGACTGCCTCAAATTCATCACCACTGGTCTATGAATGCCTTACCCACATGTCCCACACTGGCCCATGACTGCTGCACCCACACTACCACACTGGCCCATGACAAATACACAAGGAAAAGAAGTTATATATACTGAATATAAAAAAAGTGCATTTCCATAAAAAAAAAAGAGGAAAACTGACACACCATCATAACCATACTGGCCCCCTGACTGCCGCACTAATACGTCACCCACTAGCCCATGATTGCCACACCAATACCACCCATGACTGCTGCAAACCACATGTCCCACACTGGTCCATGACTGCCACATCAATATATCACTGATATATTGATGTGACAGTCATGGGCCAGTGTGGTAATGTCAGTTGGGGTCAGGGAAAAAAGAGGAAATATTTTCATGTGGATTTTTCTGCTTCAGAGAGAATGGGAAAAACTTCAATCATATGTCCTTGTCGGATATGGCATGGGCCTGAGGGTCTGTGGGGAGGTTCTACCCACCGTGTTATTGACGTAAATTAGGCTAAATCAATATTACCTTTGTTT